>WURS02474424.1:4066488-4082334 GCA_011762765.2 Rhinocypha anisoptera
GCTAAGGTAAGAATCCCGAGGGCTTTTGCAGGGTGGGCCGGGGTGGTCTCCACTCCCAACCTTAGTCCTAAGGACACCAGTAGAAACCACAATCTAAGTGATTTTCTGGACTCCCTGTGTGAATCTAAGTGAACAAGTTCCCTGGGAATCCACAGGCAGCATACAATAACAACGTTTGGCCATGGAGGAGAGGAGAATGGCAAAAAAAAATGCATTGGTTTAGTGAGAAATAGAAGAAAAGAGGAAGAGACCAAAAGGAAGGTGAGAACAAGGTGGATAGGCAAAGTTGAAAAAAATGTGTATGGTAATGGGGTCATATTGAGGAGGAAGGGAGCAGGAGTGGTAGAAAAATATGGAGGTGGATGTGTGGAACCGAACAGAAGATAACCAAAAGATTATTAGATTAGTAACTTGGGATGTTAGGACAATGTTGGGAATGGGAATATCAAACTTGAGGCGGAGAAAGGAGAGGAAGGCTTTCTAGGGCTTAGAGAGGTAATACAGAATGAAACTAGAGACAATTAGAGTGATAGCTATCATGACTTCCTCACCTTGAGCCACAGTGATGAATCAACCTTGATGTGTTGGAAGGATTTCTGGGTTCTGATTGCTCTTGAGTTGAAATAGTGGCAATAATAAGGACTGCTCCTGATTGAGTCATCTCTAACAAACAGATTTAAAGGGTAGCAGTCAGACAAATGGTACTCCACACAAAGTCAGGCACTCAGTGAGGTGGCTGAAAATGAACTATTACTTTTCAACAATCCCTGCTCTTCCCCTTATACAAACATCAATAAATTACTTTCCAACAATCAATTAACCAAAATTCCACTCCACATTAATAACAATGAAATAATTGGCTAGCACTCAACACCACGACAATAGCCCAGACGTTACACACCTGCCTGCTTTCCGCCCCCCCTTGCTAACTGTATATAAACCATGTTCACTTTGTATTTGCACCTGATGATGCCACGCTGTGGTGAAACCCGGGTCGTTCAATAAAGTGTTATATATATTGTGGAATTGCAAAGTTTTTATTTCTCTTCCATTCTCCAGTGAAAAATATTTGCTTGTATTGCAAAAATAAGATTACCAAAGTGTATCTTCAAATTACATCTTATTGATGCAATGGAGGGCAGTGTTGAACGTGACAAGGAAATACTGCTGTGTCTGTTGAAGGAGAAGCAGAGTGGACCCTACAGTATGAAGAAAGGGAGTGGAATTGTAATGAGCCTTCTGACTGTGACTATGAATGGGAGAGTAGCAATAAAGAATCACTTCAGTACAAGACTGCGGGATTTGAACTGTGTGATCAAGGTTAAACTCCATTGAAATTTCAGGTAAAGTATTCCCCATGGCCAAGTGTTGACTTTATGAATAAAAGGGCCAAGAAATATTTTTAAATACTTTTTTAACGAAAAAATTAGCGAAATGATGCAATTGTATCAACTGTCTGATGAAAAAAGTGGTATGCGTGGAACATGATTGCTTACTCTGGAGAAACAGGACAACTAGCTGAAATAGTTGAGGTGTAGATGTGTCAGACTTTTGACTTTGTTCCTGCATGTTTGTATAATCTTCAGCCAAATAAATTCCTGTATGTTGCCAGTTTCAGATTGTGAATAAAATGTGCATGTGGGAATGCATGCCTGGAGGAGGCTCGCCCATTTCTGCATGTGCCGGCATGCAACTTGCCATGATGTTGAGTAGATTTAGAAGTCTTAGATTTAGATTGACTGCAAGTATAGTGGCTAGATTTGTGAAGGGTTTTTGTGACAGTGTAGCTGTGTAATGAAATCATGGTCGTTTGCCAGATTCGAGATTTTACAACGGTTTTGTCCGCTGGGGTAAAATTCACCTGTCCCGAGTGCAGTTGTCTAAATATGCCATTTGGACTCATAGCGTGACCACACTCATCAAACACTCAACCCTCCCTTGTCTCCATCCCCCTTGCTTGTCCTCTAACCATCCATCCACTGGAGGGAGCACATCATTCCTACTTCCTCCCCCCAGCTCCATTAGGGTTGTGCAAACACTTTATTGTTTCCACAGGTAAGGGAGTCAGTCATGCATGACAATGTGCTGATAATTTAGAAGTTCCTCCAAAGGGGAAAAGTTCCTGTTTGGACCTTGCAGTTGGGACTGTCCGAAAGAACAGGAAAAACCTCTCTAAGAATGTCATGGGGAAAAATAAGAGGGAAGTAGCTGCTACATATTGGGGAAAACCAGAGGCAATGAAGCAGAGGGACAAAAGGGATGAATGTATACTGGGCAGAAAACAAAATGACACAATGGTAGGACTTTTCAGCAGAGGTGAGGGAACAAAGAAAAAAATCTCAAGCATCCATTTACTAAAACTAGGTGAGGAGGAGTAGATCTTTCCAACCAATGCAATGACATAGAGGGCCACTCCTAAAGTCCTATTTAGTTGATGCAAGTACTTATGCGGGTTGATGGACAAAAACTTGCACACCCAGGAATCCACCATGTAAACACCACTCACACAAATGCATACACACTTGTGTGAAAAATAGTCTGTTCTAATCCAGTGCAAGTGTTCTCGCAATTTTTACTCATAAGCCTACTGAGCAGGTTACCTAATGCAGAGACTACTCGTGGTTATATTTTAACATACGCCTTTAATTTCAACCACTGTTCCTCTACCTTGAGGAATCTATTTACAAAATGAAATAAGACCTGTCAGGGATTCAGGGAATTAGTTTAAGTTTGTGGCCTTTTTCCTATAGATTTTGGCATAGGAACGGCATGACATGCTTAATCTACTTATAAAAGTATTTTCTGCAAAAAGTGCAGCAATTTTTTAAATTGAATCTTGTAATTAAAATCTTCATCGGCACCTTGTTACAAACTTTTACACAGAATTCCGTACAACTTAACTTTTTATACATTGTTTCAGAGATTTTCACAAATATTAAAAAATTACATCTTAATTAATTTTTAATAACTTTAATATTTGAATGGACTTTTAGATCAACATACTGAAATTAATTTACTTTCAGGGGATGTGATAACTTTACAAAACTAAAATTAGCCTAGTTAGAAAACCATGAAGGTACATATTTTGAATTTGACCTTTATTCCTCATAGCTTTTGGCCTAGGCCTTGGGTTACTGCATACCAGTCACTTTGATACTTAAACGCATTTAGTTACATACTTACCTAATAAAAGCATGTACTGGTGGCTCAAATATCAGTGTATCTAACCTAATATGCAAAAATCAATATCTGACATTTCATATTTCAACATTTTGACCACCTTTTTAGGATTTGGTCCCAGAGTATTTCTATTACATGTCCACTTGGGAACTCGTACGTAATCCTAAAACTTGGGACACTCCTAAAATGCAACGTACTAACTATTAATTGTAAACAACTTTCCACCTAATATCCTTTATATATTTCTGCTGTAAAAAAGACATTCACACAACACATTGCTATGCCTCTATACACCTTTTCTTCATGGATGCAAGAAATACAATGACATTTACATTCAAGTTTTCACATTCATTGGGCTTGCACAAGTACTTGTATCATGTAAACAGGGCTTAAGATAATGAAAAGATTCTATCACACAATAATTCGTCATTTGTTATACCTGGAAATTTTACAAAAATTAAGGTGGCAGTTTCACTCACCTCAAATTCAGATTGTCAAAGTGGAAGTTTTTTTTTTAAATAAGGAAAATCCATATTTGGCACCAAAGGAGGTGCCAAGACAGGAAAAATTAATACATTTTAAGCACCAGGAAAAATAACTAGTAGACCTTTTGCAGATATAAATTTACCATCAGGGAAGAAAAAGTGCCAAGATGAGTGTAGTGTGTATTTATAGTAATAATGTTATAATATAATGATGAGTGTTGTGTATTATAATAAATGAGAAATATCACTTGACGAAATTATTAAATAAAATTGATAAACAAGCGAATGTGTACAAAGGTAAACAATGAGTCTAAAATAGATTTCATGAAAGAGCACACGAGGAAGAGAGTCCATATGTGGGGGTTAGAATGACTGCAAAAACATTTTGTTTCGAAAAAACATCATAAACATAGCAACATTTTTACGTGAAGTTTTAAGCTAAACTTAACATATAGTATATAGTAATGATGTATAATTTATAGATAGCACCAAACTAACATTTTAGGCTTTAAAAATAAAATTAAATTTGAAATACATGCAAATTTAGGAACTGGTAATTTTAATGAAATAATTTCAGTTTGGTTCTCATAAAAACAAGTAATAATAAAATTAAGTTTTTAAACCGTTAAATCTGTGGATTGGCTCCCAACGGGCTGAAAGTTTTGGAAAAATCGGTCTCTAATTGGGCCCATTCGCCGTAGAGCGTCCTTGTGCAAAGGTTGTTGGACCTAGACCTGTTCAAGGCTCATACCATATGTGAACAACAAGTTTTAGCAATGTCGAACTTGATATATTCCAGAGCAAAAACTATTGTGAAGGAAGTGAAACCTACACCATTCTTTCAATAAAATATACCCTCAACACTGACAATTCTAACCAATGAAATATGTAGCCATAATTCCTAGCACTGATTTCACGATTAATGCGACCTTAAATACACTTCGATGACTCCCTCAATCATCTCGAATAATTAAAGCTCGGGTTAGTAATATTTTAAAACTGTTTCCTTAGCGGTTCTCTTTTCTCCAACGCAAAAGGTAGTCATAACTGTGATAACATTAAATGAGTACCGCATTTTAATGTGCCACTATACTTTATCAGTTCTGCTCTGCCGCCGAGTGCCTTATTACCCACAGATTTACTTGCAATATTTACCTGTTGGCAACATTGGAATGAGGTATATAAAAATCTTTAAGGAATGGCTGCAAGGATGCTAGATCCCACTGTGGTTTCCTTAGTCGCTCTCCCGGCTGTTTTCCTTTAAGGGTGGACTTCGACCCGTTCGGTCCATTGTCACTTCCTCCACTGACATAAGTTACACCTCCGTTTACAAAGTTGCTATTTCCTCCATTTCCTCTTTTGTCATCCCAATATCTTCCTTTGCTATTTGAATTTTGATCTTGATCTCGGAACCTACAGTAAACAAACAAGAATTGCAAACTCAAAATTCTAACTTTTAGAGACCATTCCCTTTCATCCTCAGACTGTAAAAACATGAAGATACTCTCGACGGAAGCACGAAACTATGTTCGATTGACTCACAAATAGTTTTTTATTTACCTCAGAGTTAATTTCATGATTTACTTATACGACTAAATTTCATTTTACGAAGAAACAAAATGGCGGAATGCTTTCTAGTGACATTTCTCCGCCTTCTTCTAAGTTTACCACTCGCTCCATTAATTACAAACGTCATAACATGGCTTATACAGTAAGAAATGCACTTACATCTTCACGAAATGCAGCAGTATTGCCAGAAATTCTGTCTTAGGGCTGGCTAACCTATCGGCAGAATGACCTACGAGAAAGCAAACAATCACTTTAACTGATATTCTTAATAGATCACTTTCAAAAAACCTTGAGGATTAATTACCGTTTCTTAAAGCAAATTCATAACCACTAACCGGCAATATTAGTAATGTAAAATGCAATCTGTCTACCGCATAGTCGTCTTAATACCAATGTAGAACACCTGAGTTTTGACGGGAGAATCCTATTGCTGGAATCTCGACGAATAGCAGTCCAGCTAATGATACAAACATCAGATGTCTCTGATAACCTTATCGTATTAGGAACATTGTACCGCTAATTTTGAATTCGACCGAAAGGATATGGTAAAGCAAATGATTTAATGCAAAATAAAACTCAATTTCCATAAAATTTTTTATTAAAACAATAGATACATAAAAATCATGTTTTCATGAAAAAGTCACAATGAAGTTTTTCATCAGTGTTCTTGAATATCTTCATAAATACTTTTTAGAGTTAGCTAACATTGTACAGGCGGCTATATTAACTTTATTTGTACACAACCGAATGACATGATAGAAGATCAAAATGCAATACACTAAAGCGTCACAAATTCACTCAATCTAATACAATTTGTAATCAGTTCCACAATTTTTTATCATGATGATTCAATATTCCACACAAGGAAATATTTCCATAAAGCTCAGGGCTTTTGTATATTAGTAGAAAACAATAGCCAGTGAATCAGTTTCCTTCACAGCACTCCTCAGCGGAATAAACATGTTCCATATTTTCCATTTGGTAGATTTCCCTCCTCATGCTGCAATGGAACCAAACACTCTAGATTAAAAAGATTTTATACTCTTCTTTACACTAAAAATTATATACTCCTACAAATGAAAACTTTTAAAAACATCACAGGATAAGTAATTATCACATGAGTTACTTATTTTCAGTGTCATGATTTAGACAATTTCTGTTTTGGGTGACAGATGAATAAAAGCACAGATTTCATTACTGTGAATACGACAATCCATTTACATTTCATCAATCATCTGAGTACAGATTTCACTGTCAGTCTCGGAGCAATTTCACGTAATGTCAGAAAATAAGCACTAGTCAGTTCCTGCTGGCAACATCAAAGAGCAATATAAAACAAGACACAGTTGTGTTTTCCGTAACACATTTTAACAGTTTGCACAATAAAAAACTAACTAGCGATTTCACTATTAAAACTTCTGAGCCTGCGTGGAGGTTGCTCCTTTATCACACTTCAAGTCTTCGCACTCCAGTAGTTATTTCCGATCACACAATCTCCTAAAACAATAGAAGAATGATACCAAGATGTTTAAAAAATAAATTTGTAAAAACTGAAGGGGAGAAATTTCATTGAATGCACATTGTTTAATTTTGAAGACTTGTAAAACACAATGTTACTGCTGATAAAATGACCAGGCAAAACTCCAGGAATATAAGAACAATGACCGAGGAGCATCAAGAGTTAAAAAATCTAAATTATCTTATATAGTAATTAAAATTCACTTTGAAAAACTAATTAATGAAGGCTTTTTGCAATGCATCTTTTGCTTTGGCATACTAGTAATAATTAAGGAACCAGCAAAACACTAATCCTGATTTCACCATAGTATTCACAGGAACAGCACTCATTCTCCCAAGAATTTTAGCAAGATAAAATGGTCGGTGCCAACAATCTGGAGTGGTAAGAAATGTTTTGGAGGAATCTATTAAAATTCTTAAACCAAAGAAGGACCATACAATATTTGCTGCACTTCAGGTCTTAATAAGCAATTTCCATGTTAAACAGCTTCACTGGCTGGATGCTTCTTAAGAGAAAATTTTTCTTTCAATGCTGGGGATTTATACTGCCAAACCACAGTGATCAACCCAAAGGTTGGTATGTTTATACTGCATTAAGGATTAATTTATCAATTTACTAAAAAAAACTAAAACATCTAAAAGAAAATATTTGAAGAAATAAATGATACTTGTGAACTGTACAAGTCGAAACTTTATGAATTTCTAAGTCGTGTTGAAAGCCTTGTCATTCTTTAATGCAGAACATTTCATGAATGTGGTACTTTACGATTAAATGAGACACAACTTTGAAATTCCACATAAAATATATTTTCTATACGACCCGGGTTTCGTCGCAATGCAACATCATCAGGTAGGTACTTTACATTATCTTTAATGGGTGGCAGGAAAACTCAAGAAGAATTATCTACAGATGTAACTTTTAAGTTTCAGCAATGTTAACCTCAGTATTTAATCATGATTTGTGCATCAGAAAAGCTAGGGAGTTGAAAAGATATAGTGTTAAGTCTCCAGATAACATGTGGCTGGATGTAAAATGAACCCTATTGAAATCTTGTTGCGAACAGAACACCAGTCAATAGCATTACTTACCCTTTCCTAACACTAACCTTATTCTCCCTATTAAATCCATCAATGAGTAATAAGTATGCCTAATGATGTGGGTTTGAACAAAAGATTTTGTGGAGAGAGGCATAGTCTCGTTCCTTTAGACAATTCTTCTCAACACTCAATAAATTAAACCACTGAATGCGAAGAACTCCTAACTCATGTTTAATCATTGATCTGTTTCGTCTACATAGACTAGAAATGACAAAAATGGAAAAATAATTACTACAATTATTTTTTCAGGTTATATAAGATTACTGCCATATGGAATTTCTTCACTCCTTATCGAGAAGTTGGACCAGGAAGAATGGTGGTTAAAAAGTGCTAGTCTGTCCTAAGGATCAGTATCAGAAATTGGTTGGACTGCATCAGCCTTGGTGATGGGCTGACCTCTGTTTTAATTCTTGAGACAATTCTAAATAGTTCAATTAAGACCTGCCTAAATCATAACTACAACACTAAATAATATAGTTCAAATTATTTTTATTAACTAAAATTATTACAAAACTTGTCATTTTGTTGGTAGACTTTGCAATTGCTACATCATTCTTTTTTATAATTTTCCAGCTAACATGGCAACTCACTAGTTTCTCATTAGCTACGTCCAAGCAAAAATTCTGTTCATTGCAATCTCAGGTAGATAATGACCAACATTTCATTCTCTGATTCGTGTAAATGTCAATTCTAAGTCAAAGTGTTTCATTTACATTGCCTTCAATGTAATTCAAGAAAGCAATAGTTATTGAGGATGTTATTTTCATCTGCAAAAATGTTACAAATTTTCCATGTAATCAGGTCTTCTTCTAGTAGATCCTTTCATTACAGTATACCTTCATGATACCAAAGTGATCAAATGTCTTAGCAACTCAAAGATTTCCATCAAATGTTCACAGGCAATGGAGATGGTCCTTTGCTAGTTATGAAATCACTTAATATATCAAAGATTTGAAGAATGAAAGACAGCTCCCGGAGAGACAATGCGGTTATGAAAATTTTCAAGTTAGTTTAAGATGTGACAATCAATTACAGAATAAATTAAGTGTGGAAGCAAAACTGAAAAAATATATTGAAGTTACAGCAATGGGATAAAATCACCCCTTAACAATGGACACCCAATGAACCTGAAAAAGCAATCCACAAGACAAGAGCTAGATTACCACCAAGAGGCAATGCTTTCTTAACAAATAGGATGAATGCACTGCTCACATTCCAAAACACAACTTACAAACAATTTGAGTTTCCCTTCCACTGGAATTCAGGAGGGGTGCAACCAACCAGGGGTGACGGAGTTGGTAGCATGTTGAGTTCTGGGGAGGGGGGCAATTGTAGAATGTTTTTCCCATTTAAATGTGTGCTTTACATCAGGTTGCCAATTTTAAATCAAAAATGAAATGACTAAAGAAATTAAAAAGAGTTGCCAATTTAGAATTAACCGTGAAATAACTACAGAAAGTGAGTTTTAGAATTGATAGATACTGACAGATAGAAAAAAATAGGTACTGGATGACATAAATTTTTTTCGATGGAGATAACATTTAAAAAAATGCAAATCGCAAAAAATCCATGAATGTTTGCTACACTATAATGACAATGAAAAATATACCTGAGAAAAAACTCAGGGGAAGGTTTTCTGACATTCACATTTTAAAAAAAACATTCACCAGAGAGAAGGTTTATGTTATATATTTACACTTTTAGCATACTATGATGTAATGGGACAAGGGGTAAAAAATGCCTATCATTGTGATTAGAAACAGCAGCGTGGATGAATTAAATGGAGAGAATGCAAATGAGAAAAAAAATAACTCCACACCGTCACCCACAAACCAACAAACTGGTGCAAAACCCACAAAGGAAAAATGGAAAAACATGTTTGGTTTGTTGTGTCTGACAAAAGGGGGGGCTATACCTGTTCAGGGTGGGTGGGCGCTCACGCCACATAGGCATATCCGTCCCTGGGCTGCCTTGGCGGCCCACCATATGATCCCGCCGCCTCTTGAGGCGGCAGATTCCCCCCGTCCCCTACAGGCCCAGGCGGCCCATTGAGGTAAGATGGTCCACTGTGGTGGTGGCTGTGGGAGAGTGAAGTCTCGGATGGGGTGTGGTGGTGGGACGGGGGAGGTTGGGTGAACTGCTGTGAGGAGGAGGAGGAGGAGGGTTGTGAAGTGTGGTGGTGGTGGTAACTGCCTTGGCCGTCATCCACGTTGTAATAGGTGGACGACCCATTCTGCAGGGAGGAGGAGTGATGGGAGGAGGAGGAGGAGGAGGGGTGGGAGGAGGCGGAAGAGGACTGGTGGGAAGAGGTGGGGTGCGAGGAGGTGGACTGGTGGGACGAGGAGGAGTGGTGATGGTGGTGGTGGTGGTGATGGTCTCTGGAGTGCTCCCGCTTGCTATTCGGGTTGGGGGGTGACGTGGGCGGTTGGTCGGAGGTGTTGGTGCTCTGGTGGTGGGACGAGGAGTGAGATCTGGGAGGGGTGGAAGAGTGTTTGGCAGTGGACCCGTGATTGGATATGTATTCTGCCGCCTGGACCTGTGGCGGGGGGGCAATGTTGAGCGAGAGCAGGGGCACAGGACCGCTCCCCAACGAGGGAAGCGGCCGGGAAGAAGAAGCATGGTTCGCCATCATCCTCGCAGCTGACGAATGGGAGGAGGAGCCTTGGTGGCTCCCCCCACCTCCACTTGAAGTAGAAGACACGGCCCCTCTGGTCGACCCATGGAGGTCGAGGGGCAGCAGCCGCCGCGTCGATGACTGGGGTGAGGAGGTGGACTTGCCTGATCGATCATTCTCTCGACCTCCACCTCTGCTTCGGTCCCTGCGTCCACGGCTGCGACTCCTGCTTCGGCTTCGGCCACCCATCCGACCACCCATCCGGCCACCACCACCCCCACCACCCGAAGACTTCCAACGGTTGCGACCTGACGTCAGAGGACACCATGCAATTACGGGAGGGAAAACATACGACCCCTTCTCTCTATCCTCCTCCTTTCTGGGGGGCAGCAATGCATCCATCATTCATTCAAATATACCACGATTTGGTGCACATCTATCATGCAAAAATGATTCCAGCTTCAGCTCTGTGCACACAACATGACAGCCAACACTCAAAGCATCATCAATCACGCCCAGTGAGCGGCGTTAAGCTGTAGCGCGTTTGACGCTGCATTGTGGGGAGCACACGAAAATGCTTTGGGGACGGAAATTAGGAATAACCGCAACTGAAATCGATCATTCCATCAGCCATCAGCCACGCAGGAAAAAAAAATGACTCAAGTGGACACTCGAGGGGAGGTGGGTGCAATGCAATTATGGTTCCAGTCTTGTGAGTGAAATAAAGTCGTACAAATCAAGTGGCGGCAGTCGGTGGTCCAGTGAAGTGCAAAGAAAGCATCAATCGACAGTGAACTGAGGTTTTTATCCACAAATTAATTTTTAGAATTTAAATTAATATATAAATTAGGATAATATGACTTATGCAATGTTGAATAAAATTGCAGACTGATTCCATATGGGAATGATTTAGTGACGTGTGGACTACTAACGGTTTTGAAAAAATAATATGCATTTATATAGAGAGATGAGAGGATATACCAATTGGCATTTTGTTTGTGAATTTTTTGTTTTACATTTTTAAGCAAAAATAATATTGCTTTGATGATTATATGAATTTTTTATGAAACACCTTAAGCTATAAGCTATTGTTAGTGACCATATATGCCTGAGGTTCCTGTGACATGCCTAAGCTTTCAACATTTTAATAATGGTTTGAGAGAACACTATTAGAGTCACTATTAGAGTCACTACTAGAGTCTACCCAGTCCACAGAAACAAGTGGAGTATACAAATAAAAATAATCTTTCCTCAGAACAAAAAAGGGAATGACGTAAATATTGACTGGGCACTGAACTGAACAACCTCTTAAGGCCAAAATTGTTAACTCTTTAAACTTTTTTAAAACCACAGACTATATGGTGATACTTTCACAGTGAATAAGTAGTCCAAAGAGCCATTGAAAGAGAGGGGTATACTGTCAGGACAAATATTAAAGTACAAAAACTAATAAAATATCTATTTAACTAACTTTTACAAAACCACAGTAAAAAACACATGACTTGTAATCCTTCCACATCAAGAGTCGGTCACTTAAGAGCGGTCTGAAGACATCACAAATTGGCGACTAGTCTTCCGAGTCCACGCGTTAATCGCAAGTTGTTCCTTAAAATGGCTGAACAAATATTTGGAAATGTGGGTTACTTCGAGGTAGGGCAAGAGTCTTTTGCTTCCTACTTGGAGCGATTTAACCATTTTTTGTCTTTAAACAAAATAACGGAAGATAGTAGGTAAGTTTCGTTTTTTATAATGTGTGTTGGGCCTAAAACATACTCAGTGTTACAGGATTTGTGTCCCCAACGAGTCCCGCAGAAGTATCCTTCAATGAAATAAAGGACGTATTGTGTAGGCACTTCACCCACAAAAAAATAGTGATCGCCGAGCGGTACCGTTTTTACAGCCACTCGCAATCACACAACGAGAGTGTGTCAGAATTTATTATTGAATTAAAGAAACTGACCCAGTCGTGTGATTTAAAAACCTTCCTGTCAGAGGCCTTGAGAGACCGTTTAGTCTGTGGTCTCTCCTCGGAAGTCATTAGAGGTAGGCTACTCCTAGAAGAGAATTTAACTTTCGATGCAGCATACGCTAGTGCCGTAAATATGGAACTCGAAAGTCTAAAATGCTTACGTCGAACACTTTCTCATCGTCTCTAAAACAAGTGGGCGACATAAACAAGGTAGTCCATAGGTCCAAGCCACAAGGGAACCCGTCGTAGTCGGCGATTTCAAGGCCGCAAGGCAGCAGTGGCAGATTCCATACAACCCAGGCTCAGAGCTCCTGCCCTAGTACGCCCCAAGGTCCCAAACCCCAATGCTGGAGATGTGGACGCCGCCATTCCCCATCTTCGTGCCCAGCTCGAAACTGGACTTGCTACTCTTGTAAACAACAAGGCCATACGTCCCATTGCTGTCTCCAAATCTGTCGGTTCAATGTCGAAATGGACGACGAGGAATCCCACCTGGAAGTTGATCATATCAGTTGTTATGATATTGGAAAGGTAATGACGATAAATTCAATTTGTAGTTTTAGTAGCCCTTGTGTCTCTGTGGTTCTTGTCAATGGGAAACCGCTCGAATTTGAAATTGACAGTGGGGCATCAGAAACCCTAATACATAAAGATGTGTATGATGCCCATTTTAGCAAATTTCTACTTGACTCCACGTATTCTTTACGTACAGTTTCGGGTGAAAAGTTAAAATTGTATGGGCAGTTAAATGTCATTGTGCAAGGCAATGGTACAAAGTCCCACAAATTGCCCATGTTTGTGTGTGAGTCAAAATGCAAATTTAGGCCCCTTATGGATCGCCCTTGGCTTGATATAATGTCACCTGACTGGAGGCATCTAAAGAATTTTAGCATCAACTGTACAAGGCATGAATATGAGGTAGTGCGGATGGATGCAATATCACATGCAATAAATGTATATCCAGAGGCAGGGAATATTATTAATGAGCTATTAAGGTTGTTCCCCAGGGTTTTTAATACAGATAGGTCTGAGTCTATTAGACATTTTAAGGCAAATTTGGTCCTCAGAGAAGAGGCCACCCCTATTTTTCACAAAGTCTATGATGTGCCATTTGCAATCAGAGAGGAAGTGGAGAAACAAATTAGGGAAATGGTTTGTTCTGGCCTGTTGGTCCCAGTCTCACATTTGGAATGGGCTTCTCCCATAGTCTGTGTCAGAAAAAAAGATGGTGGTGTAAGAATATGTACTGATTTTAAGGTTTCTGTCAATAGAGTATTAAAAACAGACTACTATCCTTTGCCAAAATTGGATGATATGTTTGCATCGCTGGCAGGAGGAAAGGTATTTTGTGTTCCTGATCTGTCGGAAGCTTTTACACAACTTGAAATAAATCCGGCTCATTCCCACATAGTGACTAACAATACCCATGTGGGGCTATTTCAGTATACCCGTTTGGTTCAGGGATTATCTAGCTCACCTGCTATTTTTCAAGGGGTAATGCAGCAAATCTTAGGGGACTTGCCCAAGGTATCTTGCTATTTAGATGACTTACTGATTCATGGTGAGTCATTGAGTGAGTGTAGGGAAAATGTTATGGGGGTACTTTGTCGATGAATGAGTTCAATGTGCAGGTCAAGTTTGAAAAGTGTACCTTTTTCAGTCAGTCAGTGGATTATTCGGGGCACTGCATTGATGCCAGGGGGATAAGGCCTCTCCAGTCAAAAATTCAAGCCATTGCCAGTGCCCCTATTCCACAAAATGTGAGTCAATTACGGTCATATGTGGGCATGTTGCAATTTTATAACAAATTCTTGCCTAACCTGTCAAGCATCCTAAAACCAATGTATACCCTGACCCAAAAGAATGTGCAATGGAATTTTAGTAAGGAGTGCAGGGAAGCATTTTCGAAAAGCAAGGAGTTAATGCAGTCAAACCATCTTCTAGTGCATTATGACCCTAGTCTACCCATTGTAGTTGCTGCTGATGCTTCGCCCTATGGTGTTGGGTGTGTTTTAAGTCATGTAGTGGAAGGTCAAGAGAGACCAGTCCTCTTTGCTTCAAGTACATTGACTCAGGCAGAGCAAAATTACTCCCAAATCGAGCGTGAAGCTCTGGCCATCATTTTTGCAGTTAAAAGATTCCATAAATATTTGTGGGGTAGACACTTTACCTTACAATCGGATCATCTGCCTCTGAAAACTATTTTCTCCCCAAGTAAAGGCATCCCCCATTCAGCAGCTACTCGCCTGCAAAGATGGGCTGTTTTCTTATCCGGGTATAATTACAGCATACAGTATAAGAAGGCTTCAGAAATGATGCATGCTGATGCTATGTCTCGCTTGCCTGCCCAGAGGGAAATAGTGGGAGATGTTAATTTTTTTTCCAAATGTGAAGGCTTACCTATTACCTACTTAGAAATTGCTCAAGCGTCTGCGGATGTTGTAGTCCTTAGATGAGTCATTGAGTTTACCTGAAATGGTTGGCCAAACTATGTGACTGATCCTGCTATTCTTCCTTATTTCAAATTGCGTCTTGAATTAACCTTGGAGCAAAATTGTCTAATGCATGGAAATAGGGTGGTAATACCCAAAGGATTACAAAGTGCAGTCTTGAACATGCTCCACAGTGAGCATGTGGGTATTGTAAGGATGAAAGCTCTCTCCAGGTCAGTGGTTTGGTGGCCTTCAATCTCACATGACATTGAAGAAATTGTGCTATCCTGTGAACCTTGCCAATATGTAAATTTCAGACCTGACTCAAACTGCACTGTAAGTTGGCCACGTGCTGAGGTATTATCGAGAGTACATTTGGATTTTTTTGTATATGACCAACAAACTTTCATGATCCTTATTGACAGTGGATCTAAGTGGATAGAAGTTTGGCCAATGAAATGTACCTCTGCCCCAATGGTGATAAACAACCTTAGGTCATTCATTGCAACCTTTGGACTGCCTGAAGAAATTGTCAGTGATAATGGACCCCCTTTTGATAGTTATTTGTTCAAAAGTTTTTGTGAGCGCCATGGCATTCAGGTTACTAAGACCCCTGTGTATAGCCCTAGGTCAAATGGACTGGTGGAAAGAGCAGTCCAAACAATCAAGCAGTCATTAAGGAAACAGGTACAAAAATGTGTGAAAACCCCATTGACAATTACTGAAGCCTTGGATAACATTCTGTACACCTACCGAAACACTCCCTCCACTAGTACAGGATTGTCCCCGTCCGAAATGGTGTTCAGAAAAAAACCCCATACACTACTTTCATTGTTAAAACCAAGGTATGGAGGTCTCCCCAAGGAACAGGAAGATATGATGACCATCATTAAGTACAGTGTTAATGACAAAGTGTTGGTTAAATTTAATAAGACTTCAAAACCCATTCCTGGAGTCATCAAGGAAAGAATCAGTCAGGTC
>WURS02474424.1:4102375-4115884 GCA_011762765.2 Rhinocypha anisoptera
ATTTACGTCGTCTCCCGTCCTCCGTATGAGTGTTTTTCCACTTTCTACGCTCTGCCATCTTCCTAACCATCTCCACTCCTCTCCACCCCCCGCCCCGCCCGGAACGTTTCTCTCGCCACCGTGGGAACCTAGGGACTGGTGCGAAAGGGGGTGGGGTGGGAGGAAGCAGGAAGCCGTCGAGAGCGGAGAGTTAAGGGGAAAACAATTGCGAATATCGCGAGCAAACCTACGGCGACGAAAAAAAAACATGCGAGGTGGGACGATTTTCCCCCGGATCGGACGCGGATTGGACACATTTCAGACCACGCACGAGATTCATCGAAGGGGATCGAGGGGAGTCCTGAGCCGTGACTGCGAAATGAGTTCGCGTGATAAAGAAGGGAGATCTTCCCCCCCCACCCCCGCTCGGAAGGGAATTTTCGCGTGGAATCGGCTTCTCGCGTGGATTTTTTCCCGCGCGTCCCAAGCCAACATTATCCGAAACTCATCTCCACATCTCTCGTTGATAAAAGTACCCGAAAGGATTTATGAAAAAAAATGTCAACAGTGTAGTGCGAAGAATTTAGAAACTGAAATTTAGACGGGGTCAAATTAAACGAAACCGTCTCGTAGCGTGCCGAAGATAGTTTTCGACGGTGGAATTCCCAATCTTCACGGTTACTGTCCTACATATTCGCTTTATTATTATTTCTCATTCAATTTTTTTGCCGCACTTAAAAATTTTAGGTTTCACTGTGTTGAATCCATGAATAATTGTATACACATATATAATTTGAGTAAACGCTAACCGGGGCTAATTATCTCGCTTCCTGATAAACCCTCTCTATTATATTCAATAAAGTATTCTTATTTTTTTCCTGGGTAATTATACATGTTTTTCCTCTACGTCATCTATAGGCCACAATCGTTTTTATGATTTTTAATCACGTCTTTTTTCACAGTAATTTCACACTTTAGCCACATCATTTTAAGGTTTCGATGGCTAGTGTTCACACCCCTCTTCCTGTGTGTTGTCCTTACTTGAGTTTCCTATTCAAGGGTATGAGCAAGCCAACTTCCTTGCATTCTTCCAACGAGTGATTTTGCACGTCTCGCATGTGAACTTTATTGGTTTCTTTTAAAATTTTTCTGTCGAACTTAAAAAATTTGTGTCGCTCATGTTGAAAGGGGATGGATATTTTCTTATACGAAATTTTTGACGTGTTAGACAGAAGAAGGTATCACGTATTATTGTCAGACTCTTCCCAAAGAAATATATTCTATTATTATACTATATGTCCTATATACTAGTCTTCCTCGGGAGACTTCTCTTCAATGTTATTTTGCACATCGTGCATTTCTTACTGGTCCGTTGTGCATGACATTGGGAAATGAACATCTCTTTGTTCTGATTACAAAGGAATTTTTAAATGGTCAAAGTAAAAACTTTTTACAAGTAATATTTGGTGAATAAAACAATCATAAATACTCAGAAGATTGTAGTTGGACTTAGAGTTAAAAGCTTTCTGGGAAATTGTTGTCAGAGCAAACAATTACGGGAAGTGTTTCGAGGAAGAAGTGAGGGTACTCTTAAGCATCGCTCGTAGATTGCGCTGGTCACTTTCCTGGCAGAAAGGCGGAAATTATATTTACGAGGAAATCCATACGTTTACGATAGAGGTAGAATCATCAGTCTGATGCGCCTTTTTTCAAGGCCTATTCCAGTAATTAAGTAATTATTAACAACTGCCTTTTCGCCTCGAAAGTATTTTTGTTCGCTTTCGCTTTTGCCCCGAAAGGCACACCGGAGACGTTTCATGACTCCCCCGCTCCATCATCTAACCCCTCCCCCCCCCTCCCTTGTGTGCCGTGCGGGATGATTTAGTTAAACGTGGGAGGAGGATTCGTCGTGAGAAATTCAGAAACGCAAAAGTGCCTCAATTCCCGCTCACCTCCTACCGCTCGCTCGTGGAATTTAATAGAGACTTTATCACCTTAGACATTCTCCGAAATATATATATTGGTTCGAACACTAGTGGAACATACAGAGACACAGGACACAAAAAGAAAGAAACTCACAGTGGCGAAGAATTTACGGTGGCACCACCACCTTCGTCCGTTCATTCTCTCCTGAACGAACGAAGGTGGTGGTGCCACCGAAAATTCTTCACCACTGTGAGTTTCTTTCTTTTTGTGTCCTTTGTCTATGTACGTTCCACTAGTTTTTGAACCAATATTATTCAAATTGTGAACCTTTTCGAAGTGATTATATACATTTATAAATATATAAAAACCTATATATATATATATGTATATAAATAATGTCTCTTAACATTTAATACACCATATATTTCAGTTTGAATGAATTAAAATATGAATCTCATTCATATTTTAATAAATTCTATTAATTTATTTTAATATTCTTCTATATTAAAGATATAATATTCCTCTATATTAAACCCTATAAATTCTTTTAATATTTTTAACTGTTAGGAATTTATTTTTTTAATTGCATTGTATTGCTCATATTTTTGAAGTAAAAATAATTCAATCCATATTTGCCTCGAAATATTTTATGGGTTTCTTAGAAGGCTCTGTAAAATCATATGTAGACTGTATGTTCATTGCAATTGCTCGCGGTAAATTTAGACAATTGCATTATATAAATTTTAATTGTAATTGAATGTAAAATAATTCCATTCCAATATTAATACAACTACTCCAGTATTTATGAAATGACATTATTGTTATATATGCAGTCCACTGTCATTTACTTGGTATGCCTAATAATACCCTGTCATTAGATCTGACAGTGACCATTTGTATGCCTTAATGCTACTTCATGTCTCAGCATCAACAAGTTCCAAGATTATGACTGAATGTGAGATGCACAAGAGAAAAATATGTGATAATGGAAATGCGTGAAAATAGTATTGAACTATTTTCAGTCATGACTTAATATTTTTGAAATGTTTGATGTTATGATAAAATGGGGACTACCACATTCGAGTTACGTGGGACTGCCTTAGTCCTGAGAACTAGTTATCAAATAATATATGTACCATGAGACTTTTTTTGTCATTTATTGAAGTCATCATGATGAACTTTATTTAATGGTATAACATTGAAGTTGTCCATAATATCTGATGAATGCTGCTTTGTCAAAGTATGATCTCTGGATTAGAACTTTTAAGGCTGATCTGATGACTGATCGAGAATGTGTTTTCCTTGTAATGCATAGTCCACTGCAAGCCTGCTTCAGTTTGACTATTTAGGAAGCTATATGACTCATTATGTTTGAAAAAATACTTTGTCGGCATCGCCATTGGTTTTATGTGTAATCCATGGCATGGTATTGGTGAAAATTTTTCTTTTCTTGGAAAGGTAAACTAACTATAGTGAAAGAAAAGTAAATAAGTTGCCGATGAAATCATTTTGTCTTGCTTATCATATACCTTCAGTTACAAAAGAAATAGAAGAAACAAAAGAAACTTATTTATTTTCTAGTCACTCTTGTTAATAAAAATATTTTAAAAATTTTGATAATAAAATTTTAGAAAATAACTTAAAAACTAATAAAAAATTTATTAATTACAACCTTTATATATTTAAACTGACAAATGTAATTTTGCACTGAATTTTTATTGACCTCAATGTGGGTAACTATAATTTATCTTAGAAAAGAGACTATTTTTACATGATCTAATGACTACTACAAAAAATAATTCTATAATGGTATATCCTCAAATGTACTTACATAGAAATATTTTACTAAGAATTAAATGGAGGAAAATGATTAATATAATAATGATTGTTTCATTGTAATGCACTATATTACTGAACTTCATATATATTTTTGTCCATTAATCAAGTCTTTAACATCCTTTGTTTTGAAATATTTTATTATGTGTGTGAAAATATTTCTTGACCACAGTTTTTTAAATATTGGCAGTTAGCTAAAAGACTGCAGGATTTTGTATTATTTGTTTTTTTTTTGTAATTGTACTTATAAGTAGTAATGTGATGTACAGTTGCAACCAGTTGTTTAATTATTAATTTATCATTAACAGGAAGAATTATTGAAATTGTCATGTGTAAAAACCCATTATTGCCAATAAAATCTTTGTAAATATAAAATTTCCCGTAGTTACTTCAGTTTCATTATTAAATGTAAGAAATACTAATTTTACAGATTTGCTTATATATTTTCATCCCTTAGTCAAGTTATTTCATATTTATGACTAGTACAAAGGTAATTGTTGTTTTCAGAATGTGTGGCCACTGATATCTATTTTATTGTAAATGTCATTAGATTATTCAGTATTAATCAGTTAATGAAATTAATTATCATGGCAGAATTTGTAAGACAAATACATAATTATATGCAAATAATTAAGACCACCTTAAAAGGGTATAATGTGGTATTGTAAATGATAAAAGGCATTGTGCTATATTTCTAAGTTAATGTTTGCATTGATATCATCATCATATCTTTTCCGTCCCTACCTGCGGGAAAGATATGATGAGTGTCTTCTTCACTCCGTTCTTCCCATAGCCAATATTTTTGTACCCTCATAAATTCCACTTACTACTATGATATTAGTCAGAATTTGCATCTTTGCCTCCACCATCCCTCCTATTCCAGTCATCAGCAAACAATCTCTTCTCAGATATTCCAATCCAACTCAGTACTTCTTATCTTTTCCATCAATATCCTTTTTTTACGTGCTCTCCTCAACACTTCCTCATTCCTCACTTTGTTTTTCCAGGCCACTCCTTCCTTCCTTCTCCATGACCACTTCTCCAGGGCCACAAGTCTTCTTTCATTCTCCTCCTTTGTCGCCCAGGTCTCTGACCTATACAGCATCACACTCCACTTGTAGCACTTGGCTCCACTCTTCTCTTCTTCGGTTCTTTCATTAATGGTCCGCTAAGTAGCTTTCTTTTCCTTTGCCATCGTTATTCTTTTCTTATTTACATTGAACAAGCCATTACCTCAGTTATCATACACCCTAGATACTTAAATTAATATCTCCCCTAGTTCTATGCATTTCTCTTCCAATTTGATCTTAATTTTCTCTTATTTTCCTCCAATTCCCTTTCCTACCTAGTCCTCTTCTTGTTAGTCTTCACTCCCTATTCATTGCACTCTGTTTTAAGGCCCTCTAAGAATCTTGCTAATTCTTCTTTGGTTTCAGCTAAAGCTGTCATGTCATTTGCAAACTTATACGCTCATATTCTTTTTCCTTTCAGATGTACCCCTCCTCCATCACTATAATACTTTTGATTATTTCTTACAAATAGACTTTGATTAATAATATTGGGCACATGCAGCATCCTAGTCTTACTCCTCTTCCCTATCTCTTCTGTCTTCTTATCTCTACTGTCTCCTATCCTCACTCATGCAGCTTGACCTAAATCAGGATAGGACATCATTACATTGATTATGATCAACTCTTTTTGAGTAATCTTTATCAGCAATATTTATTTGGCACCGTCTTTGCTATGTTGATGCTTAAGGTAAGCTGCCGAATGGAATAATGAAAGATGACATAGTAACTCAATAATAGAGGGTCCTTTTTTTACACTTGGGGATTCTTTTGTAATCTTCAACCACCACATAGAAATCAAAGACCTCATAATATTTTAAATGTGTAAATTGTCACACTACCCACTAGAACATTACATAAATGGTTAATTTTAACTGGTTTTACTTGGACTGATAGAATGATGGATTGAATGATGCAGTGCTTGAATGCTAATATGCTTTAAGTCTCCCTGAAAGTAATAATAATGTTTATATGTTAGGGGTTATAACTATTACACATATAATATAGGATAGATATAATATAGGATATATATGATACATATAGTATAGGACATGTAATAGTCATAAACCTCATATAATTGGTATTAAAAATCAGAAAAACTAATATTAAATAAGTGAACACAAAAGATGTCTTTCACATCTAAGAAAACAGGTGTATACATTAAACAGAATCACTCTCCAAAAATTAATGGATTGAATAAAATCGTAAGACTTGTAAAAATTGTTTTTTAAATTTTAAATAGATGCACCTTTTCATGAATTCATCACGTAAAAAGTGAAAATGAATTCACCACGTAAAAATTCATCAAATCACATCATACTTTTATGTGTCATTTCACATGCACTTGATGCTTATTATTTAGGGTAATCTACTGGTTAAGGTGGGTTTTATTACTGAATTGAAATGAATTTTTTTGTTTGCTTGCTTTCTTGCTTGTATGCCTGTGTGTGTGCACACGAGTTAGATTGTGCATGCGTTCACTTGGCAAGTATGGAATGATTGAACAAAACAAAAAGCTAGTCCTCATCCCTAAGATTAGTTTGATAAGTGAGTGAGGAGCTCACCTACAAGTATAGTACTAAAGCCCAAGAGAATGTGAAAATTCCAACATCAGATTTGATGTTGAATTGATTTCAAACAATCATCATCATCATTGATTCAAACATCAGTCAGTACTTTTCTGAACTTCCCAGGAAGATCTGTTACCCATAAAATCAATCAGCTTGGGTGTAGCTGGGAATGTCCAGAGGCATCACCTAGGCTTGAACCTAGGTCTTCCATTCAGTAGCTGTACATTCAGTGGAAGTGCTTTACCCGCTGGGCTACCATGACATCAATCTCCAAATACGTGATGGTATTCTAAGTTCACATCTACCAGGTTATACTCAAATCTAACTTAATGATGTACAGAATTCAGGCTGGTTCACAAAAGTTATAATTAATCTTTGCCAACAAAACAATATTTCATGTGTATTATTGTATATAGTTGCCTTAAGTAAGACTTTATTTAAGTTAATAATTTGATCAAGTTGGTAGACATTTTTTAAAATAATTAATGCTGAAGGTATGAGATTCTACCAGCTTTATCTATGCGTTGAAACAAGCAAGAAAATAAGGAAAAACAGTGACTCTGTGAGGGGAGAATGCTGCTGTCCTGCTACAGTGACATTTTTACTACAATTTATTCTTGCTTATTTAATATAATGAAGAAGATTATGCCGTGCATTCTAATAAACCAAATTACCACATGACACGTTCATCTATTGTAGATATTCTAACGTCTCTTGTTGGTAATATCTGCAATTCCTTTTGATTAGCGATCCCAAACATGTTAAGGTGGGGTGTAAGATGATAAAGTGTAAGACAGTTGCTACAACTTTTTAATATAGTTTTGTAGTGTTTCACAGTAATATTCTGGTGTCTACGACCAAAAATCATTTAACATGCCGAAAAGTGACGCCTACAAGGTCGGAAAGAGGGCAATCACCCCCGTGCCTCAAGATCGGGAGGGGTGGAGAAACTAAATATAAAAAAGCAATTGGATCGCACTAGATTCATACTAGCGCCAAAAATTGTATTTGTTATCAAATGAAATCGGTCGATGCCCATACATTAGTTGTAGGGCCTTTATTTCTATATTTGACATAGTATTTTTCCGGAGAAATATTGCCTGGCGAATAATGGCGATAAACCGCTAGTTATTTAAACTCGACTTAAGCTACATTTTGTTAATTAGAGAAATTCATCTCTGGAAACTCCTAACGTAATAACTAGCTATTAAAATAAAATTTACGCATTGAATGTTGACTAAAATTAAGCAATACATTATACGCTATCAAAAGATGTTAATGGACATGAAAGGGTTTCGAAAAATAATTTTTTCTTAACTATCTTTGTACCTCTTTACCTACAAATGCCGGTAGCATCAACGTTTGCGATATCCAAATATCCGGTGTGGCATTACTTAAAATATACCAACAGAAGGGCACAAGGTTGTATTATAATTGAAAGGTACGATACGTTGTCGGAAATTTGAAATGAGAATCGATCTACTCCATTGCTCTATAGACAAACAACAATAAAAGAGGATTCACAAAACAAAAATTCGGCTAATTTATTCAGCTTTTTACGTGCAACCGTTCACTGTCAGAAATGCATCGATGATCTCCTTTAAAAATACCTTATACCGCTGATTCGTGCACTTCGTGCATAATTGTACAAAAATTTCATTCGGAAGCTTTCTCAATTTTTCCGCCAGGAGGCGCTAAAGTCGATGTGCGGTAGGGGAAGGGTATTCGCGGGTGTAGAAATTTTTAGTTTATATTAAGTTAATCGATTTGTTTATTGTCTTGTGTGTTCAATATTAAGAAACAATGCCTCCCAAGAAACGTGAGAAAGACGCGGACACCTCTAAAAATCAGAGAATGGACCAGATGCAAGCTGACCACGAGCTCTTTCTTCAAGCGTTTGAGAGTGAGTAAACTTAACTGATCACGTCTTCTAAGGACATTGGATGCTTTGAAATCCTTCTAAGTCCAGAAAAGTTGCTGTGAAATATAACAATTATTGAGACGGATAACATTTCGCGAACATCACATGTTAATTTATAATACGGGAATTCTTGATAAATACTGACGCTTATCCTTGAGTTCATCCTGTTTGTTATACATTTGTTGTTCTTAAGTATCGGGTGGTCGAAACTCTTATAATTCTTGAAAAAGTCCCAATATGTTGAACATTATTTTGACTTGGGATGTCATTTGTAACTTTTTAAACTAAGAATGATATAAAAGTATGTATTGTTGACAATTTAAGAGTTTGTACTTGTTAAACATTCAAATTTGTTTTTGATCATAGGAAAATAATGTTAGTGACATTATAATGTCGTTGAATATCCCATTTAGATTGATACATATTTAAAAACATCAGATTAGTTGCTTTCGTGATCTCTTGGTTAAGTCGACAACAAACCATGAATGCATTAGGTAAATTGTTTGCTTTATCACTGTCGTTATTTTCCGGCATAAATGACCCTGACATAATAATTTTAATTCATATTAACATATGTTAACGACATAAATTTCGTCTCTTAACGTGTCATTGTATTATATATTAGGTTAAGCACTGAGAAATGAAATGGCATTTTGGGCATTGCTATTTGCAGGTTAACAGATTTTTATGTGTAGTGTTTTACTCCATAAGTAGTTTAAACGTTAATATAAACACCTACAAGTCTTACTATAGATACCACTTCTTATCGTAACCTCTTGTGCAAGTTAAGACCTAGGGATTTAATATAATTATAAGCAGGTTGAGTCTGTGTAGGTGAAGTATTTTTCAACCATTTTTTAAATTTCTGCTTATATTTTCGCTTCTTTATATAACTTTACGTTCTGTGATCTCTATAAATATGTATATATATATATATATATATTAGTTGACTATAAACGATATTATATTAAAAGAGGGTTATTCTTTTGATAAGCATCGAATTTTTTATTCTCCACTTATAAATTATTTACATCTACTCTTAACATATCGTTTATTCCCGTCATGTCTTTCATTTTATTAACATTTTATTTAGTGCCTTTCTTTGTTATGCCGAAAATCCTTAAATAAACTCTACCTCCAATAGTATTGTGGAAAAATAGAAAAAGTATTGAGCAGTCCAGTGAAACCTTGGGATCTTAGATGAAGTAGGTAGTTAAAATAGACGAAGTTTTCAAACCTCAATGTCTTTGGTAAATATTATCGTAAATGGTTAGGCATAAAGTATTACAGGCATAGATGTGTATAGCTTAGGTCAACGATAGGAGGTATAAATCGGCATTTCTTTGATTAGCATGGTAGAATCTTGAAATTGCGCGATTATTACCTATGTTCTGTCTGCTGGAGAACCTGAAATATAATAATTTTGTGTACCATATATCATATTAGTATAATTTATGTAATAACCGTTTGACAGTGTTCGCATCTTTTAAGCATGTTCCTGCAGCCAGGTCCATAAGCAGTTGTAGCTCTAACCCCTTTCGTAACTTCAGGGGACGTGCCAGACAAAAAAAGGGATCAAATATGGGGGTAACGAAGCTCCACGCCCATTTACCCCAGAAATACCATATTGGCCCATTACGAATCGGAAGTGCCCATGATTTATCTTGCCTGTATTTCATGGCACATTGTAAATATACTACTACTACACATTAGGTTTTCCTCCCCTCCCCTCTTCCAAGCCATCTTTGAATCCCATCCCTTCACTGAGACCGGTTGGCGGCACAA
Source organism: Rhinocypha anisoptera (assembly GCA_011762765.2). Taxonomy (NCBI): domain Eukaryota; kingdom Metazoa; phylum Arthropoda; class Insecta; order Odonata; family Chlorocyphidae; genus Rhinocypha; species Rhinocypha anisoptera. Next base: position 4,112,461 of record WURS02474424.1, read on the forward strand.
ACACGAATACCTTTCCCGTGATCACTCCCCGTAGTCTCAAACCTCACGACCGCCGGTAAACCTTAAGATTTTGACCGTGGAATAAACGTCCATGCAAACCATGTTACCTTCCGTCCCTCCAAACCATTATCTCCACGCCTCCTTCGTTGATGGAGACAAAAGTTTTTTGCTAGGCAATGGGTGCCATTCGTCGTTCTCGTATCTCTTGCCTTCCCTTTAAGATTATGGAGAGCGAGTAGCGCTTGATCAAGCGCTTAATTGCCGACTGAAACACCCTCCAAAGGTCCCCTCCTCAACGGTGCAAGTATGTGAATTTGTCAAAATAGTTTTGAACCCATTCCGATTCCGTACCGCTTCGAAAGTGAAGAATATAAGTCCCTCGTGGACCATATTTGCTCTGCGTCCTTAAGGTTTTTATCTCATAAGACTCTTAGGGTTAAGGTTAAGGCTCTTCATCTTATGGTTTTCCCCATTCACGATCCGCGTGACTCTGTCTTGGCAGGTAAATTTCATCAAAACTGATTTTTCAACCGTATATGAATCGCTAGGAGTCTCGAGTGTTATTGTATTAGATTACCACTCATGGAAATTATGTGAAGTCAGGCATGTTTATATTTAACGCGTGCAGAACTTACGCACTGACAGCATTGCAATGAAAATTGTTAATGGATTGTTTTACTTACAAGAGTGCTATCAAGGGTATTTCGTGGTAATCGACACCGAATGGGCAAGGGACTCAAGCCTTTGGGAAACTCTCGCCTTAGGACATTGCGATTGTCTTATTATTAAGGGTTTATTTCCATCGTTCCTCACTGTTACGAGCACAATGCCCCGAAAAAAGGTTGGAAGCAGTGGAAATGTGATTCGACAGAAGAATGCTAAATCGAATGGATGGACGTAATAACCAATGAAGTAACATGACGAGCTGGAGAAAAGAGAAACTTATGGCTTACTCATACTAGAAGAAGAGGAAAGTGACACATGAGAAGCAGGTAATGAAGGATGTGACATTTAGAGGACCTCTGGAGCCACGAGGAGGGTTTACAGGGCAGCTTGGGGAGGCGGGAAAAACCAAAACTACGGTTCGACGACTTATGATGTCCATACTTATCAATTCAACTCCATTATACTACGGCCGTTGTCTTAAAATCCGAAATCATGATGAAATTGACAGTTTCCGGCGTTACCTTTTTCAATATTGGAGAAAGAAGAGGTTGGTTCTCGATAAAGATCTGCATCGTACTACAACTTACGTTTTCCGACGCTCCGTGACCTCATCATGAGATGTTTAATGAACTGATGATTTAGCGAAGTCTAAGGTCGTGTGTACGAATACATTTTTGAAGGGGAAGGCCAAGTTATTTCTTCTTCCGTTACGAAGACCAGCTCTCGGCGAGTCGGGAGCTTGTGTAAAAAACACATCAAAAAGGCAAATTAAATATAGCGCAGGGAGCACCATAACTCGTGAACTGGAATACAGTATGAAGAACATTGCATTAGTTCATGTTAAAAAAAACCGCGATTTGTTCGACCAGACCATCGCCCATTTATTTTTCACATTTCTCTTTCAAAGTTATTACTTTTAATCTTAATGGTTGGGTTTTGCTAATTGAGCTCACCGAATTTCAGTTTTCCTTGCATATTTTTAATATGGAAAAGGGAGTTTGCATTTCGACCTAATGAATATTAAAAATGTGGAATTTTCCACAAAATAATCTTTATTACTACCCGGGATCGATGTTACTACATCACCATCAGTCGACCACCCCTCCCGGAACTCACACTGTGAATATGCTGAATTTTGCCTCACTTCTTGCCTGATGATGATATAGTAAAATTGAAACCCGTATAGTTAGTAATAAAGATTATTTTATGGAAATTTCCACATTTTAATATTCATTATGATAAAATTCCACCACATTACGCCTGTTACTTCACTGTTTGTCCCTGCGTATAATATTCCCATAAACTTCGTCCACCGACGTGTTTTCATTTTTGTCTCCAATTGGAAAAACTTCGCTTTCGATTTATTTCGATGTAATTTTATTTTCCGGATTTGTTGTTGGACACCTGGTCACATTAAGGTATGCATGAAAATTTTCCACGACCAATGACCGCTCTTGTTGTCGGACTCTAAGGAGATTAACCATGCACAGTCATCAATTGTCATTTCGATAGATGGGGGCGTAACGATAGATTGCCTAGCACAACTGCGTGTGAAAATTCACACATAATGGTTGAGGGGCCAGCTCCTTTCTCTGTGCTGCCTGTGGTTCCCCACGGTGTGGTACCCAGGATATCACTCGACTTGGCATTAGCTAGTATTGAACCCGGGGCTAAACGATCTACCCGATGGGCATTCAATGGCCAAACGATCTACCCGATGGGCTACCACAACGTCCTAACGAGATTACCATTTGTTACTTGAAAAAATTCTATAATTAGTTGTTGGAATACACAGCTTTCTCGTCCAGCCATTAAAATAGAACAAAGAGGGTCGAGATTGACGAAGTCTTAGTAGAAAACTTGATAATTAATCGTGTTAACATCTACCCATATATTATGATCCATTGCATGAAATTAATTCAATTTTTTGGTAACTGAAAATGATATTATACTGCCCTTTTGAGTCTTATCGGGAATACTATGAGTCTCGTATGATGGTTTCGGGCTTCGAACCCCATAGCGTTGGTATGACTGACTGATAGGCCACGAATGATCGGTAGCCAGGAGACATGTTACAGTTAGTATGGTGGCTTAAGGACGGAAATGTGGTAATTTCATTTTTGTTTTCGGAAATTGACCTTTAACCTTGTTTCATTCGTCACCGATTTGGAATGTAAATGTACTTCCAGAATTCTTCTCACATGTATACAACCTTAGAAATTTATAAAATTTTATTCTATTCCGTTTTACAATGAGGTTTTTAACCGGCTCATCCGTAAGTTAGGTAAAGGTCCACCTCGCATGAATAGATAAGATTTAAAATAATTATTATTTTAAATCTAATCTATTCCTGCGTATAATGGATATCCACAAGTATCGGCCTCTACTATTAACTTTATAAAGATCCACCTCCGTTACACAGGGCAACAATATTCTGCTCCAATTTTTCATTCAATAATCTCAATGTGTGTAACTACACGAGGAAATCATATATTCCCTCCTGTCCAAAATTGAGGAAATCTCGTAGCGGTATTCATGAAAATATCATTTCCGTATGAATCATGCATTCCAGAAGTCACGGAATTTCAGAACCGTAGCTAGTGTTGTCAGTGAAAAAATTTCAGAGGTTCTCCATCCATGTTAGTAGTAGTATTTTTGTTTTTTAGGGTGCTTCGACGGCCATGGTCATTTCGCACCTCTTCAAATCTTAGAAAAAAACCCTACTGGACAGACACAACACCCATGCCCTAGGCGGGAT
>WURS02474424.1:4115984-4129916 GCA_011762765.2 Rhinocypha anisoptera
AATATGAAAGTTAAGATTTAGGTATATTTTTTTAAATTCCCATTTCCATCAGTTTTGATAATTTTGAGTAATCCATGCATTGCACCCAGCAAATCAGTCCTATGATCTTAAAGTATTATAAAGTACATTGTTATAAAGATTGGAAAAGTTCAATTGAACCTATTAGCACTAATGAAAGGTTTAAAGAGATTTATTCTTTAATAATATAAAGAGTTGTCTTTGTCCTACTTACTTGGGAAATAACGTAGACTTAGATAATACCTTTATTTTAAGTCTTCTATAATGGATTGTAATTGAAGTCATGGTTCTTAAAGTTAGGGATTGGATCCATCACACTAATTCAGTTGAATAACTCTCCAGAAGTAAAACTTTGAAGTTTCAAGACCCTTAATTTTCTCATAGTGATCATCCTAAAGTGATTCATATTTAAAATGATTTATTATAACATGTTAGCAAGTCATTTGTCACAATTAGTATCTTAGAGGCATTTTACATGCATTTGTTATTTAATACATGCATTTATTGTTTACAATTTACTATTTTCTAATTCTGAGAATAATCATTTCACTTATGCTTTGATAAATTTTTGAGTGACAGAGTGAAGTGGTGACAGAGACTATGTTTGATGAGTCCACATGTTGTGCATTTTAATGTAATTTGGATCTTGAATCCATTTTCGCTTGTTTGAATATAATCCAGTCTCAAATTCATTGCTGACATTCTTTGTGCATGCCCAACGTGGCCTTGGCTTTTTGGTGAACGATGAAAGAAATGAGTTCACCATGGGCAATTGTACGTGCAAAGACCAAATAGAAAACCTGAATTGACATTGACGTTTACAAAATAACAACTGCTTCGTTTTCACAAGGTGTTCATTAACGTGTTCACAAACAAACATGATAAAAGAACAGTTGATGAAATATCACAATTTTATCTCTCCTATTATTATCTTTTTTGTTTTAGCATGGTGCTCAGTTTCATGAAGGGTTATTTTTTTCTTCAGGCTACAAGATATCATAGCTACTACTCCAGAAGCATGCAAGATCCTCCATGATTCGTGGCAAGAGCAGCGCAAGCATTGGAAGAAAACAGGAAAGGCACAGGCAGCAGCTGCAGCAGCAATGGCTTCTCAAACAAACAGCAAGAACGGTGGCCGCAGTGGCTCACCTTTGCCGGGCTCGTCCAATGGAGCAGACGACGAATCTATGACGTCGAGAGAACCGAGTCCAGTGCCTGTGGCTGGGAGGACGAGGGGCGGGAGTGGCTTTGGAGGAAGTGCCCCTCAGACACCAGCTTCAGGTCACGCATCCAGAGCAAGTGGAACCTCTCAAAACTCTGGTAATTGTGCACCACATTTTTATGTATTTGGTGATGCATTTTATTGTTGTTTAATTTTCATGGGCCGAATAAACTTGTTCACTATTTTTACAGCATCCAGGAAAGTGAGGAGTCTACTATTTTTTTATATGATTTTTAGGAAGTTTAAAGAAAAAAATCAGTAAGATGTAACTTTTAATGGTTGGGGTGTTATGCATGTTGGCACCAAATTGTTGACATGAACTAGGTTTCCCATTTGAATTCATCGTGTGATTCTAGAAATGAAAGCCAAAAAAACATGCAGTTTCCTTTGTCTTCCTCTTTGAAAGTTCTTATGTTAATCCAATGTTGAACTCCAATATATCTGAATCTTTTGGCTCTTTAAATTATTTTTTTTTCCTCATAAGAATGCATTTTATATGCAATCAGAACTTCACAGTAAAGTGGTTTGGCTGGCTGTTTCTGACCCATTTTTTTGTGACATTTTCTTCTTACAGTTCTAGGATACACAACATGTCTGTGTTTAGAATGGTCTTGAAGCTATGACCAATTGTTTTATACAATTACATAGGTCATATTTATCTGTAGGCTAACCTAGTAAGTCTTGACTTATTACCTCGTTGCGTTACTGTGAAGCCTTCTACAATTCTATGTATCTGGAACCTAAGCTGTGATTTTCTGGGCACCAGATCTTCCTGGGGAACCATAGGCAGCACGGAAATGGTGGTCCCCACACCCTGAGAGGCAAAATATGGTTTACAATAAGTTTTTTGTTACTAACTTGAGCAATTTCCCCAATGGCTCTTTTTTGTAATTTAAATGTACAAACACTATGGCTAGAGATACCCCAGAAGATTATTCCGTATCTAATCTGGGAGAAGTAGTAGGCATGGTACACTGATAATAATTTTTTGTTGATACTTTTTAATTTCTTAACATGAATATGTTGGAGAATAACTTCTTTGCTAAATTATTAATGTGATTTGTGTTTCTGATAATGTAAGGCCTGAGAATTTTGTATCCTCACAGTGAGTGACTTGTGTGTTGTTAACAGTGATGGTAGGGTTTAAGTGGGTCCAGCTGACAATTTCATTAATGGGCGGTTTGCAAATATTTCTAGTTGTTCAGTGGAATGGGCTGAGATTATTTGATTGGTGTCATCAGGATAAACACTAGTTGCCCTTTATTTATGTGGGTTGACATGCCATTCATGTGTATTAGAAATAAAATTCAAGTCCATTTATGTTTTAATCCTTTATGCGGTCGTGACATGAACAAAGTTTGGCAAGAGTAATACTTGAAATATTATATCCACCATTGAGTAGCATCGACATTGTTGGCATGTCAACACAAGAGTTTAATGCTCATAATATTCTTCAAGCAGGAACTTCTTTTGTTCGGACTCGTGGTGGAAGTCTCGGGAGTGCCAATTCAAATGGAGCCAGTTTCACCAGGTCGAGGAGCAGTGGTCCATCGTGGTCTGGCAACCTGCACCCTGGGACGATGCAAGGTTCCTCCTCAAAAGCGGTGCGGGGAACGCCGCCCCCACCCAGGAAGTCAGGCGTGGGACCAAGGGGAGGTATGGACGACAGCGAATCCTCGGACAAGGCCACCAGCAGGGACGAAGGGTCTGAGAGGGGGAGCTAGGGGTGTCTCCGTGCCCAGCCATTATCCACCTCACTGGGACGGTGGTTGGGCCTATACATGTGGCCTCAGTTGTGGCTCGGAGTTGGTGTTAATTCGCATCAGTGACCTCTGGTATGACTCAGCCATTCCTCTCACGCCAGATATATTTGGTTTGACAATGAGTGCGAAGACTCCAGTTTCATATTCACGTACCTAAATGGTGTGCATTCTATGAGCAGCCATAAATTGTGTTGAGAAAGAGAGTAGACATACACACACACGTTGAAGTAGTAGAAATTTATGGTGTTATTTTACAAACTTAGAGTTTCTTACCAGCTGATGATGTTTGTTGGTTAAAAAAAAAAAGTCTAAGTACTAGTGATCAAACTCACAAAGCTTGGTCCTATATCAAAATCTCTGGGAATTAAGTAAACTAATTATGTATTATTTGAGGAGGGTTTTGAAACTTATGAAATTCTTTTGAGATTATCATTTTTCAAGTAAACTGCACTAGGTCGTAGCATATTACTCGAAATTGACTCTTGATATAGGTTGGTGAGTGACATGGCTGAGAATAGTTCTTCTTTATTCATAAATATTTTATTTGAAATCTTAAAATTTTTTCTATTGTTATATTTATTCCCTGGTTGTTTAGGCAGATGCATTTTTATTTTCAATTTTGTGTTCTTCCTGAAGTTGTTATCAGGGTAATTTGGAAACAGCTCATTAGGTGTTTCATCTTTTATGATGATTCATAAGCGTTGAATAAATTTCACATTGCTGAATGCATCATGAATTGCATTGTTACTATACTGCCACCTTTTCTTATCATGATAATTTTCTGTCCTGTGAAGGAAGCTGTTTGTTGTTTTCAACATTTGTTGTACTTGATTGCCATTGTTGATAAACTTAAATTCAATTTTAAGTGGTAGTGTCCTGTGATAGTGACCTCCTGTGAAAATATTGTTCTTTTTTAAAGTGTGATTATTAGTTTTACTTAAAAATATCCTTAGATGACCCTTTCCTTTTACGCAATGCTCTTAATTACCATTTCTTCATTATAATGTAATTTTGTTTTTATGTGTATAAATATTGGATGTCATAAACACTGATCAACAGAATAAGATTTCTGTTGGATAATTAGAAAACAAATTATGCTTTCTCATGTGGTCAAACTATAAGTTATGCACTCTTGAGTAATGCTTACCATCAAAATGGAAATATCTTTTAAGTTGTGGTAATTGGGAGCATTCAGAAATGGTTTAGTCCTCTTTTTTATTAATGATCAAGTCCTGTTCTTGTCTCTGGTGAAATATAAAATGCACTTGGGCATAAGGCCTCGCTATCACCAAGTATGATTCATTGGTAAAATTATCAAAGTTTCATCTGCTTTGTATTATCATGTGTGGTTCTGAACTGAGTTCTTAGTAATGAACAATAAGTAAATTATTGTCTAATCGGTCATTTACAGGCTGACCAAAGTTATTTTAGTGCAGTTATATATTTTTACCATTGACTTTTGATGCTAAAAGTTTTCGTAATATCACCGCAAAAATATTGCATTTTCATGAGTTTTGGCATTATGCATCCAGGAGATGAGACTTATAGCTTTTTGTGAAATCAATGTAAAACTTTGATCAATTTATGTAAGGTGACGTGGGCCACCTCCAGTGGCACGATAAGGACAAATTTACTTCCATTTCATTTTGTATTTCACATGTGTGCAAAACCAAAATAAAAAGGCTTGAAGTAACAATGTAACATATTTAGGAATTATGTATTTTCAAACTTGTTTTCCCTACTTCCATGCTTGAATTTCAACAAGCAACTGACTGTACAAATTAATTGCATTAAAGAAAACGCCCGTGTTTGGGGGATGTGGGCATTCTTAAACCCACAAAGGGGTCACCTTGTGACATGATCATATGTTAGCATTACATATTGATATCCTGTTGAGTTCACATGACAGTGGGATTGATTGTTGTTCATAAAAATTTAAAATCTTTTCTGAATTCATTGCAATGTTTGTATGAAAACAGCGTATGGCCATCCCTTGACACATTTTGTAATTTGTGTGAGTGTGTGTTATTTTAGTCGGTATGTTTGTGTCAATCATTAAAAATTACATATTGTATATATATATTAGACTTTGTATAATAAATTTGTAAAGGCTGATATGTTCCCATGCCACTTTTGGTATGCAAAGAATTTTTCAAATGTAGATGTCACTGAGTTTACCTTCCCCTGGTGCTGTACTTTCCAGGGGTGAAAGCATAGTTTTTAAAATGTTTTCTTTCATATATTAAAAATTACTTTTATGCAAATCTTAACTATGCACTCATTTTGATTATTCCTTATTCTACATACTGAGTTGTACAAATAGCATCAAATGTTTACTTAAAACATTGTTAACCTCAAACGAGTTCTCAGCAGCAATGTTGCTAATTTGATGTGCATGCATTTGTGATATAGTTCCAAGATTTTCCTTGCCTGTATGTGTGATCATGGTTTGGAAGGTTGACACCTTCACAATCATCCTTAACCCTTTTACCGTTTGTAATTTGGTTTAAGTCCTATATCACTCTTTTGATTCTAGCTATACTTAAGGAAGCTGCTAGTATTATGATTATTTCTGTTCAGTGTGACAAAACCAAAGTTATTTTATGCTCCAGTGGTTCAACCATAGGGCTAAACCAAATTGGACTCTTTTAAGTGTCATAAGAGTGGAGAGAGACTGGGATATTCTCGTCTAGTTTAATAATTAATTTTCTCTTTGGGTATGTGGATGTTCTTTGCCATGATCACTTTGTCATCTGCTTAGCAACATTGCTATTATATGGAAAGGGATTTCCAAATCGCTTATGAGGTTTACTTATGAAATAATCATAAAAGAGATTAATATTCTCATTCCAAAGTGATCATGTTTTCATGTAAACATTAATGTATGGCATAACTATTTATGAGTGTTTCTGATGAATCATTGAGGGGACTTATGTTGATAGTTGTATGAGTAGTCAGTAGGCTCTACTGCCAAGGCTGCCTTAAACTACTGACTTGTGATTGGGTTTGCAGCGGCTTTATCAAAACATATATCATTGTACTGTGTGTTATTTTATGTCTGCACCAATTTTAGCAGAGCTGCTAAGGGATGGGATACAATCATGGTTTCCTTTCCTTGTATTTAGAATGAATATACATTTTCTTATAAATACGTTTCAATTATTTTGGAATCATTTCAGTGATTATAACCTTCACCTAAAACCTTCAGGAGTTAAAGGTATCGAAGAGTTTGATAAGTGTCATAGTAGTGTGGTAATAATTAAGCTTATATTTCAACTTATAGCTTAAGCTATAGAAATGAGCCTACAATACACGCTGCCTGCTGTGGGGTGAATTTTATTTATGCATGCTATTTGAAATAAGTGGAAGTCTAAAAAAAGATATATCTAAAAATAGATAAGATAAAAATTCCAAATGATGCCAAAAACTCACCAGTAGGTACTGAACAAATGAGTTGGAACGAGTAATTCTCACAAAATAATTAGCAACAAACAGTTATCACTAGCAGAGGAGAGAGATAAATGTAAAAAAAACAAACATATTTAAGAGATGTTTATATTTTGAAGATGCCAGTTGATAAAAAATATAAGTATGCTACAAGAAAGATTTATAGTCAATATCATATGTTGCTTTATATGTACATATTAACAATGGTCTTAAAGGATTAAAAACATGTATATCTTTTAACTCAAAAAACAATTTCCATATTGTTCTTGTAATTTGTTTTTACAACAGTTTTTCATATAAAAATGCTTTTTGAAGATACAACCAAACTTATTCTGTCCACTTTTGGACAGCAGTTACAAATTGTTGCTGATGCCAAAACATAAAATGCAACCTGGAAATTCATTCTGGAGTGAATAGTTAAATGTACTTCATGAAAATTAAACCTATGCAACCTCTTCAATTTAACATTTACCAAACACATGAAATCTAAATTTTTAATGTTGTAATTTTATTTTTCAAAAATATAGAATCCAACATGTTTATACGTATTATTGCCAAAGATAAAATTAAATTACTCTGTGAAAGAGAATTAACCATGTTAGTAACTTGGTGCTTGAATGTACTAAGTGTGCATTTTACAAAAGAATTAAACTGCTAATTATTTTCACAAATTGATTGGATTCCCTGTGGCAAAACTGAATACCCATTAAGTTATATAATTTGTACTTTGTTAAAATTAAAGCAATACTGGTCTTAGTACTCTTGACTTTAAATTGGTACCATGCATTGAAAGGGGTTAAGATGGTATCATAGGCCATTGGGTAGAGAACTTGGCTACTGACTGTCAGTCAGGTGATATTTCCAGGACAACTCCAGCTTTACCCAAGTTGAGTCTTGGAGTTAAATAATCATATCTTAGAGTATGGGTAATAATTCTTATGACACCACTAGTACAACCACACAATAAACTAGTCGCAATATCCAGATGTGTGACTACAGTACACTGCAGAGCTTGGTATTAGTTGAGGCTATGTTTATTAATCTACATTAAATCCAACCAAACCGTTATTTGGATGGAATATAGTGAATGACTTCAATGTACATTCTTATGACACCGCAGCACTTGACGGTTGTCACAACAAAACTAGTTGCATATGAGAACTGTACATATTTTTTTGTATTCCTCCTGTATTTCTAGTACTTTTTCTGTGTGTTAATTTAAATTCAAATGGAGGTAGTTCTCTAATTACAAATTCATGTCATTATTACTAACAAAAATAAATTACGTATAATAAAAATAAAATATGACATTCATAAATAACATAAATAATGGCAAAATTATCTCTGTACTAAAAATATATGATAAAGCATTTTCCATAAGTTACTACTTTTTAAATATTGAAGTTATGGTTAATATATACATAAGTTTAACAAAATTAAAAATATTGCATTGAGGTAAATTACAGAGGCATCTGCAGCAATGGAACATGGCTCAAACAATGAGTTAAAATTATCTTCACTCCATGGTCAGATTTTTTGTTAGTTAATTCTTTTTCTTTCTTAGTTTTCATTTATGAAATTGCATTGATTTGTATTGAATTACATGGAAGTGTGGGAGTGCACATGGGCCACTATCTGTGCTCAATTGAAAACTTTTTCTATGCAGTGAATGGGATGGTATAGTTGAATAAAATAAAATTATACATTTTTGCTTTAAGTTATACTCCTCCTATCTTCCACAAAACCAAATCCTTTCCTCTTTCATAGTTGAAATACTGAGGAAAATCAATCGGGAGGCAAGTAGCATGAAGTGAAAGTGGAGACTTCTTAAGGCAAGTCAAAAAATGTTCATAGCAGGGAGCAACCAAATCCAAGTCTTCTGTTGTGAAAATATACCTGTAAGAAGAGTAAAGAGATCAAACATTACCAATGACCATCCAGTTTAGATTTAGAACCATGAAAGTGTATAACCTGCAAGATTGGTAAAATAGGATTAACCTACATAACATCCTTAATATTTTAGGAAATCAGAGAGAAATCACAACTCTTGTTAAGACATCACAATGGTAATTAATATTTAATATTCACTTAATGTTACAAATTTAAGTTTTCTTTAACACATACTGGATAGGGGCATATGAGAAAATAACATTCATGCCACTAAAAACACGTTTAATTAATCACTAAATGGCAATTTTGATTGAAGGTTTTGTATCTATCAAATTATATGATAAGATAATGCTAGCTATAGTTTTGGGTCTTTGTTGAACTTGTGGTGAAGCATAACCTATAAGGAGTACTTATTCATAACAACATAACCAGTGGGTTTTGTTAGGACTGTTTGAGATGCATAATTTAATTTAATCTTACATCCTATGAAGGACACAGTTGTACAAACTTTCAACAATATGCAGCAAGTCATCAGTCATTTCAGTTTGAATAAAATGAATTTCCAGTACTATTTGGCTTGTCTTCAAATTTTATTTAATGACTATTGTTAATTAATTCTCATTAAATTGGAACTGTAAGTTCCATTGGCAAACTTTCATGGTCGAAAATTAAGATGTTCATGTTTTAAGCAATAAAATTTGTTATTGTTTGGCTTGCAGTATTTCTTGTTCTTTGAGGGTCTACTGTTATATAAGTAATTGCAAAACTAATTAATGGTACATGTTTGGATTCAGTAAGTAATGGGTATCAAGAGTTATTCAGAGAGGGGGGGATGGACAAAAAATTCAGAAAAATTTTGGTTTGGTATGTTCTTAACTGATGCTCAACTTTCATATTATGTAAATATTTCACACTCAAAATGACAAATTACGTTTGCATAGGGCTGAAAAGTCCAGCCCTTTGAATAGAAATACTCATTAGTCTGGGGAGTCTATTAATGAACCACCATTTTATTTTAAAGCCTGATATTCCAATAAATCATAGTCATTCTTAAATAAATATTATTATTATATAACACGTTTTGTACCAAAATATGAGATTCAAATACCCGTCAATATTTTGTCAAAAAGTAGGACATTGTGAGCATATTTAGCATATAGTATTTAATATATTTATATATCATCAAATTAAGAGAATTCCTAAAATGATTTATTTTATTGTGCACCAATATAAAATTGATGTGACACATATATGCCATTAGCATAAAAAATGTGACTGAACACCCACTGACATATATATTATTGACTTTTACCCACCTTTTCTCCATGGCCAGATAGGCTACTCTCTGTTTTCCATATCCAATCAGAAGATTACAAAGTGTGTCTAGGAAAGCTTCGGTGAGATCATTATCATAAATAACTGTAAGAGAGGAGTAATGAAAACTGAATGAGAGGTAAGTATCCTAAGGATTAAAAGAAAGAAAATATCCTGAAATTAAAATACCAAAGAGGTTTAACCCTGAGGTCTAATACTTGATATGGTGTTTTGTACCTCACATTTGAGCATACTCCAAACATCCTGTGTAGTTATGTGATTACTTTGTTTATCCCATTTAGTGCCAGCCCCTATCACCTGTTATGTGTGAAAAATGTCAGAGCTTTTTCATTGAATTTGTTGATTTACACAACACTTTATTAACACGATAATAACATTTTTTATTTAATTTTTTTGTCTCCTAAAGAATTTAATAAAAAATTACTTATTAAACAAAAAATTGTGCCGATAGATCAGCCCATGGCACTTTTGGCCCTAGATAGGTCAATAGATTGACCCTCTGGCACTAAAAGGGTTATGTAGTGGAGAACAAAATGACTCAATAGGTCAAAGCTGCTTTTCTGGTGGTTTTACTCACAATTCCATCGCGTATAGTGTGAAGTTCAGTGAAACGGGCAGATTTCACCTTATTTTCATTAAAATTCTACACTGTTTCCCAAATATCCACTCTGAACTCGATTAGAATGTAAACAATTTCATGCGAAATCAAGAGCTATGAGAAAATTCTTCAACCGAGTAGTAAGTAATTTCTTTAAAGACAAGAATCATCTTTAAATCAGAATCAAATCCATGTAATAATCCTTCCATGGATGAAAACTATTTTGGCTCTAATTCACTCTCACCTAAATTAAGTGCATAAGCACTATAACATTGGCATAAATGGACTCCATGATCAGCTATTTTCTTCAGAGAAAAGGTTGAAAGGATACCTATCAAAGTTTCTCAAATAGACAATCACCTGCTACATGGAAAGGCCACTAATCAGTCATCAGGGTATTTACATTTTCCAAGACAAAACCGGGCTGGATATTTAATTCGGATATACTACATCAACAAAGGATATAGATATACCAATCACAGATGACTTGTTAAGTTGGATCAAGGTATTAAGAAAATAATAATTACTAATTTCATGGCAAAATTGTTGCATTTCTGAGGGCCAATTAGAAAAAGGGACAGTGGTGCATCTGATTTCTAACCACTATTATAAATGGATAAGAAAAATAAATGCATATATTCTCATGCATAAAAACCAATGAATAAGCCAAATAAATATAGAAAAGAGATTTCATGCAAAATTTGCATTCTCATATGACTCTTCATGGACAAAGTCTTTCACAATAAAATTATTGACAGTATTATTTCATTAATTAACAATATTTCATTTCGGGAATTTATCAGGCTCCATGGAAAAATTAACATTTTGAGTAACTTTAATGATTTTAAAGAATTAATCTAACTACCCTAGATTCTCAGATTGCTAAATCAGCACTGAACTTACAAATATATTTTTCTTTTATTTCCTATGGTGACCAGTGAAATTGAGAGTGAAAGTTCATTTGTGGTCAAACATGTTCCAGTGAAATTAAAATAACCAACAGATGATACTCTCTAATGACTTGAGTGCATACCAGTTGATTCATTATTTAGCAATTTGCTTTAACAGAGTGATTACCAATTTTTTTATTTGCCTAACTTATTGCACAAAACTAATTTTATGTTATATTGTTAGTTTGAAAGTTTCAACATGTTCAGTTTACCTATAGTAACAATGAAAGAACAATACTCTGCAGGGGAATTTTTCTTTGAAATTGACAGCAAAGGCCTATGTAATGCTACTGGTGGCTTTCAGAGTCTGTTCTTCCTTAGAGCACAGCTAAGAAATGATTTTAAATGGTTTCAAAGAGAGATAATTTGAAAGGATGATGGACTCAGTGGTTCAGGCACTTAAGGAACTAAATAGTAACACACCTGTCAATGTGAAAGAAGATTGTCGAATAACTTTGTACATACTGCTATTATAATATTGGTAATTTCCTTCCAGTTATTAATCTAAAACAAAATCTGAGTGACTTTCTGTTGAATTGTGGCCATCATAACTAACTCTCAAATATACAAACAAATATTCATTACAAGTTAGGACTAATAGGTATGTTCAACCATTTTAACCCCTCAGCTGAAGCAGCCTAGTTCTTTTTTGATGGCCATGTGTGGAAGAAAAGTAACCATGGCATTCTTCCCTCCTAGTGCCGGCAAAGGTTTTAGCAGGTAGCAGGCCAAGATGACCCTTATAAATCACGTCCCTATTTCCCTCTGAGGGGGGCAGTGGAGATATGATTAACCACAATTAAAATATTCCATGCAGAAATATATCCAAATATGAACTCTATAGGTATTTAATTTCCTTGACAATTTCTGATTAATTGATTAATACCAAATAGTATGTAAACACTTTGATTTATGACCATATATCTACTAAGAGTTGGAGACAACTGAGGGAAATGATGAGGTTAGATCAGAAGAGAATTTCCCAAATCTTGGCTGATGGAATGCATTTGTCAAACTCGCCCGAGAGTCATGAACCATCATTAGCGGCACTGGAAATGGGCGACCTATTCCAGAACAACAAAAAATTGTGACTATTCAAACCTTTTTAGAAATGTCACCCCTTAAAATTTGGAGAGGGGGTCTAGGGAGAGGGTACGAAGCGGGCGGTCATACGTATATGTACGTATTCTCCACAGTCGCACACCAAAACGTTGATCAACATAATCAGCAGCCTAGCCAGGTTAAAAATATGCATGAAGAGTAATAAATAAATATGAAATTTTCTTGGTATTTATAGTGTAGTACTTAATAAGCTGATAAAATATGTTACCATCAGCTGCAATGATTACAGACACGTTGGCGAGTTTCTCTCTCAAGGAATCATTCCAGTCTCTATTGAGGAAGTCGAGCTCTTCAACTCGGATCTTCTCAGCACTTAATCCCAAGGCACATAAATTCCTTTTTGCATTGGCTCGGATAAGTTCCAGAATGTTGCCCCTGTCTAAGTCTAAAAAAAAAAAGAGAAAAAATATTAATAAGCAGTACATCTAGGAAATGAACTGCTTATGGAAAAATACATACAGGCATTTGTTTTTTTACATGTTAAGTATTACACAGTGATTCATTTGTAAAAAAACCATGTTCCATCCTATTTATTTTAAAGATCCTGACAGATTACTGTGATAAAGAAACACTAACTAGACTCTCTGGCAGGTACGGCATTATTGTACGGGGAAACTCTACCGAAGCTAATATGAATACAGTGTTTACATACAGAAAAGAAAAATGAGATCTATGTATAGAATGAATGCGAGAGTATCTTGTAGAAACATACTGGGTGTCTGTAAATGATGTTTCCGAATTTAATATTTTGGTGACAGGGTTCATCTACCTGGACATGCTCAGTGAATGGTTAATCCCAGAGCTGCAGGGACATTCCAGATGGGATTTATAAACAAGACTGTGCCCCTCAGCATTTTCAGGATGAAGTGATGTCGTATTTGAATGGGCATCTTCCTTTAGCGTTGGATTGGGTCCTATGGAATGGCCTCTGAGGTCTCCTGATCTGACACCAATGGTTTTTTTGTGGGGTTATGTGAAGGACAATGTGTGCGTCCCCCCACAGCCAACTACTCTGCAGGAGCTTAAGGCACAGATCAGAGAGGCTTTTGCCATAATTGATGAAGAAATGAAGCACAGCGTGTGTGGCAGGAGATTGATTGTCGTGCTACGATGTCGTTCGAGTTACTCAAGGTGCCCACATTGAACTTGACCAATTACTTTATTCATTTTAATAAAACTTTTTGAGTTGACATTTCAACTGGTAGGTGTTTTATGAGTGTAACCTTAAGTAGAGCTGAATAATAAAATATTCAAATCGGAAACATTATTTGTGGATACCCTGTATTTATGGAAAAAAAAATTCTGACTCTCCCTACTATTTATCTCCCCAGTATTTATATCATGCATTTTGTTTGTACAAAGTCGAATTATGTCCACTGTTAAAACCAGCCAAAAACACCACCATAATACAAGAAATAAAGAACATCTATTCATCAACATTATAGATTATATATTCTATATTATCAGGCATAACTATGTGGAAATCCATTTCAGAGAAAAGGAATTACGTAGTCCGTATTTATCCACTTGATTTTTAATCTGGTACAACTAGTTTCAACGCTATGGCGTCATCATCAGGTACCTGAT
>WURS02474424.1:4145120-4158031 GCA_011762765.2 Rhinocypha anisoptera
TGTTCTCTGAGAAGTAATTAACTTATTGTTTTTCAAAAATGTTGTTCTCTGAATTATAATGAAGCTAGTTTTATTTGTAATTACTGAATACTATGTGCATAAATGATCTCTTTGCAGTGAAAATAGTTATAAATTTCTAAGCATATAGCATTATATTATGATGCATTACAAAATCTTATCACATTTATCGAATTCAGCCATTATCTTGATTTAACATAATTTGATTTTACAAAACTCCAAAAATTAGGGTTCCTAGGTGTTATGTAAAATCAAGATTTTACTGTATAAATAATAAGATAAAACTATTAACTGGGAAATTTGCCAGTTATGTGTGAAATACCAGTTTTTCTGAAATTCATTGAATAATATTTTGCTCTATTGTGAATAATGTTTATCAAAGTCTTTATTTAATTGTGAATTTTCTAATTGGTGCAGTTGGGTGAGAAGTACAAGGATCATCCTAGTATTATTATTGCAAAAATGGATGCTACAGTGAATGAGTTGGAACATACAAAGATCAACAGCTTCCCCACAATCAAGTTATACACCAAAGGAAAAAATAAGGTCAGTTGTTGTATTTAAGCTCTGTGGTTCATTTGATACTCATGTTGACACTAAATTAAATTCAGATGGCTTAACTTTTTCATTTGACTCCATTTTTTGGAACTCAAATTGTAATAATCTTAAATTCAAGAGAAATTTATGAATTTATCTGCTATTTTATGTAATTACTGTATATTGAATATTTAACACGAAGACTATTAATGTTCCTATAGTTTGCCAGATGTTTATGTATTGATTTTTTAATATAATGGAGACACATGGAGTAATTTTTTCAGTAAATTAAACAAGGTTTTTGTGTGTTATTCATTGTGTCAATTTTAAGTGTATTGGCTGGCTCTATGGAAAAAAGGAACTTAAAATATAAAGTTATTTGACCTGAGATTTCCTTGATAAAATATATAAATTCACTGCAACTATGAAAAAAAAGTCACTTCATTTTGGATTCATAGATTTACTAGTTTTAATAATTTCAATGAAGCTGATTAGATATCTATACCATGTGTATGGACGTGTTCCTGGGAAATGTGAGAATTCAAAGAACAGAAGTTAGTTAAAGTTAATTTCATAATTTATATTACTAATGATAATTCACAATTGAGTGAAACCAACTAGAAATTGTGAATATAAATGTAAACCACAAAGAATTGGATGGCTGTGTAATTTATCCACAGGAATCATGATTGTTTCAGGATTACAGCTTTTTTTCTAGCTGTATGAAAAGTTTTTCCATAAGGAAGTTTCAAGTAATTTTGACTAAAAATTATTTTTTCTTGAGCCTCATGCAGACTTTTATTTCACTTGTAATTAAAAAAACAGGTGAGGAAAAAATAATTTTTCCTGAACTGCATATTGTTTTACATTAAGGTTAATTGCTTTCTCTTGTTTTTGTCTTCATCTCACTGTGATATTATTAATCTAATTTAATTGAAGTATTTTTAATGTGGCTTTATTTTTGACAGCATCTTTGTGGCTCACCAATTGGCATTGCTACATCCACATAAAAATAAGTTGAATTTGTGGTGTTTACCTTTTTGACTTTCAGGTTATAGAGTATACTGGCGAGAGAACTCTGGAGGGACTCACAAAATTCCTCGAATCAGGTGGAGAGTTTGGAAAGGCACCGACCAGTGAGGTAACTTACTTGGATGACATATTTAGGAGAGCCTGGCATTCCTTGTTTGTCATCCTTCCTGAATGCTGTATTTTCCTTTTTTTATGCCTCATTAATGTGGTGAATGCTTTCCTTCTGTGCTCCAATCCTCCTCATAATGGGCAATTGTTGACTTGTTATTTATAATATTTTGGCATATGGATGAACTTGCTGCAATGTTGTATATATGGGTGATTAAATTCACTCGGAAATCGATTTTTTATTAGAGTCCTAATTATTTTGATCTGATTCAGATTATATTTATTTTTCCAATTCGATTTGGTTAAGATTCTGATTCAAGTATGATTCTAATTCAAATTTGATTCAGATTCAGTTACGATTAGAATACAATTCCAATTTGAATAAGAACTGATTCATGTTCACATTGAAAAAGTTGTTACATGAAGGAGCTGATACTGATGCATGTTTCCATTGCGATTAAGATTCAAATACGATTATGATTTGATTCCAATTTGATCTTAAACTCACTATCAAACAATTCATGTACATATCTTGGCTGCAAGGTGGCATTGGTTATTTAATTTGGTCCGATTTGTGTCAATATTTTTCCGCGAGGTTTCTAGGACCATCTAGGTTTTTTTTACAACCATCCGAGCTGCATAAAACAGCTGTCTCATGAAGAAGCAGCTGTATTAAATACATGAGTGTCACTGCTGATTCAAAGACATGGAAGAAAAGAAATAAAGTTACTTGCAGCAATATCGCAGCAACTCATTTTACGACCGATTCCTAAATAGATAATTCAAACCCCTCGTGATGGGTTGCGAGACATTCTATAGAAACATGTTTTATGGTCGTCCAGGATAATGTTAAGTGTTGAAGATTTGACTGAATTGATTCCACAAAATCAAATCCTTGAATCAAATCCATCTCTAGCTGTATGTGTTTAACATTCCAAAATGTCCTTGGCTGAATGACTGTAAAATCAGTGAGCAATTAGGCGGTTCCTGCAATTGGATCTCGTTAGACAAGTTTTCTCGTCTTTTAACTTGCACATTGCTCAGTTGAGGAGGATTGAGAACATTTCTGTTTGCAGGATTTCCAGGTGTGTGTGAGAGCACCCATCCACTCTTCCAATGTTGTGTAGACAATACTAGCATGAAACCTATCACTCACAAACCTTATATTTTCTTTTTATTTTGCTGCCTTTTTATATCCTACCCTTGCTGTACCTCTGTGACCTTGGAAATTATCTGGATATGATCTTGCAAATAAGGTTTTGGACTTTAAAGGAGTACGAACCTTGGAATCTCTATCTGACTTCATTGAGGGAAAGCCTGAGAAGGTGGTGGAGGTAAAAATGTCTTACCTATGTAGTGCCCTCTAATGATTAAAAACCTTTTATTTCTCCTCTTAAAACTGTAGAGAATGACACAAGTTGCAATGAGGATATCTTAACACTTAAAACAATAATGGCAGGTATTTCAGTTTGATTGAAGGATTAATGTTGGAATGTTTTACTGTCTGGTTCTTTGCACTGCTTGTGATAAGACTTCAACCGGTAGTTTTTGAGTAAAATCTTAGTCTCAAGTTCAATTTAAAACCTAGAAGTGACCAGAAAATCAAGATGCTCCTGGTATTGATTTGATTGATTGTTATTCCTCTTCCGTTTATGTGGAGGGAAAGAAGTTTAGAGTACAAATTGTGAATATCATCGGTGATTCTATCCGTAAAAACAAAATCATTTACAGCAAAGTCTCCTATATGCAAAGAGCAACAACAAGTGATTCACATTTGCCCAATTGAATGCGGAAATCTGATACCTGCATGACACTGATACTTTCGAAGTAATCCTCTTGACCTGATTAGATGGCTGTGCATAACTAGTCATGGACCAGTTGGTGCAAAGATGTAACATTCTGCTTAATCTAATTTGTTGGGCCATTCTTTCTTTTGGATGCACCTTAACTGATGACCATGCATAATTTTAGTTACTTTTGATTTTGAAGTCATGTACGGCCACTCATGTAGTTAATATCTAGTAAGTTTTTAACAGTTAGTATCTTAGAAATAGGCAGAGCATAATTGTGGTTATAGTAGATTAGGGAATGAATTAAAAAAATACAATTGGCATGGAACCAGTATGTGATTGTCAGAATTGGCTGAGTTTTTTTTGTATTCCTTCTGGAAGAGTTTTTCAGCACAGCCAACTCTGCCAAAAAGATTCACTTGCAATGGAAAACATCTCTTCATCGAATGCATTAAAATAATTGAAATGATATGAGAAAAAAATTCCTACCTGATGTTTTGGGAACACTTATTGGCCAAACAATTTTGTTGTCTTAATCGAGGTACTTTCATAGGCATTGTTATAATCCACAGCTGTGTATTTTGCTGTGGCAATTTGTTTGTCAATCTGCAATCAGTATGCAGCAGCTAAATGTCTATCACATTGATAACTCCAAGGATAGTTTTAATACGGATAGTATTTATTACTGAGGACGGGATTCTTAGTGAGGGATTTTATCAAATATTTGTATGTCAAATGAAATAAAAGCGAATATGATAGAGTAACATTGAATATAAATCTTCAGTTTTTTATTCTCTTGTGAGAACATAATTATATAGTAATGATCATGTTTATGTTAATTGCAGTCTTTTATTTAATTTCAAACCCATAATAATCAATGCCAAATTTATGTGAGCAATCTATAAAAACCATAAGGTCTTTTCTTGATTTATGGTTCAAACCACATATGCTATTTGAATTTCTTAAGTTAGGGTAAAAGTAAATTTATATGACCAGTACATCAATCGTAGTTGGAATTTTACATGACCCCTGCTTGTGAAGTCTTTAATGGGGTCAACTAAGAGTCACAGACCTTTGTTGACAGCTAAAATTAAAAATTCATTGAATTTGTAAAATTGTATGAAATATTGAAAAGCATTTCAATAAAATAGTTTTCAATATCTCATAAAATTTAGGGAGACTTGTGTCCCAGCTTCCTCCACTTACTTCCTTCCAGTTGTTCCTTACAGTCCTTCCACTTGCTGTTTATTTTTATTTGGAATATATAAATGAAATTCATTCTCTTCTAACATGCTGTTTTCTTGGTTCGTTTATTGCTTACTGATTAAAGATTTGATCTATAATGGCATAACTTTTGGGTTGAGTGAAAAATGTAAAGTACATATAATTCTTTAATCACTTTTAGTGACATTGGGTTGATCTATATGACCTTGGGTATGTGCAAAAAAAAATGAAGCCGCTGAAATAACATTTTTTCAATGATATATTTTCCTGAATTGTATAGTGAAGAAAAAACTAATTATTTTACTTGCCCTGTAAGTGTTTGGTACATGAATTTAAAAACTTGGCTTCTACACATTGATATTAGGTTTTATGTACGGGCAAGAATACTTATTTGTCCACAATAGCCCAGGCATTTTTCACATATACCAGGTAATGGAGGCTTGCACTAAAGGGATTAAAATATGAGAATGCCTCCTTAGAATCATTTTTGCAGTACTAAGTTTCAGCATTGAGATAAGTTATCTGTTAACTTCTCCATCCTGAGAAAAATGGGATAGGGAGAACCTCCCTATCTCATTTTGTTTGACTTTGCCTAGTGACCACTCTTTATCTCTAAACTTCACCCCATACTTTGTAAAATCTGATCTGAATGGTCCTATATATGCTTTTTGTTATAGAAAAACCTGCATGCTCCTTTTCCATTACTTTTTTCAATGCTATTATTCACTTATAATTGTTTGAGCATTTATGAGCTGATTTAAAATAAAATTTTCAATATCTCTCTTTGAAAGAGTAGTTTTTAATTTGATCTCTTTAAATTTGGTAATTATTCATAATCATGAGCATATGAATGTACATATATTTGTGTGTAGCAAGATAAAACATGATTTGTAAAAAGTTCATTAGAAAAGAATTACATAGAGCAGTAGACCCGGCTCGGTTAGCCTGGGGGTAGTGTGCTCGCCGACTAACCCAAAGGTCCTGGGTTCGAGTTCTGTCCAGGGCATGGGTGTTGTTTGTCCAGATGGGTTTTTCTATGATATGAAGAGTTACTAAATGTCCATAGGTTAAGCACCCTATAAACAAAAATACTACTATTAGAGCAGTAGGCTTGAGGTAAATTAATGATAAAGAAATTTTTGGGAAATTTGGGAAAAATTATTTTCAAATTTAATTATTTGGTTTGGCTTAATGCTTATTTATCTAGTGTAATCCCTCCTTGAAATCATTTTGGTACCTTGGCCACCTTGAGATAAACTTTGTATAGTAGCCAGTTAATTTTTTAAAACTTGCATGATGTTTAACTTGCATGTCAGTAAACTGAGTCATTTATATTGCATTGCTAGAATTATTTTAATTAATTATCGTTTGAACAATTCAATTAGTTTGCCAGTTTTTGTAGAACATGCCATTATTCTATGAACTTTTGGTCACTTTTTTGTGTCCTCATGACACAAGGGTGTTAGTTTAGTTGAAACTCCATATAACACTGGTCAATTTTAAAGTAAACAAGCTCCAACTGTGTGTGTTCCCCAGTTTTAAAAAATCTTTTATAAAACAGTATTAGGACCATACAATACTTAATTTCTTTGAATGCTCTTTTAGTCTTAATCAATATACAGTAAAACCAGATAGATATATAAAGTAAAAATCACTATATAACAAGACTTATTCGAAAAATAAATTTCCCCAAATATTTGAACGACTTGGCTTGAAAATAGCAATAGAATTTTGTGTGTTAGTTTGCTTAAAAATACTAAAATATTATTTCATATACATTGGTTTCATTTTTAAAAATCCTCATTATAAAAGGTATACTATTTTTTACCGGCAGAATCAAAACTATGTATATAAATTTTGCAGTAATTTGGTACACCTATTTAGATGCGACAAAATGTGTAATTGTAGACTCTTTGCTTTATAAATTTCATTTTCAGCTTTGTTCATTTCTTTTAAAGCAATGCTGCAGTTGTCAATCACTGAATAATGCACTCACATTTCATGTCCAGACATCTCCTCTCACGATGGTTTAGGTACACGTTCATTTTCATCATCCTCCAACTCAGCTAATGTGGAAGATGCCTTCACACACTCCACTGTCTGCAGCAACATCAATGAATTTCTTCTATGTTAATGTTTGGCACTTTTTTCATATATCCACTGCCTTCAAAACGAGTCAACTGAATTCATTGCAGTAAAATTCATACGATAGAATCAAAGAATCAATAGAAGATTGCAAATTCTATGTTGCTATATAATATTCTAAGTTGCTTATTCTTCAGTTACATTCATTGTATTGACTTGAGATTTCAAAGAGAGCTAGCTAAGAATGTTTTTAATAATGCGCAGAAAACTTTTCTTTCTACTTTTTCTAATTGCCAACATTGTTAAAATTCCAAACTTCAAAATGAATAACTTGAGTTGGACCATTGACGGAGTAAGGATGTTAGCAGTATGAAGGATGAGATTATTGTTACCAGTATCTTCAATAATGGTTTATATTTTTATCAGTGTTGCACTTAAACGATGGGCATTTATAGCAATGAGGGGGGGAATGCAGAAGGATTTGCATCAGAATGATGAATTTTTTCTCCAGCTGTAACGTCTTCCTCGTACTGCTTATATTTTAAAGTGAGATTGTACATGCCCTGTCATTCGAAATGTTTGAACAATGTCAAGAGACCACATTGCAACATTTATGAGGTGCCATGTTTCTAATGATGATGCTTGTGCGTAGAATGGTGCTTCTATGCACCAAAAATGTATGATAATGCAATTTAAAACTTATTTTCTAATCGATTACAATGATTGAAAAATCAATCAATGCATCCTGTCTCGTTAGTAATTCTGTAAGTCATAAAAATGGCAATTTTGTTATGGTTTTCTGTGTGGGACTGGAGAAAATATTGATGTGAAATTTCATAATAATGGTTTTCATTATATGGAGATTCTACTTTATAAATGGTCTAATTTACTTTGTGGCACCATAGCTCTTTGCACGTAGTTGTGCCCATTATACAGCAAGCAGTACAAAAACATGGATAGTTTTACAATTCACAATGGTATGGGAAAATATAATAGGCTTTTTTATTTCTCAAACTATGAAAGTGACATGGGACACGTTAGTTTGTGCTTGGTGCAACTATCATTCTGTTTTCGAGCATGCCTGAGTGAAACTTTGTAACACTAATAGAAATAATGTGTTTGTGTTTTTTAAGAATGTTTTGTATGTATTGTAATTCACATGTGCCATAAGTCTTCAATGAAAATGTTCACTTTCATTTGGTTCTTATTTATGTTCGTAAGGTTCTATAACTTTCAAAAGGACTAGTTTTTTCATATGGCAGAACTGCATTGGAATTTATTCATTGTCATTCCCTTCCAAATTAATGAGCTAAAAAATAGAGAAAAAATCTTTACTTTGTTTTATGGAATTTTACTATAACTTTTTGATAGTCCTCATTTTGACTATTTGAATAGATTTATTATCATGTTAATGTCCCGGTGTGATCCTACATTATGTATTTTTTCTTTTTTGTGTGGGTGTCTCGCAGGCGGAAGAGGAAGATGAGGATGACGATGCTCCCAAGAAGGATGAGCTTTAGGTGAGCAAAAGTTGACCGAGTGCGTGGGCCTAGAGGCTTACTTCTCTGACCAACCCGAGTAAGGAGTGTGTATGCGTGTGATTTGAGTGATTCTGCGGGTGTATGGGACTGCTCTGAAGGTTTTTGATGGAGGGAGCAGAGAGGGACATAGGTGTGGTGGTGGTGGTGTGTCGATCGTCAATGTGAAGCCTTCTGCAGGATGTGCTGCCTCCAAAGACTGAGAAGGAAGGGTCCTTCGCGACTGGATCATCCTCTCTTCGAGAAGACGACCTGCAAAGAATTAAACACCTCGAGTGCTTGTGAACATCCTATCCTGGTCAGCCAGTGCATTTGAAGACGGTTGTGCAGTAAGGGTTAAGAGAGAGTAGGAATATGGGAGGGAGATGGGCTAGAGGAATCTTCATTTTCACCAGGAGAGGATATGCACGAAATAATCTTTTAAAATTTAAATGTTGGCAATTATTGTGGTGGCAGAAGTCATTTTTTTGACCTTTTTTTTATAGAGGATGTTGACGCCAATGTTCTAGGTATAATGCCATTCAGACAGCTGTCTAGTAAAAATGGTGTCCAGTTCAGACTCCTTCTAGTGGGGTTTTAAAAGTATTACCGATCAGTTTTAATTGGAATCTCTGTGCTATTTCGCACTCAATAAAAATTCACTTTTTAAAAACTCAAGAATGTGTCAATCCAATGTACAATTTGTACATAGGGATGCACTTTTTCAAGTGGGAGAACGGAAAATGCTGCGTCTCGGTAGCGTTTTTTGCTGATTAGCTCTACCATCATTCACGTTGGCTGGTGGGACATATGTTACTTGAGTAATGCATTCCAATAAGCATTTTTTTTCTCTCCATACCATTGTCTGAATTCCCGACTGGCCAACATTTTCGAAAAGAGCAGTGGCACAAATGACAGAGGGAGAGAGTGAGTTGATTTCTTCACAGAGTGAGCACAATTTTGCAGTTTACTTTCTCTTTCTGCTCTCGTTCACTAATAATAAGTGATTTTGTGGGAAAAATAACCTTTGTCACCTTGCCATTAATGTTGAATTTCATTAGCAAAACCTCTTCTTAAGCTACGGGGCATTTAAGTTTTATTAATTGTGCCTTGGTGCTCTTATACATCGATTTCACCTACGTTACTACTACTTAATTATTATTATTAAGTATATTATTGTGCCTGATTTTTGCTTTTTGGAATTCACACATAATTTCGGTTGTGGGTATTAAATTTTTATCTTATTGTTCCTTGTTCCCTACCCAATTATGGATGTTGTCAAATTGACAATTGTGATGAGTCTTTGTGTTTTGTATGTGAGAGCAATACCAGTCATTTGAATTTTACTTGCTGTCAATTGCATGTTCTGTGCTCAACTTTTCCATCAGCTGCCTCCAACACACTTACTGGGTGACTCCATTGTGCGGAAGTCATTTGTTGAACAACATATTAAATTTACTTCAGTTTGAGCTGCTGCTAATAGTGGCATTGTCTTTCTTCCCGGCTTGTATCATCTGGAACTCACTGATGAAGAGTGAGAGACCTACCTACCTGTGGCGGTCTTCAAATTCTAAAATCCCCTAAAGGAGGGATAGCCGATGAATTTGTAAATTTACGGTGAAATTGGGTTGCTCTCGTGTTCCATGTGTAATAAATGGTTCACAATTATAATCCTTGTGTGATAATTTGTCATTTTTACCCAAGTTATTTGAAACCTTTTTGTTTATTACAGCTTTTACACACCCTGAGCTTATTTATGGTAATAAAAGTAGACAAATTTTTTTTGATGGAATTGAATTTATATATTCCTTTTACTTTATTTCCTAAAGGCCACCTTACACAATGCATGATGTCTCACGTGCATTATCTTGTTGGAAATGCTATTTTATGCATGATGGAATCAAGCAATGAAAGTTTGCCTTACATGGTACATGATGAAAGTCCGTAGGTTTTCCCGGTGAATGTTGAAGTTTTCTCGGGTTTCCAACACCCTGAAGACAACGGTAGACTACGCTGTCAAAACATTGGTGCCTAAAAACACCCTAACCCGGTTGGAAACCCGAGAAAACTTCATTAAGGTACATGATGTCGTG
Organism: Rhinocypha anisoptera; assembly: GCA_011762765.2. NCBI lineage: Eukaryota > Metazoa > Arthropoda > Insecta > Odonata > Chlorocyphidae > Rhinocypha > Rhinocypha anisoptera. The sequence continues at coordinate 4,155,525 of WURS02474424.1, forward strand.
TACGTGCCAGTCTGTGCAATGGCAGTGCTTATCACTTTTGCATACCTGTGTGCATCTGCCATTTTGAGGATTCAACCAACTGCTCAGATGTCATGCACGTCACCTTATTAGAAACCCTAAAGCAACATACTACTTTCTGATTCTTAAATAATTGCACACACATTTTATAATATATCTTCTTTAAATGTGCTTCCTGATTGCTTGCTTGTCACACTACTAAGCATAAATGTGTTATAATAAGATTTTTTTTGCTTGGAAGTGATATCCCCAGATTTCACATAACAAACATCTGCAAAGAGCACTGTTCATACAAGCATCATGTGTGCATAATGAGAAAAAGTTGGAACATGTTTTAATTTCTCCATACATGATCTTGTCATTCTGGGAGATATCGATTTCAATGATACTTATCATGCATCATTTAAGGTGGCAATGAGATTGACCTAATACAGTTGAAATATGGCAGTGTTAACGAACTGGAAAATTAATATATGGAAGTCAACATTTCTGAAAAGGTTATTTCTTTGTACATAGTATGTTTTAAGATACATGCTTATCATTATTATTTCATTAGGGGTCACTTAAAAATATAGGACTAGTTCTACCAGTCAAATTTCATTCGTGTTTGTTAATAAATTAAATATTGTACTCTGTATATGGTTACTTCAGTATATTTCTTATTGCTCACTTTTGAGTTGTGTGTTCTACATCTATGTAACGGCCTCCAAGCTGCCGCAAGAGCGTGTGGCAGTGGGTGAGTGAGCCGTCACCAGACATGCATATATTAGCTGTAATTCACATGGAGAGAAACTACGTACTTACAAAAAATTTCAAAGGCAAAAGAAAATACATAATTGAAGTTGGCTGATTTGTCTAACAGTGTAAGTTGCATTTTTGATCGATTCCATAAAGGGAACCAAGACCCCACCATAGGATATATCCCTGTTATCTCTTCACGCTTCTGACCTGCCATTGTCATACAAAATTATTTCCTAGTCTTTTCTACCTTGCTTACTGAACGTTCTGCCATCTTACTAGTTCTTTGCAATCCATGCTATTGGCATATCCCTTGCATCCAATTTTCCTGCCTCTGAATTTTCTGTGACAACTTCCTGTCATGCCTGAAATTTCATGTTTTACTCTCCATCCATACCTTGAAGTTATTTCAATAAAATTTGGATGGAGAAAAAAATTTCTTGTTCTATGAAAGTTTCTTGTTCAATAAACCAGATATTATTTGACAGTGGTTTTTTTTATTGGAAAACAATATGATCAGTGGAATTTCATAACATCCTTAGGAGAACAGGATTAAAATTTTCTCCGATGGAGGCTACATTGTAACAGGTGAATGGTTTGGAACCTTATTTGTTTTCAGGGAATGATTTACATGTGGATTCACATATTCGTAGATTTCTCTTGATGTAATCAAGTCCATAACATGGTAAAATATTAACTAATTTCTATAAATTAGTATAAAAATATATAGACTTGTGATACATTGGATATTTCTGAAAAGTTCAAAGGCCAACACATGCTTGAAGCTTTGTCTGATGAAAAATAAGAAGCAATGTATTTCATGACTGGAATGGTAAACCATGGTTATTTGTAAGGTAAGGACATTAATGGAAAATCAATTAGGTGCTATGGTAGGTAGACCATAGATGATAAACTTGAAACATTTTGAATGGCACTGATACAGGTTTAATTAGTCGAATTTAAAGTTTCATGTGTAAAGTCATATGCCTTAAAACTGACTTTACCCATGGTCAATTTTTTTACCTTCTTTGCCCTTGAGCCTGATTTTAACTGAAATATGCACATTCACTGTTTACATTGTTGGAACTTGAAAAAGGCCATAGGCATGATATTTCGTCTGCCAAATGTTTGTGATTTTTTCAAAATGGTCCTTGGGACTTTCTCTCAAATCACTTTGAGAGAGTCCTGTGTATGTACTAATAATAATAAATTCATTTCTGTCTACTGGTAATGTAAAATTGACAGACAAGCCTTGAAGAAGTCGAAGATTTATTGTAATTAAAGTATACAAAATGGTTACAACTTTATGGAGTCGCCTTTTGTTATTATGGTCATTATAAGACATCAAAAGCATATATATATGCACAAAATTTATGAACATTCCAAGTGAAACCAATATAAATTGAAATGGATATAAAGAAGTTCATTAATACTATAATAACACTTCGCGTGCAATAGGTCAGTCTTTTATTGACTGGTGTAGAGGAGGAAATGGTTTGAATCTGATGTAGTAACTTGTAGATATGATGAGATTGCATGAGTCCCAGATTATAAACTTATGCCAAGATCTTTATACAAATAACATAAATGCCAGAGAAGGTGGTGTAGTGGTACCACTTCGATTTTGGAGTTTCTAATTGAAACTCATAATAAAGATTTGGAATCCATTTCTTCTAGTATAATAATAATAATATTTTATTGATCCCAGGATTTGTTTTACACAAATATAGGACATGTCAAGGTGGTAGTAT
>WURS02474424.1:4158131-4184125 GCA_011762765.2 Rhinocypha anisoptera
GACCTGATGATGACACAACGTGTCGAAACCTAGGTCGTGTTAAAATAAAATATCGAGTGGAATCACAAGTGTTTTTAGTTTACTCTACTTCGTAATTCTCGTAGTTGTTCATCTCATCCTCTCTTGTTTTTTTTACCCTTTTATAGCGTAACTAACCTCACTATTTTATAACACTTAGCGTCTTTAAATCGTGGGCAGCATTGCAGATAAAATGCGGCATCCATGAACAATTTAAACGATTTCTGTAGAGACCTCAGGGAAATTACGCTTGGACAGTCCTGGGATAAGGCGGTTTTCACAAAGAGAACTTTTTCGGCGACGCGGACCGATGTGGTCCACAACACCGCGAGATTGGTACGAGTCCGTCGGGAGTCGGAGGCGGACGACAGGACGAGCGGATGAGGAGGTCGCCCTCGTCTGGTCTGCTCCTTTTGCCTCGTCCCGTTAGGTGTGCTGCCGGTTCCCGCTTCCCACGCCGGCTCCGGCGACCACCTCCACGGCGTCGCCGCGGCCTCCCAACGCCACGGCGCCCGCCGCCCCTTGCGGCCTGGCGGACGGTGCGCGTCTTCCCCCGTGGAGCGACGGCTTCGTGCAACCGCGGATCATCGGCCCCGACTCCGCCACGCGGTTCGGCGAGGCGCCGTGGATGGCGGCCGTGCTCGAGGACGTGGGACACCCTTCCTCCCTGGGATTCGTGTGCGGGGGGACGCTGGTCGGCGCCCGGGTAGTCCTCACGGCAGCACATTGCGTGGCGGGGTGGGAAATAATAATAAATAATAAATGTCGAGACAAAAATAGCAGGGGAGGTCACCGAGGATTGGCAATAATAGAAATAAAAAGAATTTGGAATAGGGAGCAGGTTCACACAATGCCCATTGTAATTTCAGCTAACCGGTGTGGTACCCAAACGAATCCAAAATAGTTTTAAAACATTCCACCTGAACCCAAAAACATATATTAAGCTTTCAAAAGGCTATAGTAATCTAAACATGCCACATCACAAGGAAATGTCTGAATTCCGCAAAAAAGTTAAGAGTCACTTTGGTAAAAGAACCCGTTCTCTTTACTTAATACTCGGTGACAGCCGAAGAGACTGGAAATCTATAAACAATATTAATGTTGTAAGAGTAAGTCAAGGGCTCCATTGCGGCCACAATGACCCGGGTGTCAACCCGAGAGAACTTCACTTACAACATTCGCCGGGAAAGTACCATATCTTACTTCAATAATAATGTTTCCTTTATTGACCAGGCAAAATTAGGACCTCATGTTCCTCCCTTAAATTTAGTCTTTCGGAAAATTACTGTTTTTTAAAAATTCCCATGCGGGATTCGAACCCGCGATTGGGGTAGCAGGCGGACACTCTGCCCACTAGTCTAACCCGGTCGTTGGAACGATCGACTAACGACCACTGCTGTTTTCTGCCCGTCCCACTTGGATGAGGTTGACCGTCGTGTACCACATGACTGGATAGTGCTGTCTCGCTGTCAAAGTACTTCCTTTTACATTTTGTCATTCTACGACAAAAACGTGTAATCAATCCGAAAACACACAGGCACAGTTTTAGAGTCTCCTGATTAAATGTAAGCACCTTGCAAGCTTTTTGCCTAAAGCTACTAAATGACAGTTCCAGGTGACCTTACTGTCAATCTGTAAATCAAGTAACTTTACTGAGGCTGTAGTATCGCAACGTTCCTAAGGTCACATACAAGGATTAGTGTTTTTTCACAGTTAATCAAGAGTTAGTTAGCTGTGAACTAGCTATTGACTGGGTTGTACACAGCTAGTATCTTTCACATATTGCACACTCATTTCTCAGTGACATCGACAGTTATCCCAAAGCTGTTGGCATGTTGTCAAAATGGACCATATTACCAATTTAACTGTAATTGTGTCCATTTCCAAAGACGAACCACCTTTCTTGTTACTTCAATTTTTTTCCTCAATCTGCTCACTCATCAACTAAATTACTCAACGATTGTAATGTCATCTTCTCCTCCATCGATTGGTGGTCTGAGTGGGTGGACTACTTTTATGGGAGGAGTATTCTCCTAGTAAGGTCTCATAATAATCTAATCCACAAATATCTTCTGCTACATTGTGAAAATCTGAACATTCAAATTCTAAAAAGTACCTTTTGCAAAAACGGGTAGGTGAATGATAAACCTAGAGTTCCGATAAAGCTTCAACTCCGGAAATTGATATTTTCTGCTACTTAGAAGTGTAATTTCTACTATGAATTAAAACAATATCATAACAATAGCATATTTTACATTTTATATTCATTATGATAAAGTAGCCATGTGTATGTAAATGTGTAATGTAAACTCATTCCAACCTCCATGTTTTGGTCAATTATGGAATATTTTAGAACGTAAGAACTCTGACGAATATAGGATTTTTTTCTGTCAATGAATACTCTACAAAGAATACAGGATTGATGTAGGATTTGGTATTTTCCCGGCACATTATTCTAGTGAAGCCTTTGTGGGTTTTCCAACATTCATCATCAACGCCCTAAGGTTAATGGCAGAGTCAACCATTGAAATGTTGGCAGCTGAAACCCTAACCCAGAAGTAAACCCACAAATACTTCACTTAATACAGGATTGATCTCTGCCATATTTTCCAAAACATTTGCATTTATAATTGAGTTTTTCATTTAATGAATGCCTTCCTTTTTTCTTAATTACTTGGCTAGTTATGTACTTCTGCATTATTGGCAACATGCTTACCCATTTCAATCTAAACAATTGGAGATAATTTTGATCTGGCTGATGCTATGATTTTTGAAATTATCTTACTAGTCTTAATTCCTTTACATTGCTAATAAGACTGGCCTTACAGCCTGCCAGGCATGATAGAATATTCTTAGTATTCTCTAATTCTTAGTATCTGAGAAATCTTGTGATAAAGCTGAATACATTCAATTCAATTAGAAAATTTTATTGATGCACCATTATTTGGTAATCATCAGATAATTAGACTTATACATCAATCAATTACTCATTTTAAAAATCAACTGCATCAGGTCACTAATAAATTCCAATAAAAATCAGTTAGAACTGGAAATATTTTAGGATTGAAGCTCATCATTTTTCAGTTGGAATTTTGATTTTATCTTCAATCAGGAAAGCTGCAGTCAACCTCAGAGTCCGATTAGGTGAATGGAATTGGAAAACACAGCTTGATGGTCCTATTCCTCCTCAACAATTCAATGTTCAGAATGTGGTAATTCACCCACAGTACTCTCCAGTTCCCAATACAGCTGGAGTCACTACAGGAAACTCCACCTTGGGGTAAGATGAGTGCTAACACCCATTAACCAATGTCTCTAACAGTTATATGTAGTTTAATATGGATATGGTAATTGGTAATCATACTTGGTAATTTTCAACTACTTTATTTTCATGCTCAAGGCAGATACCTCTGACAGTTATTTTCACTATTGCTTTTTGGCATATAGAAATATTTTATGGTCTGTTTGGTGCATGGAAGTATTAATTTTTAAATGCTCTCAAAGCCTATTTATTTAATTGAATGTTGAACTTATCAAGGATGAAAACTCTTCTTAGAAGTATCAGTTGAAATATTTTTCACTTGCTCAGTTTTACAGTTAGTGAAAGATAAAATCATTTAATAATACAACCTAAATGGCAATTAAATATTTGTATGCATGAGGTTGAGACAGATGAAATCTCATGTGTTAATTGCAAAATGTGAATAAAATGAGATTAATGAACAGTTTTTTTCTAAGTAATTGTATAAATCTCAGTGGACAATGTAAAGCATCATATATGATAAAGTTCTTACTCTCCAAATGACAATGGTCCATTTAGAGTCAAAGTATGATTTTAATGACTTCTGATTAATGTACCAAAGTTGTGGTAACTTTGACTTTGTTTATAATAAAGACATTTTTATCCAAGAACTGCATACAGGAATGATGTTGCTCTTCTGATTCTGAGGGGTAATGCTACTCTCAGCAGTTATATTGCAGTGATTTGTCTTCCCAACGGAACTAGAAATGCCACACCATACGATCCTTTGTCCTGCACTGCAACAGGATGGGGAGTTTCCAATCCTTGTGAGTAATTTTTCCTGCCAGTTCAATAAAATATGAACCTGAAGAATTCAGTGTAAAACCAAACATGAATAATTCCTAGAATGGTTTTTTTACTCATTTAATTGATTTACTGTACTCACTATAATGAATAATTGTAGTTAATGAAACTGAATTATTTAAATGGAGTAAATGGTGGTAACTAAATTTCGAATAATTTTTTTAGGTTAAATTTAAAAAATAAATTAAAAATTTAAATACCTTCACTCATCATATTTTCCCCATAAACACCACTAATGATTCATGATGAATATTACTTGCTGGCATGTTTTCACCATCAAAAATCAAATTACAATGCTCACCTCACGTTGGACAGGATTTTCTATTGCAATACTCATTTTAAAAGGTTGTACAAAGTGAAAAAATGGCCGCCTCACCTTCCCACCAGCATAGCTCGATGCATTTTGAGCTGCTGAATATGTTGCAAATTGAATTGTACCACCACTTCTAATATGGTGCTTAAATGGTAGTTACTTTCTGGTTGGCCCTCATATTTAAAAAGAGATTGAAACTCAATAAATATATATCTAAATAAAATTTCCACTTTTTCACTAAATTATTATTCAATTTTTCAGGGTCACATGAACTCTCCCATTCTTTGAAGAAAGTACAAGTTGCTGTTCTGGAGAATAACACCTGCACTCAGGCCCTAAACTTTTCCCTGGACAACAGTTCCTTGTGTGCTGGTGGACAGAAGCACAGAGATGCTTGCCTGGTTTGTACAAATTTTACCCCGTTAAACTCTTAAAGCATTCTATTTTTCACTTACCTTTTATGCATCTATTTGTTTCTATTTAAGATATTGATAACATATCTTGCTTCTCTAATCCCAAATACTAGCTTGAATTTTGAAATCCATTTGGTAAAAGTTCATTTTGTATAGAGAAGTAGTTGAAATTGTGGAGTAATAAAGCAATTTTTAGTAGTCACATGTAAGTATTGTATTCTTTAACTTAGCCTTAATAAATTAATATTAATAATAATTATTATTATAGAGAGTATAATAACACTTCGATAATAAATATTTTTTTATTTAATCTTTAAACATGGTAGAGAATTCATGGCTTTAATTCTATCTGAAAGAAAGTTGTACATTTTTGTTTCTATTGATAAGGTGCTGTTATATGGTTCTGTGCTAAGAAATATGTATTCTATAATTCACAGAGTACTGTTGAAACTCCTTCATGTAAGCATGTATACAGCAACTTTTCATAGTGGGACATGACTATTATATGCTAGTTTATTGACATTATTTACAAGCTGAGATAGACTGCATTTGGCTACCTTCTGATTGCCTACTCAGAGTTATGGAATAGATAAGGCCATATATATACAATTATCTAGTGTTTAAATGAATACTGGAATGCATATACATAGTGAATAGTTTCCACAAATAAAATCATATTTATCTAGTTACCTGGAGTCTAAATAAAATTAAAAATATGTACAATAGTCAATGACGGTCTGCTGTAGTTCTTCATAGGATGGTACCAAGGATAGGCCATTAGTATTGAATGCTTCTATCCAAACTTTGTCATATTATATATTGGTTATGATTCATGAAAAATTCAGCCTGTTGGTATTACAGGCATCTTTATAATTACACAAAAAAGAGGTGTTGACTTTGATGTATTTCCACATAAAATTATAAACATGACTGGTTTTGACAATAATCGTCATCATACAGAACCTCTCTTTTGTGTAATTATGGAATTCCACCAAGGGAAAGCCTCCCGAGTAAAGTTTATCTATATAAAATTTTCAAAATTTTCATTTCCCTTGATACCATGTGGACCTTAAATTCAATACAGGTAATCTGAAATTATTACCTCTTGAAGGATGACTTTAATAGGCATAGTGGTAATAGTTAATAGAGCCCATTATCTTAAACCTACCTGTACTTGATATAATACCTATGAATGAATAATAATAACTGCAATGAATTGCAAATAAAGAATGTAAGTATACTTAAGAAAAACTGTCTTTGCTCTTCAAGTCAAACTTTTAAATTTTATATATTATATATTTCTCCTACAGTTCTGACCACACCTATCACATCTCTTGTCCCCAATCCACTCCAAATTCCAAACTTTTTCAAATACACATTTTCATTTTACTAGTTATTCTTCTATTTAATTTTACTGAGTGAAATATTTGCTCCATGAAACTAATTCATCAACGTTCTTCATGTTTCTGTATGCTCTTTGACATGGGTATAATTTCCAACTTTGGAAATTTCTTTGGCCATTTTCAACTTTGCTAATTGTCATTACATACTTGTAATTATTATTTATTTCATTTCCTTGTCTCCAAATCACTTCAGTAACTCCACTGGCATAGCTATCTTGTGCAGCAACTCCAACTGGCACAGTCTTTCCATCTTTTAACTGACTCAAAACTGCATACAGTTCATTTACCATAGTACTCCCTCCACATTTCTATGGGTCCACTAGCTCTTCCTCGTTTTTCAAGTCACTTGGCTTATCTTTTTCTCTATATAGCCCTTCAATTTATTCAATCCCATTTGTCATAATTTCTTTATCTTCCTGCAGTAATCTACCTTGCATGTCCTCAATTTTCTCATTCAACCCCTCTCTATCTATTCTATTCTTGCTCATTTCCATTACTTTCTTGTGTGCTAAGACATGCATCCCCATTTTGCCTAGTTCTTCAACTTCGGCACATTTTTAAAAAGTCATTCTTACCTTTCATTGTCCATTTCTTTTCTTAGTTCAGTGTTTAGCTTTTCTTTGCATCTTCCTCCTTTCTTCATTATTTTTGTTTAAATATATACTTCCATGTTTTCAATCATTTTTTGTGTTATCCAGAACTTCTTATCTCACTTACCTTCTATATAACTAATATTCTCTTCAAATACATTCTTTAAGCTAGCTGTCATTTTAGCTTGAAGACTGTGTTTGCATAGTTTATAGTGTCGGCCATTACATGGTGGAAACGAATCATCGTAGTGAAATGAAATAAACAAATTGGTAAATTTCATTTCGCTATTGTATTTGCATATATTGTATGTTAAGTACCAGTACTATGTAATTAGATATGTTCTGTACTCACTAAGTTTGCAGTCTACATAATTAAAGTATCATTTCCCATTGAATGGGGAGCAATTGGAGACCAACTTTCATTCATTATAATTGATGAAAGCTATCATACTAATATTTGTACAGTAGATTCTATCGAAAAATATTATGGGAATGAATATCATATGTGTATATATATATATATATGTATATATATATATATATATATTGATGCATTCTGTAATTCATTCAAATTACAAATGCAGTTATTATGAAAACCTCTGTTTAATAGCGGATGTGCTTTTAATTTACATCAAAGGAAGGCCAGTAGTCTTTAAATTTCAGAATACAATATAGAGTAATTTTTCATTTATAGAGAAATTTGTTTAGGTAAGAAAATAATTATTTGTTATTAGAAATTCAGGCTTGATGTAGAAGAAGGATCACATAATGAAATTTTAAAAAAGTTGTAGCACTCTTCCACAGAATAAACACTTTGTTACAATGCTTGTTTCGACTCACTGAGACATCATCAGGTACAAGACAAAAACCAAAGGCAGCACACAGTGTACAAGGAAAAGGAACAAAAAGGGAATGGTCCCTGGTTCCCACCCCTCCATTTTCCTTTCTTCACTTCTCCTCTCCCTGTTTTACTATATACATGTACTGTGTGCTGCCTTTTGGTTTTTATCTTGTACCTGATGATGACTCAGTGAGACAAAATGCACATCGTAATAAAGTGGTTATCCTGTGAAAAAATGCTGCATCTTTTTTCATCATTAAGAAAATAATTCTTTCTTGGTTCCTTAACTAACTCATTATTGTATTTAATTCAACTGCAGGGTGATGGCGGAGGCCCTCTATATTGTCGCATGACCAACGTTACCGCAGGCATGAACCGATACATATTAATTGGCATCATATCATGGGGAATCGGGAAATGTGGAACTTATGGAAATCCAGGAATCTATGCCAACATTACAGCTCTTGCTCCATGGATCAACCAAGTAATTCAAAACTCAACCAGGCCTGCCAATTCCACAACCACAACAAGCACAACTTCTACAACTGCATCAACTACATCCACTACAACCAGAATAACCACCTTGGGGCCACCGATTGTGATTCCACACTATCCACACTATGATGATCATGACTATTTTTCCTATGGGTGATTACATTGCCTTGCCTGGAGAATTGCTGCAAATTCTGATTTACATCACATCTGCAAATTCTTGGAGATAGGTAAAGAAATTTGAGCAAGTAATTGCTGTTAAAATGTCTCTAACTGTCATTTCTTTCCTCAATTTGGCACTTCCAATTTTTTCATTTCAAATTTTCTTGATTTTGAACTGTACAGGCATGCTAGTGGCTCTTGAAAAAGTTCCACCATTAAGTGTGGATGGTGCATGACAAAAAAGCCTTTTCATTGATTTTTTTTCAACCTCAGTAAAATGATGACAACATCACTATGACCCAATGTGTCATGAAATTTGGAAGAAATTGTGTATAACCTTCTCCAATGAATTTGTATTTTTAATTGTGTGCAAATGTATTGTGACATAGGGTTCTTCTTCATTATAATGCTCCTACTGATGAAGTTTGTTCTATAGAAATTACATCCTGTCACATTCTGTGACAAACAAACTTCTGATTCATAAAAACCAAACAGAGAATATAACACTTAACCAGTGATCCACAGTATATGATTTTCATGGATATTAAGGATTACAATCATGTAATGATTATTTTCTTTGGCTGAAGCTGTAGTCACATCTACACTCTATTTAAAATACAATCCAAAATATATTTCTTACTTGCAACATACAGTTAAATACCTTAATTTTGATTGAATTTTAAGCTATGTTTGATTTCCTGCTAAAATATCATGAATACCTAGCTTTGTTCATATAAGCTTTGCTGTGCTGGTCATACTGTGACTGTGTTCGTATAAAAAATGTGTAACCGTTCTTTTTCATTTTAAATTCGTTTGGTACATAAAGTGATTCCTTCAATGTTAATTCATAAGGTTCACATTATTTCTTATGCTATAACCTCCATTGTGAATATTCTCTTCATTTACATACTTCAACATTTTTATGAGAGTAGATGAAAACTTGAGATGCATGTGTGTGGTTACATTCTTGAGGGATCCTGTTATTTACTCCTGCTTCATATTTTTGTAAATTAGAATTTTGATAGCAATAAAAAATGTAAGATTTAATTAAATATATTGAAATCATGAAAGACTATGATCATGATATAGGTTAAGAATTCATATACCCACTCAAGGTAAACACCTCAGATTTGGGTAAAATCTATTTTTAACCCAAGTCATCTATTTTATGTTCACTTGATATGGTAACAAAATGACTTTTAAATACTTCCAGCATTGAGTGAATATTGTTTTGATAGAGCACCATATGCATACAGATATGTCATGACATAGACATGACAGATATGTCATAGATACCATAACTTGATTTCAAATTTTTGCTTGTGGCTGAAGAGATTGATTTTATTGATTCTTCACACTCATTTAGAAGTAGCCTCCAACTCTGAGCAAATTTCTCCTTTGGTGTCCCTTTCCCAGAACATGGCATAAGGAAATGTTACAATTAAACATTCAACATCACCTTTGGAACCTTCTCTAAATCCCTGCAAAATGATACTTTTAGTGTTTTTGCTTAGACTCTGTGTTATTGGAATATCCTCTTATTCTACATCATTATCCAAGTGTTTCTATTAACTTGGTCAAAAAATTTTTCATAGTCAATGAAAGATGGGTGCATCTCTAGATTTAATTCTCTTTGCTTCTGGATTATTTGCTTCAATGCAAAAGCATCATCTGTACAAGAACTTCCATTTTGGAAGCCAGCTTGCTCTTCTAATAATATATTATCAGAGATAATTTGAAGTCTTTCGTTGAGTATTTCACTGTATATTTTATAAGCAGCATTTAGAACAGAGAGCTATGACTTTGGCTATTCTCCATTCATTAGGTATTTTATCCTGCACATGTTATGTAAATGTAACATTATATTTTCTAATATTCTACCCCCGTACTTTATCAGTTCTGGATGAATTCCAACTATTCCAGTGTATCTTTTGTTCTATTCAGTGCATATCTCAGTTCCTTCGGTTCAATGGGGTCCACCCCTATAGCATCCTCTAAAGTGTCATATACCTTTTGTATTTTGCTGGATCACACACAGTCATTTATAACCTTCTATCCATCCTTCTTCTGTTATAACATTTAATTGAACTGTATCTTTTTTGTTTTATTAAGATGTTTCATTAGAGTGTATGCTGTTTCATGTCTACCATGTAGGCATATTCTATGCCAATTACATATAAACCTATCCCAAGAAGCCATATATGAATGTCTTGTTTATGATGTTGGGATACTTTTATTTTACTGCCTCTGTAGGTATCCCCTAAATGCTTTGTCCTTATTTTAAATGACTTGCCTTATTTTCTTGTTATCTTTTTCATTTCTTTTTAATTCTGGCACCTAAAACTTCCAAAGCTATTGGTTTAATGGCTCTCTTGATATTCTCCCACTCGTTATTTACATTTTTTTGTCTGATTTTATTTCTTTGAGCATATGTGTTAGTCTGTGTTGCATATGCATTTTGAATGATTTTGCCGTTCAACAGATGTACTTTGAAGACTTTGTCTTCTTCTCCTGTTTCTTTTCTAGGTTTTGTTTTTTCCATTTCACCCATAGCTGTATTTTTGCTATGACAAGATGATGATCTGTATAAATGTGTCTTCATCTCTAGACTTGTGTGTCTGAAAACCTTACTGCTAGTTTCTGATTAATAATTAAATATTGATAATCTAATGCACACCAGGTGAACTTTTTGATTTCTTTTTTCTTGAAGAATATATTCATCACTTTTGATTCATTAAAATTTATAAATTCTCTTAGTTTTATTCCATTATAGTGCAGATGTTCTTCTCCATATGAGCATATTAATTTTGGAGTGGCCTTGTTCCTGATTCTAGCATTTAAGTCGTGGGTCAGTACGTACGTGATCTCTGTTGTTAAGATTTGATACACATTTCTGTAAATCTTTAAGAACAATTTTGTTTCTTTTTTCCCCTCTTATGATGCATATGTTCCAACTATAGACAAATATCACATACCAAATATCAGTCTTACTGTTATTATTATTTCATTTATGGATGCTTCATTTATGGATATTTCATTTATGTTATTCTGCCATTCTCTTCCATTAGTACAGCCACACCATAATATGCTCATATTTTCTTTTTAATTACTTCATTACATATCACATGTCTTACAAGCCTTTAATGCTTGTAAGTTTATTTTTTGTTTCTCTAACGATGATTAATTGACTTCATATGTTCTTTGCGTATATCATTAAGTTCTGTTTTGCTTGTACCCAAACCTTGAACGTTCCATGTAGGAATGTTCAGTATATATTTTACTCCAGTATTATTGTTCTTACTCTTGCCAAGTCACTGTCTATTTAATCCAATCCTATTCTGAGGCTCTTCTTGTAGCCTATGAGCAATAAAACTTTTAATACAGATAGGTTACCGGTCTGTTTCAAAACCTCCAACCTAGGGAACCAGTGGACTACTCTTATTCTTTCCACTCCCCTTGGACCTATCTTGTCCAAGGGGAGTGGAAAGAATAAGACCCCTTGGACCTTGGATGACCCTGCCAGCATAGCTCTCAGGGTCATAGGGGATCTCCACCAGTTTAAGGTGGAAGCCTGAGGAGAGGACTGCCCAAAAATCACCAATTATAAGGCTATCTTTTCATGAGACACTTATTTATCTACTGCTTGAAACTAAAGTATCTAATATCATATGTCTAGAAAATGGTTAGGTTTTTATCATGGTTATGGTATAAAAAGTAGTATTCTACGTGTCTTCCCCCATTGTAGGGAAGACAGAGATTGGATGCAAATCTAGCACTTGAGAACCTCACGGGGACTAAGGCAGGTCATGTTACTATTCATTGGAGGGCCAAGCCCTGGCATTACCAGGAAACTTATCTCTTAACATTAGCAAACTGAGAGCAGTAGTAGGGATATTAACAGGCCGCTACAGGCTAAACAGGCACCTCAATCTCCTGGGGGTTGTGAATTCACTCAGTTGCAGATGGTGTGAAGCTGAAATCGAGACTATGACTCACTTGCTTTGTGAGTGTGTGGCAATTGCCAGAACTCGGAACAACTTCTTTGGGGCACCATTCTTGGAACCCGAGTAAGTCAGGTACAACCCCATCAGGGATATTATGGCCTTTAGCAAGGTCATTGGGCTCTATGGGTGATGACAATATGGTGGATGGCACAAAGGACCTGTAGGTCTAAGTGCCTTGGGCCACCTGGTAAGGGGACCCACCACTTAATCCAATCTAATATTATGTGTGTACATTTTTCCTGAAAATATTATAAAGTATATGTGGAAAACCACAAAGTCTGAAGAAAAGGACTTCATTATTTATATTTGAGTTTTTTTTAGCAAGTCATGTTTTGTAACCAAGCAAAAGACAATCAGTCACAGAGGACTGATGCTAATACATGAAATTAAGTTACTATTACTTAAATTTAAGGTCTGAATGGAGAGTGAAATGTACAGGAACAAATTCATTCTCAGCTATTTTTTAATTTGCAAGTTCTCAATGATATTTCCAGAATAGAGGTTCATAGTACCATTTGTCTTCCATTGAGTCCATAAGGTGTATGGGAACTTATAGAACTAGAAAACAAAGATAATTATATGGCAATATTTTTATAAGAATTTTAAGTGGGATAAGAGAGTGTATTGCATACTATATATGTAACTACTTTCATATCCTCACCTAACCCTACTTCCCCAGATGTTTGGTATATAGGTATTTTAGTACTCGATTAAAAATGCTTTGCCTGATACACATACTACATTAGCATTAGGTATTTCCTGAGGATGTTTTATTCATATTTTAATCATTAATAATAACCATTAATGATAGTAATTACAATTTAAATTCTTAACTATAGAAAACATGCAATGAAGGGAAAGGAATAGAGGTGATAGTATTTAATTTTGAAATAAAAATGCATCATGTATCATCATTGATTCAAAAATTTTATTTTCTAAATATTCATCAAAACAGCATATTTTTAGGAAAATTATTAGAAATTTGAACTCCTAAAATATGCAACTGTGAGTTGATGCACAAACAACAAAGAGGCAGTGACTGTTCACCATTAAATACAATACCTACACATCATTCTGACAATATTTGGTGAAATCCTTCATATATAAGCTATTCCATTAACAAGATTTCCTTTTTACTTAGCAATGAGACACTTGCACTGACAAGATTGTTGTTTCACTTAGAAATAAAAAGATTGTAAAATTTCTTATAATTACAACCTAGATGAAAGATTTTCAATTTAAAAATGTGGATATTACAAAAATTATTAAACAATTTCATCTAAAAAATCATCATTTTTACTATGCCATAGGATCAGTCAACAAAATCTCTCAACAAAAGAGAAGTCTAATTTTCCACCTTTTAAAATTATCACTCTGAAAAAAATCTCGCTTGAATATCCATTGAACATTCATTTTGAAACAATTAGTAATGAATGGATTAACTTCTACAACTCATGCCAAAATGCAAAAATCTATATACAAAACAACCTTCAACAAAAAAAAAACAAAATTATAAACTGAATTTCAATTATAAATAGCTACACACAATGTAAACCTTAGTGCAAGGAAGTAACAATATGACAATTTGTCAGAAATATAACAAAAATAAAAAAGGCCAATCAGTCTAACATGTTAAGTAGGAAGACCAAAGATATTATCAGTTTGTATAATTTAATTGAAGTGTTAACAAAATATGGCCTGATTTACGTTTCATACCTATCATGTAAGTAACATGATTCATCCAAACTCCTAAGGTACAGCATCTTAAAACATGGAGTAAAACATTATACACCTTTTTTGACTAGCTGATTCAGCAATAATTTACATGAAACAAGTGATTGAAATGCTGTGTTGGTTAAAATTTGACATAGGCATTTAAAATTAGTTTAATAATAGAGAATTTAAAAGATAGTTTATTTTGGCCAATGGCATATAGTTTTAGATATAGCACCTAATGAAAATAAAAAATGGGAGAAACCACTAGTAGTCTATGAAATTACAAAGCCATACTTAAAAAATGTCTACACTCACCATGAACGAAAAGAATGGCTACAACACAAGAAAGTCACAAGCCCAATTAAAAACAATTGTTGAAATAAACCTTTGTACGGTTAAACAACATTACTATGATAACCTGAAATCTAATTCTGTACAGATTAAATAGCTAAAATTGTTTTTGTACATTAAACATCACACTTGGTCTCATCCCATGGACCAAAAACGCAATGAAGGATGTAAGATTTAGCTCAATGTGATTGATAATAGGAAAATTATGATAATTTCATTTGAAAAACTTATTAGGAGATGGTTACCATAAATTCAGAGTTATAAAATTATGACATATATAATTTTTCCATGATTCAGTCTTTCAATGAAAATAACAGAAAGCTACCTTAAGAAAGGCAGATGACAAATAGACACAAAATACAAGTGAAAGATTCTTACCAACCAATTATTTTCAAAGGAAAATTTCCTTAACCCCCGACATATGATCATGTATACTCCATATGTGACATCAGACCTACAATTCTTCCATAACAATAACAGAACAAAAATTATTAAAAAGTTCACAGATGCCGATGAAGTGATTTAAATATGTGATTCTTGACTGAGCAGAGAATACCTGGCAGTAGAATGATTCTTTTACTCTTACAGGCCATATTAACAGTTACTAATATTTTCGCCCAATGATATGGTCATCACAAACCAGTTAACCCCTTCTCTCAGCACTCACTGGCTACGCTTCACCTTCCGGGGATGAAGTCGGGGCGGGGGGAGGAGATACGGAAGTGAACGGTGCCTCAAAACATGGAGGCACAAGGCGAAATGGATTGGTCATCGGTGGGCAGGGGAAGTCAAAACGAGCAGGTGGGAGTCGGAAAGGGATCACTGGAGATGGAGGACGCAGTTGTGGATTATTCGCTCTCATTGGCGAAGATGTCCCAGAAGTCATCTCGGAGCTGGAAGTCGGCAATAAAGGCAAGTTTGACCCAATGGAGGAGCCCAGAAATGAGGAAGTGGAAGGACACTCTGATGGAGTGTCGGGCGATTGAATGGACAGGGAATTCAATGAAGACAGGAGGTCACGGACTTCATCGTCAACTTCTTTGGGCGATGAGGAGAGGTTGAGTCTCGAGGAGAATGCTGTGAGTAATTCTGCCTCGCTTTCATGACCTCTCTTGTTCAGGAATTCCTGCAGCATTTCGATAACCTGTTTTGGAAGAGACTCAATCAATACGTGATGAGATCGAGTTGGAATGTTTCACTGACCTATTCTTTAATAATGAAGTTTCTAAACTGCAGGCATGTTAGTGAGGACAAATGAGGTCCATAATGGAGAATTTTTTTTCTGATCTCATTGATTCAGCAGCCACATTGTTTGTAACATTGAAAGGAAAAAAAAAACCCCTTCGTTTGCACTGTGCCAAGCCTCTTTTTTACCAGCTTTTCTTTAACTTGCTATCGAGTATGTCTGTCATCAAATCTGGGAAGCTCTAATTGAGACACTTCTTGTTTTTCATGAGAATACAAAGTTTTCATGTAATATTGCCTGAGAATAGCAAGTGTATTACATCTTGCCACTCAACAACAAAAAGGAAATAATGCTGGCAACAATCAGCCAGTATATGAATCAGAAGTTTTAATGCGGAGTGTAACTTCACATAGGGTAGAAACCTGGTCTTTTGGTAAGAAGTAAGTAAGGTATGAAGAGAAGGTGGACGGAAAGAAAGACAAATGAGGAGGCATTGGGTTTTGTAGAGAATGAAAGGAGTCGGTGTGAGAAAAAAAAAGAAAGAGTAGCAGAGTGAAAAATTAATGAGGCCAAGTGTATTAAAAGGTAGAACAAGGGAAAAGAGGGGTGAATGGAGAAAATAGGCATTTTGGATATAATGAAGAGGGGGGAGGAAGTATGCATTACTTAAAGCAGTGTTCTCAATCTTCAGCTAATCTTAAATAGGACCTTTAGAAATGATAAGTCATTCAAAGTCTCAAATTGTAGTAAGTAATCTCATCTCTCCCAAAACTACCTTCAAATGGTAAAACACGAAAGAGTTATATTAATCAGGCTACAAAATGTAAAATGGCTATTAATATTATATGTGGACAAAGACCAAAGTTTCAGGTATGATGTGGTGGAATTTTAACATGTTGAGTAAATGATTAATGCAAAATTGGAAAATTGCATCAATCATTTACACAACATTATATGTACGTGAAAATATCTATTCTTCTAACATATTCAAAATAGAACTCCTGAACCTGAAGACTCAGGTGCTTTTATCTTCTATCCCTGAAATATATTTTGGAGCAAATAAGTTCATGAAATTAAATTAATGTTTTACACAAGAAATGCCTGATACTGACATAGAATATACTAGGGTCATCCGGAAAATAAGTTCCGTTTAGGTCTGTAGGTCGCTAGTTTTCTTTTGTCAAATCATGCAACATTTTATGAAAGACGGGAGCCTTCTGAACAGAATGAGAAGTGAGGGACCGCAGTAGCCTTAAAAACACGGTCACGACAAGTCGTTGAAATGGAACCCTCAACGTCGCATCCCGCCACCTCGGTGCCTGTTACATTTCGAGTTGTTGTGCATGGAGTGATTCAATTTCTTCAGGCCCGTGGTTTCAAATCGGTTGAAATTCATCAACAGCTTGTTTCAGTGTATGGAGAGGGTGTAATGAGTGAGTGATACAATGGTGAGGAGATGGGTTCGTGAATTTATGGCAGAAAGACATTCACTCGAGGACGAAAGTGGAAGAGGCAGACCCTCACTTGTCACGGTCGAACTTGTGGCAAAAGTTGACAATGCTGTTTGCAAAGATCGCCGTTCCACCGTGGATGAACTCCATGAGTGTTTACCATGTGTTCTCACAATCCATCATTCATGAGATTGTCTCTCGGAAAAACTCAATTGTTTGCACCCAATGGGTTCTGAGAGAGCTGATGCCCGAACACAAGTCACAACGAGCATCTGCATCTCGTGAATTTTTGGGTTGCTAGAGAATTGAAGAAGATGCTTTCCTCAAGTCCAGAGTCACTGGAGATGAAACCTAGGTGTCACACTTCACCCCAGAGAACAAAAGGCAATCCATGCAGTGGAAACACACCACCTCCACAAGTGTGAAAAAAGTTGTCAAGTCCACCAGGAAGATGGCCTCTGAATTCTGGGACTAAGAAGGAATTCTCCTGATTGACCTTTTGCCTCGAGGAGAAACAATTAATGCCTCCCGGTATTATGAGACCCTGAAGAGGCTTCGTTGGGCCATCCAGAACAAGAGAAGAGGAATGTTGACCTCTGGTGCTTGCCTTCTCCACGACAATGCACTGCCTCATGTCGCTTGTTCCACTACAGAACTTTTGGATCAGCTCGGTTGGGAAGTTCTGACCCATCCACCTTACAGTCCCAACATGGCCCCTTCAGACTTTCATCTGTTCACCAAAATGAAGGAGGGATTAGATGGAGAACGTTTCACATGTGACAATGAAGTGAAAGAAGCAATCACCAACTGGACCAAGGAGGAGGCGGGAAGCTTCTATGAGGAGGGAATTTAAAAGCTTATTTCTCGGTATACGAAGTGCATTGAGGTCGCCGGAGATTATGTGGAAAAATAATGCATATTATCAAGAACATTTCCTGTAAGTTTAAATTTTTTTCAATAAAAACTCGATTTAAAAAAGAAAAATGGAACTTATTTTCTCGATGACCCACGTACTTTTGTGTATGAGGAAATATCTAAAAAATCAATGGGCCCAGTTAAACTTTCTCCCAAGTGTCCTCTAAGAAAAGTAACTTTGAAAACATAAAAGAATATAAATGTCCCCAAAAGTTTAAATTCACTAGCATATTGCAATCAATTCAGTGACACATATACTCACTTGCTGCACCTCCATCTTAATTTTATGAGAATCACTTCCATCATACTTTGATGATGACAGGCTCTTCAGCAATCTCAGCTTTGACATTGCAAGTTTCAGAGGGTTTCTTCCATGCATGTCATTAGAACTAACATCAGTTCCTACAAGTGAAAAATTCTTTTAGTAATACAAGAGACAAGAACTATTATTACTGCTGAAAAAAACAAAGAAGTGGAAGTTACAAATAACCAGGAATCAGGATGCGAAAGAGAGATAGTTCAAATAAAATTTTTGTAAAATGACAACATAAGATAATGATTTGAAATATTCTCGTGAAGTTCCATATCAATTTAGCATATATATGTTCAGAGTTAACTGGTTAAATTACAATGGTTTAATTATTGTTATTACCAATGTAGTGAATGTTAGGATGTTTGCCAAATTCCTTCAATAGTTTTTGAAATACAGTAAAACCCTGTTATAATGCACCTCACTTAACTGCGCTTTTGGAAATACCAAGGGTATCACCATTTTCCTCAAAATGATTACACTGACTATTTTCTTTGTTAGTAGTAGGCGACTTTATAATGAATTATATCTCGATGTGCCTACCGTTGTGTTGCAATGGCATTACTTCAAGTGATCATATTAACACATTTAAATCATAAAACATCAATTTCTGTTGTATTCCGCAAATAAATTGGTTATAAAATTCAGGTTTATAGGGTTTTTATTGTTTCCCCACACAGCTTCCAGTAATAATGTGGGTTGCCGATAACGTGAATTGCAGGTGTAAACTGTGTCCCCTTTGAACTGCATTATAACAAAATTTTTCTGTACATACAAAGTGATTGTTTAGACATTCTACAGAAAGAAAATCTAACTGGCATCACACTGTAGTGAATGTTAGGATATCTGCCAAATTCTAGTAAAGTTTTTGATATACATAAAAACTGATTGTGTAGACTTTCTACAAAGGATGAGAGTTTAAGTGTGATGTAATAGCAATTGGGTGATTAGTTCAAAGGTAACATTCCCCTCAACTCCCTAACCAAAGAAACATCCATATTGTAACGTTAGACTCCTTTGTCCATTTTCCTCTTCAGGAGTCTGCCAATAAACCACAGGACACTTAGCAATTTCCATCCTTACTCCTCTCGTTATCCTTACTTTTCTCACTTCACACAATCCCCCACTTCGTGCTCAAAAATCCCCGCTCTTTGCAAACACTACCAAACAAACTTTTTAACAATTAACCATTTAAAATTTTACACATCAACAACTATAAAACAACAGGCCAGATGTAACAATATCATTTGATTCTTCTAAAAGTACATATAAACTAATCTAGAACATGTTGACTACTGCATGATACTTTCTTCATTGCTGTGACAATTCCTGTCTAAGGCTCTACAACACCTGCATTTACACTAATTTTTAACATTTATATTATAACACTAACAAATGACACATAAAACTTTTGGTAACAATTTATGGTACAAAAAGTTTTATTTTCCCTTACATTAGCTTAATCTATGATACATATGGGGTATAGGTTTCATTGATTTGACTTTATTACTACATCAGTGGAGTAGTAAGTTGAAACATGTTCAGCTCACCTACTACTGCTTCAGATATTTAAAAATGCTTCCCACATTTTTTCTTACTGGGAGGCGAGAAAGTCACACAGGATTTGGTTTGGACTATAGGTAGGACGAGGAACACACTTCATATTGGGGAACAAACTTTCATACAAACATCTTTCTGTTTGAGTAGGAACAGTTTTGGAACCCATAGTGTACTGATAGGTCTCATGTGCAATTTTTCTAGTAGCAATGTGTGGGTGG
This sequence comes from Rhinocypha anisoptera, assembly GCA_011762765.2. Classification (NCBI taxonomy): domain Eukaryota; kingdom Metazoa; phylum Arthropoda; class Insecta; order Odonata; family Chlorocyphidae; genus Rhinocypha; species Rhinocypha anisoptera. The sequence goes on from WURS02474424.1 coordinate 4,178,180, forward strand.
CATCCAATGAAATTTTGAATATTTTGGGTGGTGCTCCTGAAGTCATTTGATTGTCTCCAATCACAATGATATTAATGTTTACTTTTGTATGAATAGCGACTGGAGCTCTGGGTTCATCTCCCCATGAAATTTATTTTCTCCTCAATCTTCTAGCTGTACTTTATAGGAGAACAGACTCGCCATAAGCTTCCTGTATCATTACAGAGGCCTCAGCTGATGATTTTAAAGCAAAATTTCAAAGCAATATGCTAATTGCTACCTCCACCTGTGCCATAGATAAAGTGAACATGGTCATAGAAAGAGAAACACAGTATTTTCCATTTATAAGTTTATTTTTATTCCCAACAATGGCTTTGATGCCTCTAAACATCATAAGTCCCCCTGATAATGTTATGACCTAACAAAACCACGGTTGTGAATGAAAAAAAAATTATATGAGGAAAGTGCTGTGTTTCTCTTTCTCAAACTATGAAGCTTAACTTGGTGGAAATCCACTGAGTTAAACCTGCAATTGTTTCATGCAAACTAAACGTTTCCACTTGAAATGGCCCCAGCATGCAATATTAGATTCAAATCAATGAATCTTGTACAACACACACGTTAAACTCTTGACAAAACAAAATTCAACTTTAGTTCAATAAATAATGTAAATAAAATTTAAGATCACTCTTGATTGAACATCCCTCATATTGAGAAATAAGAAAAAAGAAATACTACATATTTTTCCACTAAGATTAAATTGGAAATCTTAGAGGCACCTAGAGGCATTTTGGCATCTCTTAATAATTTTGGCACCTCTTAGAGGCATTTTGGTCTATGAGTAATTATCTTAGTAGAAAAATACGTAGCATTTCTTATTTCTCAGAAATGGATTTCCACATAGTTATGCCTGAAAATATAGAATCCCTCATATTCCTTCAAAAAATGGCTAATGGGGTCACAAACTCTTGCAGAGCCCTCTATGTATGTATGGCATCTCATTACCAGCAGTTAAAGATCTTTGGAGGTCATCGTCACCCACTGCTATGAGTGTTAGATCATCAACCTATAACAAAACATTTAGCAGAGTGCTGCCCTACAATACTACTACAACTATTTAGTGTAGTTCTTTCATTTGTATGTGTTCCTTTCTTGCAGGCCATTTTTACATTAAAATTTATTATAAAATTGCTTGGAATATCCTCCTGTTGGTTTTCTTCAGATCTCATTCCTGTCCAATGCAGGTGCATGTTGATTATATTATGGTTTACCAGAAATGTGTTCCCTGCTGGTGCCTCTAAGTTTATACCTAGACACTTCTGAAGAGCTACCTTTTAGGAAGATTGACGATTATTAGCACTTTGTGAAAAAGAGAAGGAAGTTAATAGTTCTGAAGCATTATTTTTTGGTATCAGCGGCACAATTGGCCTCTTATTTTAAGCGATTACTCATACTATTTATTGTGTTATATTCCTCATTAGCACGATTTGCAATCAGAGAACTTGTGAACCAATGCCATAGATTCATAATTTAATTGATAACAATGGCATGCTTTTGAAGTCGTGATCCATGGTCACTCGAATGGTCCTGTTTCAATATTGTAGTAAAAAATTTTACTGTGTGTTGACCTTAATTTACCAGTGCATGTCCCTGTACTTGGATAAAGTAAAGCATTTCCTAGAGTATCATATTTTAATGGACGTCAAGCCAATCACAATCATATATAAAATACAGCCATATTCATTAAGCATAGAATCCATAAATGGAGATGCAAAAAAGCTACTCACCGGCTTTCAGCAGAAGCGTGACAACTGCCACATTATTTGTACAAGCTGCAAGATGAAGAGGCGTATTGCCCAAAGCATCCCTCTGGTTGGGATTGGCACCGTACTCCAGGAGAGCCCTGGCAAGTTTTATTGTAATATTTAAGTGGATTGGTATTTGAGGAAATAATGGCAATAAAAAAACAATCATCTCCAACTATAAAAGACAACTTCTCATATGGAGAGACAATGTATGTACCTCACAACATCAGCATAACCACGACAAGCGGAGAGGTGAAGGGGTGAACGACGGTGGTTATCAAAGCAGTTGGGGTTTACCCCATTGTTCAACAGCCGTCTCACCTCTTCCACATTATTTGTTGATGCAGCAATGCGAAGCTTTCTCTCACCTGTGAAATATAAACCAAAGGTAAAAATAAGGTCCTACAAAAAAAAGCTTTAAAACGTAGTTACAAATATAGAAACAGAAGCCAATGGGTACCGTGAAGTCCTCCAATGTTGAAAAAGGTGTGACGTTGTTTCACGACTCGTATTTTGGCCTTGAGAGACTCCTTGCATATTTTGGTCTTCAGAGTCTCCTTGCACCCTGGATGGTATAAACAGAGATTCAAGGTGTGCTCTGAAATCACATAAGAGTAATGAAACTAAGAAAACACCCCCCACCAACAGAGGGCTAATTGAGGATCCAACTGATCAGGTAGTCAGATGTTTTAAAATTGATTTTAAAGGGACCCCAGGGAATTAAAATAAGGAAATTACACCAAGGTGCAACTGTCTGGGAATTATAGACATTTTAAATAATTTTAGCAACCACATGAGTATCTAGTATGAACCTAAGGAAATGCAGCATTAACAATAATTTCTGAAATTATTAATGCATGACAGAATCCAACTTGTTCCCTTGAGAAAATGCCTCCTCTTCCCTTTGTGTAAAATTTTGCTTTTGAATATTTCAAAAAACAATCATCCAAAGAGGAAGATGAAGATTTTTACCATTTTGCATCGGGTGACCCAATAGGATAAAAGTCTCAGTGAGTTTGCACAATGAGAGGGCATTGAATTCTCTGAACACGACTGGAAACAATAGACATTTCGGACAGAAGTATAAATAAAGTCTACTTTCACTCAACTTTTTATTATTTTGCATAAAAATAATGCATCAACGTCTTCCATTGCACTACTTTTGAGTCAGTTATGTCAGACAATGAAGCTAGGAGGTGGCTTTAATAAATAGACAATTTATTCACCAAATGGACAAAGTTAGAATTTTAGCATGGCGGTTTTGCAGAATCTAATATCCAATCCTGCCAATGCTCAGACCTTCTCAGTGTGAGTGAATTTTTTTGTGGACAGCTGTTAAAACTGAACTAAACATGTCAAAACAATTTCATACCCAAAGTGGTGTCTATACAGCTTGCATAGCAATATATACAGGGTGATAAGACAAATATACAGGAGTTTATATCGTAGGCAACTGAGGGAACTGCATGTATAAATAATGGCCTAACATTAGAGGAAGCATACTGTTCTGAACAAATTCCATTGAATATTAAATGAAATTTGGACTGATTTCATAATTATTTCTACACTGTCAAAAATTAAATTTATGACAATTTCAAATTATAGGGTATTAGAATAAGATATAAGCATGTGCAACATAAACCTTTTAATGAAGTAAAAGGGTGGGGACTCAGTAGTAATGAATTAAAACTGAATATTAAATCGATGACTATGCATCAACAACAAACCTTTATTATCGCCACTGCTTTCACCATACAATGACGCGTGTCCCAAAGATTTAAATGGAATGGTAAACGTAATTTGCGATGTAGAAGGAGAATTAGAAACGCCCAGACCGACTCCTCCGACTTCCCCCATCTGGAGTCCTGGGGATGTTCGCAGCGTCGGGCGTCGGAAAGTCAATGACTTAAAACAAGAACAGATATAACGTAGTTAACGGATAAGATCCAATCACAGAAACTACCATTGCTGATAATATTTTATTTACCAAACTCGTTTCGTAATCATCTTTCAATTGCTTCTTCGCATCCTCGGAAAGAGAGGAGAAGCCGCCGAACTGTGAAGACGGTAAGGTCGAACAAGACATCTTTACAGGGGAACTGTTTTCCACAGGTTGATAATCATGAGTTGCAGAACTATCATCGCTATCATTGCTTGTTTCGACGCCTGAATCTACAGTCGTCATAGTGGATATTCCAAGAGAAATCTAGAAAGACGATAGAGGAATATTTCCTTAGTGGGTATTACAAAGTAAAACCAAGTTTGTTTCCACATAATTATGGCTAAATATCACATCACAAGTCTTAAATACAAGACAAAAAATGATAACAATTAATTTTTCTGTGACAAATTACATACTGTTTCTCACTGAATTTGATGGACGCTATCAAAACAATGACAATTGACAATCGTTGTATTATATTATGGAATGTAGGAGGAGTTGAAATGATCAAACGAAAAGGCTCGCTGGCCAATATTATGTCAGCTGAGAGGCTGATAAAAGTGAGAGAGGTGTTACAGCTGACGTATTCGTAAACGATTGAGAGTCTATACCTTCATGCCACGAGGGGATTGTGACAGTTTGTATCTTTCACAGGGATAACCTGTGGTAATCCAAATAATCCAAAGAATGTAAATCAAACAGTGACTGATTGCGTTTTATCTTTTTAAAAAATGAAGAGAAAGAAGTGCTGTTTCGTAGTTGTCCTTGGTGATGTCGGCAGGAGTCCTAGGATGCAGTATCATGCTCTCTCACTGGCAAGGGAAGGATTTAATGTTGATCTTATAGGTTACAAGGGCTCATTACCAATACAGGATTTAATTGAACATCCTAACGTGAGAATTCGCTACGTTTCATCATGCCCGAATTTTCAAAATTGTGAGTAACAACTATAAATGTACACTTTAAAATAAAAAAAAAACGATTCCACCAACATTTATACTTTTTGCAAAAGAACGTTTTATCATCTTTATTTTATGATCAATTACATTAGTTGGGTACATTTCCTGTCATTAAATGTGTCATAGAATACACAATTTTTATTGACTCCTGCTTTTATTCATTTTCTAGACTGCCCCAGGCTTCTTTCCTATCTTTTAAAGATAATTTGGCAGACGATAACCCTACATATGGCCTTTCTACTCGCAATGTTTGGGAGAAGAAGCTTGTGGTCTCATTCACATTTACTTCTGCAGAATCCTCCTGGAATTCCAGCAATTGCAGTAGCATGGTTGCACTGTAGATTGATTGGTGTAGGGTGTCATCTGATTGTTGATTGGCATAATTACGGACATACAATCATGGCTATAGACCAAGGTAGATTCTAATTTTAGAGCTACCAAATACAAATCTTGGTTGAGCAAAAGATATTTTCCAATGTCATTTGTAAGACTAAAGAATAATATACACTTCAGTTTTGATTGTATAAAGGTACTTTTATTAGGTTTGTTATTAGTTTGTAATATGCATAATTTCCATCCCCCAAAATGGGACTTTAATTTCACTTCCAAAGTGTGCATGCAGAATCTTGTATATGATGCGTTGCTGGCTCCTCAGTCACGTGAATTGAGGATGTTCCCCTTTTTCTCATTGAGAAGTGATTTGATTTCCTTACAAGGGCTGAAAATCACATGCGTACGCCCCAATTTAAGAAAATCTCCCTGTTTATTCTGGTTGTTCTGTCATACTGTTTATGATTTCTATTAAAAAAGGTGGTGGAGAAAATGTGAAGAGGAGCTTAGTTGTGCGCTTAGCTGGGTGGCTGGAGGGATTCCTTGGAAGAAGAGCTGATGCTGCTATGTGCGTCACCAATGCCATGAGGAGAGATCTGCTTGAACGATGGGGAATAAGGTAGCCAAATGGATGATTGGAGGTTGTATGCTGAATTTAATCCATACTAAAAGCTTAAATGTGGCAGCTCTAAGTCAATGTATAAAAGCAATTCAAGTGTATGGTGACTAGTACTTAAATCTATGTTGGTTGAAACATTCTAGTCATCAAGTTAAGATCTGATGCAAAATACAGTTAAGTCCCTGTGTGACTCCTTGTGGAGAATGTTCACTCGTCATTATTTTGCTGATACATACATCATCATCAGTACTTCAATCCGAAGATTGGTTGACTGCAGCCCTCCATCCTTTCCTATCAAGTGCTAGCTCTCTT
>WURS02474424.1:4184225-4212338 GCA_011762765.2 Rhinocypha anisoptera
ATCACCACAAAGTCTCTCGTAAAGCCTTCCTTACAATGTAGATTTGCTAGTCATGACAATGTAATGCATGTTCAAATACTGCGAGTTATGCAACCCAAACAGCAACCAAGGCAAAATCTACTCGCTATAGCGATAGTGCCATGTGATATGACCACATGTAATAAGCGGCGGAACTCCCTATGTTTTAACACGTGGACCAACCAACGCAAAACGATCACTCGCTGTAGCAATACTCTCGTTATAATACTCACTATAGCGGACTTCTACTGTACTTTAATTGATGACTGCCATTAAAATCGATGTGAGTATTCCCGATTTTGTTGCATTGTCATTAAGTTCTACGGTTTTGTTTCGTAAAAACGAAAGGCTACTTCCACCGGGGACAAAAAAGGCTTTTCGTAAAATCATTATATCGAATTTACATAGTAGCAAATAACACCTTCATATGAATACATAGAAGGACGGTCGTGACCGCTTCATCACTTGCGTAAAATCAAATTGTTTGTTCAAGCGGAATACGTAAAATCGAGATTCTACTGTATGAAGTATTTATCATAGGAGTATTTGGGACATGTTGTCTACATGTACTCTCTTAACACTCAGAAAAAGGAGCTTCTCTTGGTATTCCTTGCTGCCAATTAAACTATTTATGAAGTATTTATCATCGGAGTATTTGGGACATGTTGTCTACATGTACTCTCTTAGCACTCAGCCTTATAAACATGGAATGGCACACTGGAGGAGAATGCTGAAAATCAAGTGGATGTACTGTGTTTCGAAAGAGGAAGTATACAGAAGAGCAGAGGTAGCAAAGTAAATGTGATGTATGATATGGAAAAGAAGAATAAGGTGGATAGGAGACACCTTGAGGCATAATGGTTTCATGAATAATATAATAGAAGGAAAAATAGAGGGGCATACCCTGTGAGGAAGACTGGGGGACAAATATATAGGGCAAATTATCAGAGACATTTGAAAGAAGACCTACTAAGGGGTGGAAAAGAGCTAGCGTTAGATAGGATAAAGGATGGAGGGTTGCAGTCAACCAATCTTAGGATTGAAGTACTGATGATGATGCGATGTAGATATACACTGGGAAGAAAAATTATTCCACTGGTCCAATGGGGAGTAGGGTAGTGTCTGATATTTAGGACATTGCTAGGCAAAATGAGGATTACTTTAACCATTTCTTTTCTTTGCTTTAACCATTGCTGGCAGAGCTAGCAAAGAAGAGCATAAAAGAAACAGGCACTCTTTGGGAAGGAAGGATAGCCAAATGTCCGCTAAAGCCTTCAAGGATAATGGCAAAAGCAGACCAAGAGTATTTTGACTTTCAATGTGACAAAAGATATGAGTCTGCAGAATGATAATCAATAGTGACATTAGCGTCCAACTACTACACTCATGGATTGCTGTGTACCATGAAGAGTTATTCAAGAAAGGATGGGAAGAAGAATGAAATTATGCAACCACATTTGGTAAAAAAATAAAATTTGGAAATGGGGAGTTGACGCATTGGACATACTCCTAAGTAGCTACAGGCCGAAACTTTGAAGCAGGAAATGATGGTGGAATCTTTTTTTAAGGCATTATATGCCAGAGTCATCCTTGTATGTTTTGTGCATAGAAAAATACATGGGATGGGGGCAAAGACACTTGGAATTCCTACTTGATTAGTGACAAGTCTCACGTTACTTAACTCCAAAGTATTCCACAGCCTAAGACACACACTTCAGAGAAATAGCAAAAAACAGGGGTGGTATATTTTAGAAAAGGTTTCCAAAGGTCTGTAGGAAAAATCCTAAAATGTAGTGTTCAGGACAACAAATGCATCTTCACTGTTTTTTAATGTACCACGAATTATTACTTATCGCAATTAGGCAGTAATGTTCTTTTTAGTCATTGACTTATTTCTCTGTTATCATAAATTCGTGGATTATTTTCTGATTTGATGCCATTTTGGAATATTATACAAACTCTGCCAAAAGTTGAATTTTCAAAATTTTATTTGCTCAAGTGTCAAATGTTCCCATTTGAGAACATGCTCAAAAACATATTTTTAAAACGTTTGTTTGTTTTCCCTACAGAATAAATCTTAATAAGTCATTGAATCATGTACTAAGAAAAGTAAAGAAATTATTAAAATTGGATGAGAAATAAATTTGGTCTGTATAGGGTTAAGAGAATCAACCTACTATAAAACTCTGTGTTCCCACCTCCTCCCATAGACCATTAGGAGATTTGCAGAGTTTACATGCAGACATAGAAGAAGAGATCATGATTTTTTCCATCCTTGGTAAATATATGTTACTCTTGCCTGCAATTTGTCCTCATTAAGTGAGCACCCTTCAGGCTCCGTAGTCAAACTATCTGACCAATCCACTCTGTCATTTCCTATAGAAGAACTATTGGTAAGTACTTTGACTAAAGAAAATTAAAGGAGATATGATTAGCTATTTGATTACAGAGAGGTTGTGGTAGCCCTGTGGGTAGAGTGGTTGGCTATTGAATGGGGGACACAAGTTCAAGTCCTGGTGATGCCGCAGAACAAACCCCCAGCTATAACCAAGCCGAGTGATTTTCTAGGTACCAGATGTCTTGAGAAACTGCAGCCAGCACATGGAAAGGTATTGACCCCCCTAGTCTGGCATGTGGATTTTGACATGCTGTTGGGCTTAGTATTCTAGGTGAGCTCTGTCCTCACATAAATCCTGTAGTGTGTGATTACATTGTTACAGATACTTGCCCACTTGCCCGTGTAACTTTGATGTAATTCATGTTAAAATATTTATTTAACAAACTTTTACAAAACCACAGTAAAATATAAAATACATGATCCAAGTTTCAATGATTAATCATTGACAACCTGAAGATGTTAATTAATCATTGAATTACTGGTCGTTTTTTTATATTTTACTGTGGTTTTGTAAAAGTTGGAAATAAATATTTTTACATTATTCAAGATAACTCAAATTGAAGTCTAAATATACTTTATAAAAAAAACTAAGATAACAAAAAATGCTCACTAAGAACAGGTTTTCTCAACAGTGGAATTTCCCACTCCTGCATATCTTGAAATATAAGTATAACCAGAAAGTCCTCCCTCATCAACTGGGAGAATCGTAGAATTTTCAATCTTTTACCACTGAGGACAAATGTCAAATTCGAAAGATAAAGGATATATTATATTAATTCAGTCATACCATGATAACATCAAAACAATGGTTTTTTTCATATACTAATCATCCAATAAATGCTGATTGGGTGGAGTGACTTCTGAGTGAAATGTGAAAGTGCCTCCCTTTAATTGTGAACATTATTTTTTTCTTTTAGCTTTCCCTTTAAAGTGCCTCCCATTTCACTTAACTAAACAAGCATTACTCCCCATAAACGTTATAGAGTCAGGTGAGGTGCGGTGGAAACGATCCATAATCTAAGAAATAGGTTAAAAAAATTTGCAATTTCCACTTAAAAAAACTTCTTCTTTAATCCGACAAGTTTCGGTGTACTACACCATTATCAAGACTTGATAATGGTGTAGTGCAGCAAAACATGTCGGAATAAAGAAGTTAGTGGAAAATGCAAAATTTTTTAACCTATTTCTTAGATTACTCCCCATACTAGGATAATTCAGACCCCAAAATTTGTTACACATTAAAGATCAAATTTCATAAAACTGACAGTTTCCTTGGACTAAATTTACAAAATTTATCATTTACGTAAAACTTTTGAGTTTCTTTTGAACATCTCCACTGCCACAAGCTTCATGTTTACTTCCTCTTCCATAAGTTTTCTTTTAAGCCGAAAGACTTGTCAATTTCCTTAATTCTACTTTCTGTTCTTTGGTATCCATTCCTCTCTCTTATTGACTGCAATTATGCTATCAATGGGCCTTTTACTATAGCCACCTGGTCTGCAGGTTTCCCACTTCTTAGATAAAAAGAAAAAAATAATAATAAAATACTATGAAAGCATAATGAATGTAATGCATGCAAAAATGAAGCAGAATAGTAAAGAAGGTATTAATAAAATAATGTATTGTTATAATCATGAGGCTCTCTCCAATACAATTTCCTATCCACAACTCTCAAAGATGATAAAAGAGCCCAGAACTAAATTTCTTATTTGGGTGGATGTAAACAAAAGGTTCAACTGAATGATAAGCACCATGAATTTTTAACTCTATGTATGGTATCCGTCAAAGTTCTGTGCTAGGCTATATTATTTTCCTCAATGTGATCAAGAACCTGCCTAACTAATATATTAACATCACAATGTCAACTGTCTAAAACATATAATGGGGTGAATCTGTGCATTTAATTATTAAATACGCAAACAAATTCTCTTCAGCTTTCCGGCAAGAGTATATTTCGAGCATGTCTGTATAAATAGTTGTCAGATACTCTATTCCTTTGACGAATATTTTGCTCTAGACTTTTCAAGTGTTTATATTTAATTCTATTCTATATGCATATATTTTACAACTTTTTTGGCGATGTCAGTGCAACTCAGATATTTTATTTTCTGACAATGTTACACTTTTAGGTATTCATGTTGATAAATCCTTGAAATGGTACTATCACATAGACTTGTCAAAGCCAAGTTAAGCAAGGTTGTCTTTCAACTTAGATTTTTAAGAGCTACTCTGTATTCTTCTTTTATAGGAGTATACTAGTCGATTTAAGATGTGTATACTATGCTAATTTTCATTCTGTGTTATCCTTCAGTGTAAAATACTGGGGTGAGGCATAACATAGTATGGAAGTATTTATGCTCAAAAAACAAGCTATTAGAACTATGTTAAACCTTTCTAAAGGGAAATATTGTATAAATCATTTTCTTGCACTACAAATTTGCCTTTCCCAGCACTACCTCCTTGAAGATAACATACATGATACCCAAGGATGATTGAACTGCATGCCTTGGAGGGCCTTATCATCGCGGAATTATACTGTTTTGTCCACCACCCTCATTAAAAAATGTAAATAGTTGTGTAAAGAATTTAAAAAAGAAAGCGAGTGTTCCTGTAGTTAACCCTTCTGTCTTCGGTAGATAAGTTTCTTGAGCATTTAAAATCGGGATCATTGCAGCAAACAAATAATAAATTGACGAATTCTAAGTTATATTGTAACCCATGTAACAATAAGTATCTGTCATTTATGTTTCAAATTGATTATTTTTTATTTTAATACATTTTGCGTATGTTAGTGTGTACATATATATATAAATATATATATAGAGAGAGAGAGAAACATATTCTTTGCTTTTTATAATACAATACTCTTTGATGAACAAAAATTTATATATTTTACTATTGATTACAAACATTCAGGAATTCGCTAGGTTCATTTAGTACATTCATTACAAACAACAAGATATTGAATTTGTTATTTTAATCTTATAAAATCACTTAGGAAGGATCGACAATTGGGGTTGGTCAAGGTGTATTTATTAATTTAAAAAAATGGTTTCGAACTATCGGGGGCCGGAGGAAGACTTCCAGAACTTGCTACTCGACAAGCATTAAAACATCAACAACAAGAATGAAACTATGTGGTCTATTTTATCAGAAAAAGAACGTTCTCTTTGGTGTGACCCAACAATATAGATTTTTAAAAATCTCGTTAGGGATAACTACCGATGATTTTCAGAGGTTCACGCTCGTACACGGGCTCGCCCGGCTCACCAAGCTTCATTTGTTCTTACTGCTTTGCTCATCGTACACCTTGTGGGGGTGTCAACAACAGCAATGTTAGCAATTGCGTTTTCATCCGTCAACATTAAGTCGTCAAAGTGATGACAGACGTTTATTGTGATTAGTTGGATGTGGAAGTTGCTCTCTCCGCTGAATAACTGTATTATTTGTTCCGAGTGATTTAAATACTCAGACGCATATGATTCAAATGGCGCTGAATTCTACAGAATTAGTTATAGTAGGGCTAGTATTAATTTTACCTTTTCTATACGAAACTAGTAAAGTATTTCGTTATTACATCAAATTTTGTTTATATTATGGAATTGTAATGGCAATTGCTGTCTTTGTGATTCCTATAATGATGTGGAGGCCTGGGGAAGTGAAAAACCTACTGTAAGTGATAAAGAGCTAGCTAATTGTGTTTGCTTCGATTTATTTGGATTACATAATTTCTTAATATGACACAAATTGAGCTGATTATAGTGAAAAGTAAGTACCCTCGGTGTTTCTCTTCACAGGTTGGCATCTGTATTATGCCGGCATATTTCGGGGCTTTTGGGTTTAAAATGGGAATTGCGTGGTCGAGAACACCTGGAAAAGGAGCAAGCATGTGTCATAGTTGCCAATCATCAGAGTTCGCTGGATGTACTGGGTAAGGGTATAACTTTGCTATTATTTTACTTACCGTAATTAAATCATGTTCAAGTTTCTGGCGATTGTTTCAGGAATGTTCGAGCTCTGGCCGGTAATGGAGAAGTGCACAGTCGTTGCCAAGAAGGAACTTCTGTATGCCTGGCCATTTGGTATAGCAGCATGGTTGTGCGGACTCATCTTTATAGACCGATTCAACTCCGAGAAAGCCCGCGAAACAATTAATGCAGCAACTTGTAAAATAAAAGAGAAAAAAGTGAGTCACTAGCAGTTTTAGTTCCAAAAATTAGGGAATTCAAATGTAGCTTTGAAGGGTTTCACCGTTTTAGTAATTTTACATATGAAAATTTAAATACTTCTGTGTGTAGTCCATAGTAGTTACATACAATATTTTAGCCCTATGTTACTTTTATTTCCCTGTGATATTTCTCCTGTGCTGGCGCTATTACTCAATAATTAGACTTGCCATATGAAAGGAACTACATACAATTATCTCATCAGGTGCAAGAAAAATTAAGGGATTCTTAATATTGGATTCTTCCATTGGTAATACTTAAGCAGTTAGCAAAACCGTGATTTATTACCAGACTTTACATAAGATACATTACTTTCGTTTTGCAACTGGCCTTAGTGACTAAATAACATACCGTTGATACTGCTAAGTTTAAACGCATTTTATTTGGGTTTGTGTAAGATTGATGAAGATAAAATGATAACATCTAGAAAGCACATTGTCTTGCATTTGTTAAGTAGTGACTGTTGATGGAATGGGGTTTGATAATCACTATTAATGTAATCTGACATTTTATTATAAAAGTTTATTTGCCAGAGTAACCACCATCAATAAATGGCCTTACCGTTAGGCATCTTTAACATAATTGCAACAGAAATTATACTTTTACTTCATTTTGTCTTACTTTGGACAGGTATCATATGAACGTAGTTGTCATATATTCCCAACCACAGTCTTCAACCTTAAGATCGGTTTGATAGATAATAGAGGGTAGTGCTCACTTAGTACCATTAGACCAACAATAAATGAGAACTTACACATATTTCAGAGCTACTTTCCCTGTGTTGCCAGTGGTTTATCTGGGAGATCTTGTATCCAGAAAATCACTCAGCTTGGGTGTAGCTGGAGGTGTTTGGAGTCATTACTGGGACATTCCATATATTATGGTCAGAAAATTATCATTAGGATGATTGTGAGAGATGTCCAAAGATGACATCAAAATTAGTAAAGTTGTAAAGAGAAAAACTGCAAGAATAGTAAAATATGAGAGATTAACACCTTTGGTACAGCATACAATCTATAACCTTTGGTAAAGGTAATTCTCTTTATCTCCATTCGTAGAAAATTCTTGGCTATATGAATCACATTATTAAGAGATATCCCTCTGTATTGCTTTATTCATCAATTCAGTGAGATGTATGAAAATAATACTTGTTACTGAGGAGATAATTCATTGTGGAAGATGAAGCATTCTAAAAAAGAGGAAACCATTATAATCTTTGATAGGATGTGATAGGTGTTACTGTTAAATATTTACATATCATTAGTGGAGCTCTAAGTTTTTAAAGAGTTTTATGGTGGAAGACAGTAATTGTCTTGAGATATAATCAAGTTGGTAGAGAGATATTGCTCATTAATTTCACTTTTACTTTGTAAATATATGTAACTCTCATGAAAAATTATTATTAAATGACATGATAAAAAATAACACAATTATTAACTGGTAATGCTATCAATAGGGGCAATTAAGAATAAACTAGCAGTTACATCACTGGATGAAACCAGTTGCCTCCTTGTTTTGTTTAAATTTTGTAAATTTTTAGAGGTAGCTCTCCCTGCTACATTTTCATTTATGCTACGTGTGTAGTACTTCCTCCATCAATACCTTGAGCCTTAGACATGTAATTAAGCATATTGCAGTAGCATGAATTGTATTTATGCATTTGCTAATACATCCAAACACTCGGAAAAGTAGAAGCTCATCAATCACATATTCATTCAAATAATTATGAAGGATCTTTCTTTTTTAAAGTTTCCCCGACGAAAAACCTGGAGAACTCACCTCTATCCATCACGTCACTCAGCCATGTGATGGATGGGTGGACTCTTTCCCTCCAGTCACAGCTGCTGTGTGATTAAATGATGTAAAACAACCTTCGGGGCAGCCAATCTTTGATCTCAAGCGAGATTCATGAGCCATGGATTGTGATGGGCTCAGCATTTTTCTGTGAACTAGTTGTGATGAAATCTGAGATATCAGCCCTATTCATGTCTCCGGTCATACAGGAAGGGCATCCTTTTTGAAGTTCAAGGTGATTCTCTCTCTCTCCCTGAGTTTTTTTCTGCACCTTCAGAATGTCTCGGTAGGCAGAGAGAACAAGCAACGTTGGCTCTCTACACTCCATTTTCAACCACTAAGGTCCTTAAAAAAAAATTCTTGGTTTGAGTTAAGACCATGTCAGGTCTAATTGAATGTTGCTGTGCCACTCGATGTCAACATTTAATTCGTAGCCGTGATTAAATAATGGCGATATTGGAATTTTTTCTTGTCAGGTCATATAGTCTTTTAGTGCAAATTCTTTAAAATAGCAAAGTAATTTAATCAATACAATGATATTACTGGCTATTGAATTTAGCCTCTGATTAATGAAATGTTGATAATTGCATAAGTCGCTGGTTCAGTTAATGGTATTCACTTACTCTAGACTGTAATATGAGATTATTATTATTATGAAATTGTAAACTAGGTCAAAGAATCGTTAACTCATTTGTGGGGTGTTTAAAATCTACAATCACCCTCAAATAGTAGGCATTCCACTCCAGAATAATTGAAATTTTAGAAGCATCAACCAGTACGTTAAGAGTTGTTATAAATTTTGTCTTGGAAAGATGTTAATTATATCATCATAAGAATTTGGTATGTTTCAAAGAGAGTAAGTATATGATGCATAAAATTCCATAAAACAAAATTAAGAATGGATACTTTATCAAAATTTAGAAATAAATTTGCAAAATACAAAGATGAAAGGAATTTTATTACTATAGTTGTTACAACTGCCAGGATACAAAAAAAATTAAAGAGTTATTGTTACGTATCAGTAATATCTTTACATTTGGTTTATGATTTAACCTAGTGCTGTTCAATATAAAAGAAATGGAGGGAAAATGTAACTTGTAAATTGGATAGAAATGTTGGTGTTGTGTTCGACTGGATATAGTAATGAGGTTTTCTGCAGCTAATTGTCCACACAAGACTGGTGTGAGCAGCCAGGCCCACTATTATACTGACCAGTAGGCATAGATTTGAATCCTTCCTCTGCAGTATGTTATTATCACACAGTTTTTCTTTTATTGAGTTTAACCTCACCATATGTTGAGCATAAGCTCACCCAATGGAGCAGCCTAAGTATTACCATGTAGTGCATAATTATTGTTTATAAATAAGTTGTTAGTACCCTCAAATGCAATATATGCAATAAACCATTTGTTTTAATACAGCTACTAATGACAATCAAAATGTCGGTGTAATGATTGAGGTTGAATTATTATGATTTTATTTGAGTAGAGAATATGACTTTTGATGGAAGTATAGAATGTGGGTGTGGAGAGGAATCGGATAAAAAAAATGAGGGGAAAGGAGGAGTAATGAAGAGGAGGTATAAGGCATGTTGGGGAAGCTTAGTGGGTTGTCAGGAGAAATTAAAGGAAAATGATTAAAGTGGATGGTAGAAATATTGAAAGCTTTCAGAGGTTGCTGAAGAGCATGTTAAAGAAAGAAAAGGGCATTGTCAAAGCAAGATAGAGGTTAGAAAAAGTGGGTATTTTATATGATGTGAAGGTAAGTAGAAATTAAGGAGAGGGGGGAGTTTATCATGAATTATTTCATTCTAAATGTAAGTAGGGTACTAAGAACCTGTAAATAGGAAGACCACAATAATTTTTAGTAGAGATTAATAGCTTCCATCATAAATTCACTATTACCTGGTTGAACAATTTCAAATTTAAAGTATTGCAATTTTAAAAAGCTAGGTAACAATCATTTCTCTGCATATTTAAAAAAATTTATATTTCTGCAATAATCTTTGCTTTCTCATACATCAGCATATTTATTTCATATCCATGCCCTATCATTGGAAAAGTTTTGTCATTGTTTATAAATAAATATTGTTACCCTTATAAATGAATGTTTAATAAGACCTTGGGTAAATGAAGTCTATATTTTTTTCATTCCATTCTATACATTCTGACAGGAGAATCATCCAACCCACCCTATCAATATCATTATATCCTATTACCTAAATGCCAATGTCATTTTACTTTATAGGAGAATTATCTAACATAAAAATTGCATAGGGTGTGGGCAATTCATTTAATCAGTGTAATTCAAACACCTGCAAAGAAAGAACAATTTCAATTCAATAAACTTGGATCAATGATTTTCCATCTTTTTTGTACCTATAGTATAAATAGATTTGTCCAGCTCTGCAATATAAGAATTTAGGTGAGCTTCAACTTCTTTCGTTTGAAGTGAGTCTTTGTCCATCAAGCTATTTATTCAGATTTGGGAAAAGGAGCTAATCACCTAGAACTAAATCAAGTGAAATGTGGCACCTATTTCAACAATCTGAAGAGAGGTTGGTGGAATTTTGCAGCAGAAATTGAAGTAGTGTGCACAGGTACATTTTTAAGCCACTTTTTTTTTAGCTAAATGTGTACAATCGTGCCTCAGTAGAATGACTTGCTCCAGCAATGCTTTATACTTCTCTCCATTCATGATTTTCCCTTTTCCCAGGTAGGCTATTGGTACATCATAATGAACATCCAAAATACAAATAAAACGGGGGCCAAAACTTTTTCTGTGGATGAAACATTTTGGCTCCTTCAGAGCACCTTTACCTGATTTCATCCTCTATTTGGACTGTGTCGTAGAATGGAGGATCCACGTTTCATTGATGGTGATGAAGCATTACAAAAAGTTAGTTGAATTGCATGTG
Organism: Rhinocypha anisoptera; assembly: GCA_011762765.2. NCBI lineage: Eukaryota > Metazoa > Arthropoda > Insecta > Odonata > Chlorocyphidae > Rhinocypha > Rhinocypha anisoptera. The sequence goes on from WURS02474424.1 coordinate 4,195,579, forward strand.
CAGACAATCCTGAGAAATGTTCATTAAAATGTGTTTCTGGTTGAATGTTAACAGATGCAGCATACATCGTGCTCACAGTTACCCCATACCCTGTTGTTCATTTAAAATGTTGCTGGCATGGTCTACAGAGATATTTACAATGTCAGAACCTTGCATGCCTCCATTCTTCATTCACTTAATATGGCATTGTGGATTTGTATGATTTCCTCATTTGAGACAGTTTTTGGACATCTGGAATATTTATTGACAAAAATGCAAGTATATTTGTATCAGTAGTATGTTTATCATTGGAAATGATGTTTAAGATTTATCAAAGGTAGAATCAAACTTCTTTTCTGTAGCCATCTATGTTAAGCTTTAAAGCAAAGTATGTTATAACACATCAAATTTCAACTTAACCAAGTTCTTGGTAAAGTCCTCCATTTATTTGCTCTGTAGTATTAACTAGAAAAAACCAGCAGCTAAACATGTATCTTTGAAACCTTCTCACTGTCTAAAGAATCTTACTTGACATATATCATTGTCATCTAATCCTGGGAGCATCATCTCTATGTTAGGGTGCCAGGGTTTCGAACTACCCTCGTATTTTATTTCTTGGAATGTTTTAAAGCCTGTGTATTTCTTAAAGCCAAATTTTTTAGCCAACGCCCAGTGAGAAAAAATATTCTACAAACCTGAGTTGTCATAATGGCATCATGTGCTATGTACAGTTTTAATAAAATGGTCAATGTATATTAATGCATGATGAATTTCTCTGGCAATGAAAGATTCCAATAAATTTCATAATCAAAAGGAAATCCATCAATGTTAGTTGATGTTATTCACCATGATTTACAAAGGTTATACCAATTTCAGCTCTATGGTCTTTTTGCACTGAAATTTGAACCAGGATTTTTCTTGTTTATAGATGTTTTATGAAAATGAGTTTAATACTTAAAGGGCATGAAATGAAAAGTGTAAAATTGAAATAATAAATTCAATATGTACTGTCTTTGATTTTTTTATGATCAATTTCATTTGTGATTTTTTCAATTCCCAATTACTTCTCAATGTAGATTTGGAACTAATATGTAGTTCTGTTTTGTTCCTTGATATTATTGCTGATGTTATTGCCTAATAATCATGTATGCCTTGTTTGGTTTTCATAGAGAATTACAAATGTCTTTAGATGAAAAGAAAATTGTTTGGAAACATGTTTATAACCAGGAATAGGATTTAAATTTGCATCTTCCTGATTTTATTTTTAGTTTGTTGCAACAATGTTCTCATGTTTTATCCTTGAAGTATGAAGAATAGCATCTTTTTCATCATTTTCCAATTCTGTTTTGCTTTTAATTCATATAATTTCTTATGTTTTTGAGTAAATTAAAATTTTAATTGGAAATTTGCAAATTGCCTTTTTTCTTTTCAGATGCAGTATTTTCTGACCTGAGGGTTTTGTGTTCAGCAAAGTAGGTAAATAATATTTAATCCTGACAAATCTTTCTTCTTTTAGGTTTCAGAAATCTGGGCTTTGCTATAAAATTTGCTGCTCCTTACTAACTTTCTTTCTTTGATTACTCAATGGTGCTCAATGTCTGTGGGTTGCTGGTTTCTAGCAGTTGTTTCAGATTTGGTCTGATGATTTATTTTTGTTTTCAGCTATTATTTAACCTAGAGGTTTAATTCAAATGCAGTAATACCCTGAATTACACAGTCTCTGTTTTTGTTGTTTGTAGTCAATTGTTGTGCTGTGAATTGTTTTGTGAAAAAAATCATGTGTTATACAGTTTTGTACAATTTTTGTTAACTTGATAGGAAGTTACGATAAGTAAATTTGTAAATGTTTAATTTTTATTACCCATTTATAATAATTACAGGCTCTACATGAATTGTTATAAACCCTCTAACTAAAGGTATGAAGTTAATAATGAATAAATGAGATACAGGATCTGTTGAAAACTAAAAAATGTGGTACCTGATAATAGAAAAACTTCAATTCATTGTTGATGTCGGAAGACATAGTAGCCCTTTTGATTTTATAATTAGCGTAAATCCTTGGTTTCTCTCAGTAAAGATGTTACTCTAATGCATACATTTGTAGATACTCCCTATTCTATTCCCATTGTACATAGTCAGAAAAGGCCTAATTTAGTTTGAATGATGAAACTAACCCTTTTTTACTAAAATCTCCCACATCTTTCCATACTTACAAACTTCTGTTGCATTCATCGACCCAATATCTTCCCTCCTCTTCCTGAGGATATGAATATCCTTCATATTCATTAGGCCTCTTCTCACCTTCCTGTCCTAAAGCTTTTCAACTTTCATTCTTTAGTGCTTATACTCACCAATCCTTCATGTGTCCCACTCTCTACTCATAGCCACACTATTCACTAGCAAATTGTGGTCTGTTCCGCATTTGGCACTACCATCCATGCACATGCTTAATAAGTTTTCAACATTATAATTTACTCTGGGGGTCACAAAAGTTCCTAATACTTTCTCATAATAATCCATTCTAGCATCAGATAATTCACTCACATCACCTAATATGTATTATTATTCTTTTGCTTACATTTGTCACAGTCGTTCATTAGCTCTCGGTTTTCTCCAGAAATTGTCCTTCAAGCTTGCATTGCATATGCGGTTGGAAAGAGAATGCATGCTTGCCTTAATGCCTGCATTCTCTTTCTATCCTGTTATGCAATGCAAGCTGCTGCCATATCGGTTAGATCACCAACTTTCTTATAACCCCCATGCTTATCAAAGAGATCTTAGTTCACATTTCCTTACATGCATCTTGGCCTTTTCATACAGAATCAAATGTAAACCCTGACTACCGTGTATACTGATGTCTACACTTGACCTTTGCCATATATATTACTATAACGTCACACCCATTTCATTTCACATACCTACATAGGGTCATCAATTTACCTCATACTCATCTCTCATACTAATTTATTTGTTTTTAAAAATGCATTTGTTCCTTTCTGTAAAAAAAACCACTCAAATTCCAAGTAGGAAACAATTATACTTGTAGATTCTCCATATTGGTAATCCAATCCTAATCTGACTAGTGGACTGATCCAATACACCCTACGCCATAAATAATGGTTTCATCCACTCATGTCTCCTGTCTGGTATTTGATTTAACAGTATGCTAGGTCACCTTTCATTACTACACCAGTGTGAGCAGGATTTCTTGCTAATTTGTGCATCACTAGTTTGTTTTGACACATTTTTATCAGCAAGAATCTGAATCCTAGTTAATAATACATACTTTGAAGCTTGCTTTTGCCGTTCTCTTCGCAATGGGGCCACCTGTTTGCCCACATCATTCCACTGGAAAATACATTATGCCAACATTCATTTGGTGTGAATTTATTAAACATAAGTATGTCTCGGTATTACTGCATTTGTTTTATTTGAAGGTTCCTTTACATTATAAAGTCTGGTTTTTTTGGGACTTTTAAGGTATAATTTTAATGCCTATCTGTGAATATTGTGGTGGCCAATCACCTTGTAGATACATCATTTAAAGCATGCACATACATGGTTTCTTATGGGTACTTACTTTTCAGTCATTAGTCACTTGATATGAAAATCGTAATATTGAAATTGTAGTGGAGGGGTATCATTGTGGGGTCACTGCTACAAAATTTGAAATGGTGAAAGTTAATACAGGCTTCACCCTTAATTTGGTTTAGATTATTAGTTTGTTTATTATATTTATTCAGTATTTGTCATATATGATTATCATTTTCCCCATCAACATTGTTGCATATTGTATCAGGGATTTATCAAGAATGTCTTTTCTCTGATTCTCCCTTACTTGGGCTGGAATGATGGTGTAAATCATGTTGAACTTTTCATGATAATTTACACTCCATCGATAGTATCTGACCCATATTCAGGTTAGAGCAGATACATTTTGAGCATTTTCCCAATACCCTACAGTTGCTTTCACATGTGGGTTGAGATTTTGTGGACACAGTAACTAAACAACATCCACATGAGCAATCATGAAATATTGCATTAGAAATTTTTTTTTTTAATACCAATTCCATTATAACTAAACAATTATTGATCACTGAAATGGGAATGTGTGTGCAACATGGACAGTGCTTTTATCAGATACAATTAGATTCCTCAAGACTTTTGGTGAAAGGAATCATATGGTATAACTATTGAGGAATGTAAACATGGTTATCAATTTAGTTTAGAGCTCATCAGTGTGTTATAGATTATGAAAAAAACTGACATCACTGATTAGAAAATGGCACTTGGTGGTACAAGCTTAATTTTCAGCAGAATACTGGGATGGTTTGGAACTCTTTTTGTTCTCTTTTCTTCACTCCTGTAGAATAAGTGATATGTTTATGTAAATTGTAAGTTTATTAATAATTGGTGTAATTACTGTGTGTTTAAAGGAGAGCTACATTGAGCCATATATCTAGATATCCTTGTTAAAGCATAACAAGTATTAAAATGAACATGTAGTAGATTTATGGAGTAACTACATTTATGTATAAATGGAGTCCAAGGTCACACATTAAGTTTTATGGACAATAATTTCAAGATTGGTTTCCCTACTCTAACATCTGCTAAATTGATAATTGCTGATAGTCATCAGACTCAAAGTCCCATAGTTTTGGTGTAGCTTTAGTAGTGTGAAGTGTGATAATAATTCTATCAATATGTGAACAATTTGACCTGGGATTTGGTGCTTCATGGTACTCTTAAACAATTTTCTTTCTAAAGGTGAAGGGCAATTACTAGTAAAGGTTTGAGGCATTGCTACTAACTTATGCATTTGATAAGAGCATAATGGTGAACATTTGTACAAAAAGTAAAGGTTCTAATAGAAATTACATTGGCATAAGGTAATTAAAGCTAAAAAAATTATTATTTTATATGAGATGGTGTCGTGTCAAGATCAATGATTGTAAATGTTTATGATCATAAGCCTCCCCAGATTGAAATTGGAGCGTGTTGAAGCTCCTTGATTGAATTCATTGTCCATGTTGATTCTTCATAGTTCCAATTATTTTGTACAGCATTGCATGTAACTGCAAACCTTTTATTTTTTGCATTATATGAGTCTAGGTAAGGAAATAAATTAGGAGGTTAATGGTTTGTCTGTTGTTGCCCATGATGCTGCAATCCTGTTTAAGGAGGGGAGAAAATTAATTTAAAAGGAAGTTAGACCTGGAGATGCAGTCATACAATACTTAATACATAAACATGGTACTCAATACATGAGAGTGACAATGAATTACTAGTTGATAAATTACTTTAAGGAATAATACAACTGAAGGTGAAGAAACTTCAATAACTTTTTTAAATGTAAAACTCTTACTTTCATATTTTATATCCGATGGCAAACAATGATATATTCTTAGCCCCATTGTTTTTGGACCATGTGATGTGTTGCATGTCCTCATGTAATTTTGATGAAGATCACATGATCTGGTGTTGTGATTATGACAACTGTTATTAGTTATGCCCTTAGATTTGTTATTGAAGACATTTGTACAAAATGTATTTTCATACCAACAAAACCAAGGCAGTAATTATTTGAGTCTTACTTTTATTGCAGGGGAACACATTTTTGGTTCATCTTTAAAAGACTGGTGGAAAAATCAAAATGCATGATGTTTATCTCATATTAATTGAATAATGTGTGTTTTTTTATTCAAATTTACCTTTTCTAGTCGTTGAGATCAATTCTAAAATGTGAGAATGCATTATATACATACATTGGAGATTGGTGTGTCATTGGTGATTTGAGTTCTTTCATGGTCTTCCACGCTCTTGTGTTGTGATCTAGATCAAGCTCTGGGTGTTTCCTGAGGGGACACGGAATGCATGTGGGCCCATGAAAACAGCAGCCCTGATGAAAGCAGGGAATGGTGGTTCCAAAGAATTAATGCTTCCGTTCAAGAAGGGTGCATTTCATGTTGCGCTTTCCGCACAGATTCCAATTCTGCCTGTTGTGTTTTCTTCGTATTATTTCCTAGATGGCCACCAAAAGCATCTCGATCCAGGTAATAACCACCACATAAAATTATGTATTGGTCAAATTGTGCTAAATATTATATTTAATACCTAAATTTATCTGTCAAATATGGCATTAATGAAAATTTATTGGAGTAGACATCATTCATACTATTTTTCATGTAATTTAATTTTATATGGTAATGGTTACCTACAAACAATTTTTTTAATGAGCATATATATATAATGTGTACAGAAGTTCACATTTGTATCTACATTTGTAGAAGCACACAAGAAACATAGAACACACAAAAGAAGACTTACAAAATATTTAAAGAAAAGTGTTAGTTTTCCTATTTTATGTGTTCTTTTTCATGCTTCCTATTTTTTTACCATTTTAAGCTAGTATATGTAACATTTTAGACTATCATTATGACACAAAATTTCACAAGTTAAAGAAGTCATGTGCTGAGTACCCTTGTTTCAGACTGCAAACTTGGCAGGAGGTTCTATGATTTTTGGGATGGCTTGTGCATTCTGATGGTCCTCAAAGCTCCCATAGCAACAATGATTGATCCTTGTAGGGTACAAGATGGATCAAAGAGTAGGAGCCAGACAACATGTAGTCCCCTTGGCATCTGTAAGTTCACATTAAGGCAGCTGCAAAGCCATCTGACCCCTAGTAGGGTGACCATTTGAAATGGTGGTATCACATTAAGCACCATTAAGAAAGGCAACAGGAAACCATCTCAGTTAACTTTTCCAAGGCAAAATATGGAACTATTTATATGAATCTTGACAATTTGGGACTCAAGCTCTGTGTGCATGAATGTCACGAGTTGTGGCAAGGCCTCTCTGGTGGTCATCATGCAAAATCCTTGTTCGACTAATTCAATATTGAAGAGAACCAAAATATTCAGAATAGGGACATGGAAAGTTAGGATAATGTTGAGGGTTGACAAGTTAGAAAACCTTTAGCTGGAGGAAAAAGAGAAGCCCAGATAAAATTGGGTTGAGTCATGTAAGATTAAAAGCATTGGTTAGTTTGTCTAGATTGAGTCATATGTTTTAAAGCTATATATGATTATTCAAATTTGACAATTTCTTATTGTTTGTTAATAATTGAAAATTTGAATGTCTTTTGATTCAGGTCATGTGATTATGACAGCTCTTCCACCAATTGAGACTAGGGGTTTTGGTCCAGAAGATTTAGATTTGATACTTAATCGTACACGAGAAGTGATGCTGTCCACATTTGTTGATTCGTCACTGGAAGCTTTGTCAAATGACTTAAGCTGGCCACGACCGTCTGCTAGTCTCTCCACCTCAAACCCATCACAAAAAGTCTTCAGAAACCGATTTAACACTGGACCAAAGAGCAGCATCAATTGATGATGCCTTTCCTCACAACTCTTGTATGTCTGTCTCACAAGAAGTGGCATTCCAGCTTCAAAACACTGTCAATTATTGGCAAGTTTTGAATGGAGAAACTCATTGGTAATATATGCATTACAAGTTGGTTTTGGATGTTGTTGCAGTTATTCAGCAGCAGCACTGAAAGTAATATTTGCCATTAAACATATGTGCAGCTCATGAAATGAGTCACATATTATAAGTTTAAAATTTTAATGTCACCTTATCAGTGACTCAAAGTCTCTGAGCATTGTTAATATATTTAAAATAATTCCATTAGTTAGTTACTCAGAAGTGTACTGACAGCAGAGAATCTCCTAAATTGCATACCTAATTTCTCAAAGATGTTGGCATTCTCGTGTGTGATATGGCAAGGATTTTACCAAATGATATTATTTGTAATTTATTTATTACTCTTTGATCAAGTAAATTAATTTGCAGGAAATACTCAGTCCTGACGAGTATGCAACTTTTTATTACGTTCCAGTCATTCAGAATGTCATGATGATCAAACTTACATCATCATCAGAACGTTTTGTTATTTGGTAAGCTCATGGTTTTTGTAGTAAACTTTTACATTTACTGTAACTCTCTGTGCATTCCAAGGTTAATAGATTACAGATTGCTTACGTGAGTTGGCTGGCATATTTGAGCAATGAGGGATAATGCTTGCTGTCCATTTTTTCCACAGAAGAACTACAATGCAAAATTTATATGTGATAGGTCAATCAATTTCCAGAAATGCTGTTGATTACAATTTTGATGCTAATATTGACAGTTTCCTATTATTTTTGTATTCCTGCCCAATCAAGCAAATTGTTAACACTGCATTAACATTTAAGTAATGTTTGTGCTGAATTTGTTTGCCTGTCAGTTATGAAATGTCACTGGTGGCAGTATGTGCAACTAAGTGGTATTAAACCAAAAGTTATGAGAGAGTGATATTTGGTAAAGAATAGGACTTAATAAGGTCATTCTTTAGGCCTAAATTTACATTTCTTATTCTTTGTGCATATTTTTGGCTTACAATAATGGTATACCAAATAGTGCTACTTGAGAATAATGACAAGAAGTTTTAGTAGCTCTCACAGAAAGCTGTTTTTATTAATGTGTAAGACGTGTAATGGTTCAGAAGGAACTATTGTAATTTTTAATTTCAATTCTGAAAACAATATTCATATCCATCAACACGTACTTGAATCAATCTTTCTCTTATTGTTTAAATTTTACCAAATTAAAACAATATATCATTCTACATAATTTGAATTTGGTTAATTTATTAGTCAGTACATTTCTGAGTAAGCTGGATGATGGAAAAGCTAATATATTTTCATAAATATAACTACAGTCTTTACTAACTTAGAATCTCAGAATTCAAAATGTTTGCATGTTGTTTTTTCACATGCAATATACGATTTAGATACTCAGGTATTTTATGTTTTACTTGATTGAGAAATATTTTTTTTCTAAGAGTTATTATTTAACAAAAATTGTAGAATTTCATAAATCATTAGTGACTTGTGAAGCTTTTCTTAACTGTGATGATTGTAAAGTATTATGATTTGTTAGTAAGTGAAACTTTAATTTTGTTATTAACCACTCACTGATATTGTTTTGGAGTGAATCATTATATATGTATATATTATTACAAATACTTAAATTTGTTTTGCACTACTAAAGCAAAATGTTATGTAGATAGTAAGTTTCATGGTACCAACTAGCGTTTTATGAATATAAAATTATTCATATTGATTCATCAAATGCTAAGTACAATACATAAATATATATCTGTATTATTTGTAAGATATTTACAATAGTTACTTATAGGATGTTAAGTGTATTTGCCTAATGTGGTGTAAATATTTGTCAGTTTTCCACTCTATACCTAAATGCAGAACTTAGTTCTCACTGCAATGAGTGCAAATGAGTTAGGTATTCTTTAAATTTAAACTCTGTTACTCTATAAAGAATATTCCTTAAGAGTTATCTTTAAACAATGTATTGGAAAGTCCAGTGAATGGTCTCTTATAAAAGCATGTAGTGTACCATGTTATCTTTCCAATTTGCTTTCTGTTGCACAGATTAATGGAAAAACAAGTTTCCTGTAAATGAAATTATAACAATGCAACTGGGATTATTTGCTTACCATTGTGGCAAGCATGAGCAAGTGCAATGGTTTTTTCAGGATGTTTCATCATGTACTTATCTTTTAATCAAAATCAAGAATGTTGTGCAGTTTGCATTTTTGCAAAATCATTATAGCCCATTCTTTACATTGATGATTGATGTACCTCTTCATCAGAATTGAACTGTACGCTTCATGTTCATGTAAATTCACAGTCAACATTTGATTCTTTCAAAGAAAAATTCATGTGGTGAGGGTTGTGCCAAAATCTTTATTTTTTAGATGCATTTATGCAAACTTTTTACTTTTCTAGATCTGAAGAATTAATATTTTTACCTAAGACTGATTTTTGGTGAAATCCAGTAATGAATTAAATATGTAGTTGCATTGTTCATCATTCTCATATGTGAAAAGGAAATTTGACCCTTTTATGTTTAGGCATTCAATTGTAAAAACAATGGAATTGTTACAACAAACATTACATTTATTTGTTCATTATGTACAAAGGCAACTTGCAGGTTTTAATACACATTGTATAAATCTTATGTCTCTTAAATCCATCTTGAGACTTCATTCTCTACATGTGTCCATGTCATTTATTCTTCCCTTATAAATATTTTATGTTCTTTACTTAATATAAGGCTGACTAGATAACATTAACATGCTAATCAACACACTGAATCAGCCTTGGAAAACTTTCAAAATATAAAAACCTGTGTTGCGGAGTGCACAATAAATAATGAAGGAATGGCAGCAAATTGGTTGTTAGAAAATGGATTATCTTGAAGGAATGTATTCTTTAAATATGTTCATTTTCATGTCAAATACAATGTAATTGCAGATGAATTATTCTAAAGCAAGGCACGAATAAGTAAAATTATATCTTAAATACTTCTAAGTTTGAAAGTTCAGGTGTATCTGTAACTTGGGTGAAGGGTAATTGCTGTTCCAAATGCTACCAGTGAATGATTCTGGCTTTGATCAACAACTCAAGTCAGTTACCGTGGAAATAAATTTCGTGTCATGATTTATTCTTCATAACTGGTGCACTGAAAATAGAGTTGAGTAAAAGTGTTGAATGATAATGTTTCATTTAGTCATAAATAAGGCACAGATTATTCATTTTTCTGTGATATCAGAGAAAAATTATTACCAAAATGTATCCATGGAACACGTTACCTTTCCTGAAGATGAAAGTATGTTTATAGCTCTTATTCAAGCCAAACAAATTTAAATGCCAACAGTTACACTGAAATCAATTACATAGTCTGGAAGTTTTGAAGGAAGGTGCATACACTGCTCTTAATTTGGACTGTTCCAACAAAGGGGAACTTTTGGCTGACGTGAGAACCCTAGGGGGGGCTTCACTGCACACATTCTAGGTTGCCACCAGTCTCGAGTTTGGCCTGGGTACTCTGATTTAAAACAACTTGCTCAAGACTACCATAGTTGTACACTCAAGTTTCCTGTCTGCTGACATGTGTCCTTGTCTGGCTGAATGGTCGGTAACTGTTAGTCAACAACATAGCTATGGCACCAGGTCAATATCCAAAGGAAGGTGGCAACCCCAGTAAGCAAGAAGCAATCAACATAATAATAAATTAAGCACAAAGCTCATCAAGAATAATGAATAACTACTAAACCAAACATCAAACCTACAACACGTGGAAGCAAAAATTAATCCAAATTTATAATATTCAAACATTAATATTACACACAAATTTAAGTAGGATCGCAGTTATGCATCAGCTTTGAAGATTTAGGTGATATTCTCAATTTATTCCTACAATTTTAGTCAATTTGTATGATGAACTGCAACAAACTAGAGGTTAATGATTGCCCTATGGTAATATGTACAAATTTAATTTGAACCAATTAGGGCACAGTAAAAATAAGGTTACTCATGGTATACCTGCGTTCACCAGTACTTCTAGCCCCAGTTTTAAATTAAGCAATTTATTCATAGTTTCAAAACATGAAGTGTATTCAAGACAAAAAATTATCACAAACATTGTAATTGACAAAATTTTTTAAAATCATGTACTACAGTGCAACCTAGAATGTTTTTCTTTGGCATTCACAAAATTTTTCCCAATAGACTACAATTATCAATAAAACAAATCAACATTTGTCTAACACCTGAAGGATTATGTATGAAGTATTGCAGCATCATCTTGCTTTCGATTTGAATCTGTATGAAACTTCCCCGAAAACAAGCTGAGCTTAATTGAAAATGATGACATGGCCAAGAATGAACACTTTACAAGCTCTTAAATGAATGATATAATGGAAATCTAAAAACAATAGCTCAGAAATCTATAAATCAAGCATGTGAATGTAAGAAAATAAACCCATAGGTTTTTTTATTACTGATTCAAACAAAAAATAATCTTTAATATTTTGCTAACAAGGCTCCAATTCATGTAGGAAGACAAACAGCATGGCCTAATTCCATTAGCATCAAAGGCCATTGCATATAAACCAATTATACTCTTAGATGTTCAAATTTGAGCACATCACAGGGTAGGTTCCTACTTACAAATGTACAATAATTATTCCCAGAACTGCATTTAACAGAATAACTCTGCACACCCATATATGTATTCACAGGCACTGTAACTGGCTATATAAATGTTCTTTCTAAAGATTTCAGCACAAGTCTAAAAGGACGGGTATGCATGAAACCTTCAAACTTGGTGTATCGCAACAAATGAGCTATTTTCACATCAATCAATGAACAGTTGAACTGACTGCCATAATTGGCCTAAATTAATAAAGCAAGAAAATTACCAGTGCATGACAGGTTCCCTAAATGACTTGAAAAATAGCTTCCTGCTAGAGTATAACTTTGAAGGTTCAAAAGTCTTAACTTTTTATGACTTTTATGGTCAAAAAATAAAAAATTATACTAATTTTAGAAATAGGCACTGCTGTGAGGGTATATGACTGGAATGTCTTGCAACTCAGATAAAACTACGACATTAAGAACCAATATGAATAACAATGGTTATGCAATTCCCTATTCATTTTACTTAGAAAAAATTAAATACTAACAAGCCATTTAACTGCCTTAGTTTAAAGCGAAGTTATATTAACATTTTAGGAATCATAGAACAAGGAGTTTCAGCAAAAGTTTGAATTAAAACACAATGAGTTTGGAAATTTTAAAAAATATTTGAAAATCATATACTTATGATTTTGCTTTGTGTCTATGAGCTGTCAAAAAACCATGGATTTTTCCGAATAATCACCTTTACCATCAATGGTAACGTACAATGAATGGCTACAACAGCATGAACCAAACCATACCAACAAGAAATGTTCCATGAAAATTCTATACATATGTACAAGTAGCAATCCTGAGTCCATGTTATTATGAAGGAACTGCCCATACTCTATGGGAAATTTTCAATTTCATCCTGGTGTGATGAAACAGACAAGAAAGAGAGTGCCAGCAAGTATTGGCCTCACAAAACTTTTGCACATGGGTGGAGAACACCACACTGTTCTGGATTATTAAGGACTGTTTAGTGCCCCTGGATGACCAAGAAAATGCACAAATGATGAAATATGAAATGGAAGAATTTTTCTGTCCTTGACCTATGCCTTAAAAATTCATTTAGGAAGGGTTAATTTTGAAAAGCTAAGGAAATTATTACAAAAATATTTTTTTTAATTTCTTGATTAACACTACATATCTAATCTCAACAGGAACCAATTAAAAAAGCAGGAAAAGTGAAACGAAGATAATTTTTCCAAAGACTAAGCATAGTGGATTTAACCTATGGAATTAAAATTAATACCAATTAGTAACAATGGCAATGTTTCAGAAAATCTTAAGGTTTAGAAATAATCATCCAAAATAAATATTTACTGAAGATTCCCATATCTAATATCTTTGTTGCTGTAAGACATCATCATTTCCGATCAAACAGCTCTGGGACAACGGTTAGGTGTAACAGTGCACTTTAACATGAGCTAGTTGGTTATAATTGGAGCACCTCTAAAAATATACAAAACTAAGAATATGATCAGCATTCACTCACATAGATATTTCAAATTTACAAAATAAAAATTATTTCAATTATCCACTCATACAAATTACTCTGTTCCAATCGTATCATCGGTTGCTGACACAACATTTTTTGCCAGTCCTTGTAACTTATTATGTAGCATTATGTACATAATGGAATCATGCTGGTTCTCCATTACCAATGTATGTATAAAGGACTGCATATATATTGAGGCCTAAGAAAAGTTGGTGAATGATTTGCTAGACAGCTGAGAGGCAATGAGAATGCATAAAAAACTAATCAGTCTTATGCACTGTGAATGCAGACATTATCCTTCATTTTTGTATGAGATACTCCAATTATTCCACCATAAATAACTATTGTTGGCTCTTCTTCTTTAATAGTGACCTGAAAGCCATAGATCATTCTTAAAAGTACCTATATGAATGTGCCCCTCTATGTATGATATGCATGTGGTACTATTACAATGTGGGAAATAGAGAAGCAATAACACTGACGTTAAATAAACCCTTCTCAGATGTTTGGTAAAGATACTTGTACTATCAATTCTGTCCTTAACATACAAATTCATCACCACTTCCATGGCCAATACTCGATTAACTTGAAAAATTTAACAAACCAATTACTATACCAAAAATAATAATGGCTTCCTTCAATTTTTAACTCTGAGATATGGATTTACAAATACCAACTATGCAAACCCTAACTGTAAAAGTCCCAAGTAAATAAGTCACTTTCATTGCTCTAGAAACTTTTCCTCAGTAAACAGCCAATCACATAGGCAAACCCAATGGTTCATTGGGGAGACTTGTGCTATTTTACACAGTAAAAAGATTCCAACCAAAGATAAGGGATAAGAGATGGATTAATTTTGCAACATTTGGCTGATCACAATCTACACCTTAAGCTCAATATTGTGCAGTCCACAGGCATTCTTTCACCTAATTGAAAACCCAATTTTTATAATCACATAAAAATCCCAAGCCACCTGAAAACTGACTTTTTTCATTGGCTAGTAGTGGAGAAAACCAGAACTGATGTGCATTGGGATCCTTGAAACTCCAGGCAGATTCTTAGGATTTCAAATTCGCAATGAAGATTTTGAATACATTCCAGCTCCTCCATTATACTGTACAGCTTATAAACATCTCGAGGAAACCACGATGCTAAGCATCAATGCAGTGACAACACGTGTCTCACATTGAGCATGTATAATGGCTAAAGAGGAACATAAAGAGAAAACATTTGAGAAGGCCCCTGGAAAGGAGATAGCCGGTAATGGAGAGAAAGGCAGTAAGTACTTTGGCAATACTGTCTTTATAGAGGAAGAATAAGGACAAAATAAAACATCAGGGCAAAAGGGAGTTAAGATTCAATTCCCTGCAGCACCACCACTATATTCCACTCCTTCACAATCTTCAACCTGCAACACTGGGTCACCACCCCTTTCAGACGCTTTTCAGCCAGCTGGCATGCCAAATGCAGACAAATTAAGAAAGTCAAGGGTGCCCAATTGGCATGCTGTATCAAGTCACCCTTCCCTGCTTCTTTCTTGACGTTTACAATGTCCTTTGCCACCAAATGCCCAAACAACAAATTCTTGCCACCCACCCAAATGGCCTCCAGACATCACAAAAAGTATGGTGTGGTGGTGCGTGGTGGGATCACACGTTCAGTGTCAGGAACGGCATGGAAGATAAGAGGAGACTTATCCTCTACATTCCTGAATTGCAGGATTGAAGCCACATTTCCACAGCGATAGCAGTAATTTGGAGCCGACCATACGGTGACCAGCTTATCCTTGAACATGTATTTATAACCTGAAAATCAAACGATTAAATAATTACAGGATCCAGAAATATGCTCCAATTTTGCAATTAGTGAATTTTTTATACGGAAAATAGAATACTTTGAATAGAAAATTTACATTCCTTCACATGAGATGGTGCTATTTTGTTTTGTCATTGAGAAACAGCTTATAGAATCAATCAATTTTTACTATTGCAACAAAATTTTAAATGGTTAATATATACTTTTACACTTTTACTTTCTTTTATTTTTAACAGACTACTAGTTATACCTTAAAAATCAGTAACAAGTAAATAAAAAATACACTACTATCATTCTCAGTGGGTGGTTTGATGAAGAAACTACTTGGGATACTAATAGATGGTGTCAATATCTCCTGTGTATTTAACAAGTTTCCATACCAATTGTTGAACATTTTACAAGCACTTATATCTCAGTCTGACAGTAGTCGATCATTTGACAGTAGTTTAAACACAAGCATGTCGAGTGTCTGTTGACAGCAAACTGAATTAGAATTCAAGGTGTGATCTGGTTCCTTTTGCAAGGGAAAACACAAAGGGATATACATGAAAGGATTCTACCTATATCAAATAGCTCATGTCCTTCATTTGAAACTGTTCAACTTTGGGTCAAATAATTCAAAGCACAATGAAAAGTAGTGAAAGGTACCATGCGGGCCGAAAAACATCTGGGACACCTGAAATTATCAATGAAGTGCATGATATCATTTTGGCCAATAGATGAACAAATGGGCGAGTTCACAGAAGTTGTGGGTATTTCAAACAACCATCTGCATTTCAATTTGCACAATGAATTGCATATGAATAAACTTAGAGCAAAATGGGATCTGAGTTTGATAACTCCAGAGCATGTGTATAAGAATTTTTAGCAATGTACAACGAATTTATTACTCCCAATGTTTGTGAACTCGAGCAGGAAATGACAGACTGGAGCACTGATTCCAAGATAAGTTGAAATTCATTCCTCAGGAAAGTCTGTGGCATAAAACCACAAGGTCTCCTCTTGTAAAATCACCACAAAGTCTCTCATAAAGCCTTCCTTACAATGTAGATTAGCGAGGCATGAAAATGTAATAAGTGTTTGAATCTTGCGAGTTATGCAACCTAACTATCAACTACGCCAAAATCTACCCGCTATAGCAATATGAGCACTTGTAGTAACTGGCAGAACTCCCTATGCTTTAACACTTGCACCAACCAACACAAAACGATCACTCGCTATAACGTGGCTACCCCGAGTCCCTTCTCAATAAAAAAATCAGAAAAACTCCCTATACCCGCAACTGTTCTCCCTCCAATTATAGTGATCGCCTTTCTGTTCTAACCACCTACCTTCCCGGAATACAATCCCTCCAAAAAATAATTAAAGATCTGTTT
>WURS02474424.1:4212438-4230180 GCA_011762765.2 Rhinocypha anisoptera
ACTAAATTCAACTTTAAAGAGCAAAAAATCACCTAAATATTCTTTTGAACTGTTAAAGAAAATGTTTTGTCATATCCTGCTTAAAACACTATTCTGCTTATAGCGTGGTTTTCAGCCGATCCCCTCAAGAGCATCTTAACCGGGTTTTACTGTATATACATATATATGTGTATATATGTATACATATATAGACACACACATATATATATATATATATATGTATACACATATATATACATATATTGGTTCGAACACTAGTGGAACGTACAGAGAAACATGACACAAAAAGAAAGAAACTCACAGTGGTGCCACCGAATATTCTTCACCACTGTGAGTTTCTTTCTTTTTGTGTCCTGTATCTCTGAACGTTCCACTAGTGTTCGAACCAATATTATTCACATTGTGAACCTTTTCGAAGTGATCATATATACATACATATACATATGAGCTAAGAGTTCCGTCTTTTATTTATTTGTGTCTATGCTTCATTGTTGTGTTTGTTCTCTATATATATATTATCTGGGACAGGCTGTAGGAAAAAAAGGATAGGAAACATAAGACGAACACATAGGAATAGTATATTTCACGGAAAAATTATCATCAGGATAGCTCTGCAACAACTAAGCCTATATCACCTTCACCACTTCCTTGAGATTACGCATTGGGTCAGTGGAAGGTCATACCACTTCAAAATCTAAAATGGGAATCATTTTCCATCACCCATCACTAAACACATCATCATACCTCAGCTTTCTTCATCCACTGTGGTTTTATTATCTGTTTTTTCATTTTCTGTCAACAGGGGATTTATGTAACATCAGTGGGGAAAAGTAACACATATTAACCTACATTGCACAATGGAGCCTTTAAGCTGTGGACTTTGAAGGATGGAAAAAATGTGATTGCAAAGGGTGACACAAAGTGCTGGCCATGGTGTTGGAAAATGGAAAGTTGTTTAGAAAGACAGAGAAGAAGGAAACATAAGTATGTCTAGTTATTCTCATGAAATTTTCTCAGAATGTAGAGAGTCCCCAGGCGATGAAAAACTGAGGCCACCCAACCGTGGAGAGCAGCAGGAAGGAGAAGAGGAAGGCGAATCCCTCGTCCTCCAAAACCCACAAAACTTTTCTCCCAGGTGACTTTGAAGGAGCTGATCCTCTGACCAGCTCCGACGAAGTCGACGACAATGGTTATACTGTTGTCTAGAGGAGGAAGGAGGTGTGGGCAACTATGTCCTCTCCCACTGCCTCCGGAGAGACGGTGCAGAGGACAAGGGTTTCCCCCTTTGTCCTGTACAACTTCGAGAATCCGATGGGATTCTTGGGCTAATTGGAGGAGATTTGCAAGGGCTTCGAGTTAGAAGTGCACAAAGCTTCGACTCTTCTTCAATACTCCTGAGAAATATCGGAAAGCTCTTCTGCAGAGGGAGACGATTCAATTCCACACCCTGTCAGTTCAGTGCCAATCCAGGGTCAGATATCTGATCAAGGGTATCACGTGGTGGGTGAAGGAGGAGCCTGTGTCTGGCTTTCTCTCGGATGCTGGTTACATAGTACGCAGCGTCCACCAGAGAACCGCCATGGTCAACGGGAAACTGGTGACCACCGACTGGTATCTTTGCAACCTTGCAAAGACACCACGTGCGATCCTACTCAGGGAAATAATAAAGGTTCTGTGCTACCGTGTGAGGGTAGAACAGTACTGGGGACCAGCAGAAGCACCGCAGTGTCAGAACTGTCAGCAGTTCGGACACTTGAGTGTGTCCTGCAACTGCGCGATGCGCTTCTTCAGGGCCGAGTCCTCCCGGGATCGCTGACGCCTATCAGTGGTCTCGGGAGGACTCGGCCCTGAGTGCCAAATGTGGCGGTGAACACCCGGCCATGTCATGGAAGTGTACAAAATACGTGGCTCTTCTGGAACGCCACACCCAGGCGACGAAGGCGCTGAGGCCACAAACAAGGCACAGGGAGGAGGGAATCTCCTTCGCTGCCGTGGTCACCAGCGGCAAAACCTTTCCACTGATACAGTACGGCCCTTCTCAGGGCCGTTGCCAGCCGCCGGCGCCGTGGTCTCCACCGAGCCCGGGTGAACCTTGCCAGTTGCCACGGAATCGGGGGGATCGACGGACGGACAGTCAAGTGCCACGCCATCGACTGCTGTCAAGCAGCCGGGTGACAGGAAGAAGAAGCCTTCCCCATCCCAATTCACTTCCTCTATCCCAAGTGACGCCACCGTCAAAACCTGGCCACGGGACGAGGCGGCGGCCTGTGTTCCCTCTCACCCTACCCATCCTCTTGGGGTAATTCTTCCTGGGCTTTCTTCAGGCGCAGAGAGTTGATGGCGGCCACCAGCACTCCCACCACCCCTATGGACCAGGCGACACTACGGTTGAGAGTGCTGGAATCGCGAAACTCCTGCCAGGTCAACTAACGTCCCCGAGATCATTGCTACTGTCTCTCCTGGAGATGCTGGCACAAACGCAGGGTTCTCTACACCCAACTATGGATAGATGCTCAATCAAGTGCCAGTGGAACACCAATGGAATTCTTCGCTGCCGAGATGATTTCCTGGCGTTCCTGCAGGAGAAAAATGCCGTCAACAAAAACACCTCCGACCCCGGTATGACTGGAGGATGCCCGGTTGGACCATCTTCCGGGCGGACAGGGACCCGGAGCGTCAGCACTATTACTGGGTGTCCTGGGTTTACTATCCACCTGGTAAGCCGTGGACGACGGACTCCTCCAAGAGGTGATTAAAGTCAGTAGGTGACCAACTATCGTCATGGGCGACTCTGAATACCAAGCACGTCACGTGGCACTCGAGGCACCCGAATCCTCTTGGATCGGTGCTGCAAGACTTGGGGGAAACTGAGGGATGGACGGTGCTCGGACCGGCCAGCACGACGTGTGTGTCAGGGGATGTCCTGGATATCGTGGTATACAGCATCCCTCATCATCTACGAGCGCGTCGACCTCTTGTCAGACCACAATCCGACAATATTGACACTCGGGACTTTGATTCCTGCAATGCCACCCGCGAAGACACTGGTCCTGTCAAGGGCCGACTGGTCAACGTTCCGGGAGTCCATCACCCGGGGTCTGCCGTGAGATCCTCTGCGTCCTTGTTCAGTGGAGAGGATGGTGGAACACCTATCCATGTCGATGCGTTGCACCATGGCTTTGAACATCCCCACGGTGATGGCACGGCCGCAATTCTTTCGCATGCAACCCTCGAATGCCGTGAGGAGCTTGATTCAGGAGAGCAACAACATCTGGCGGCGATACCAGAGGTATCACACGGAGGATCTCCAAGAGGAACTGCATAGCCTGGATTCTCTCGTAAGAGACGCTCTTGATGAAGTCCGAAGGGATGACTGGAGGGGTCACTAGCGGGACGAACTCCCTCACTTGGATGGGCACTACGAATTGTGTGGCCGTCCGTGTGGCGAATTTGCAGGAGGATGAAGATCCCCAGCGGTGAGACTCGCTCAACGACAAGGGAGCTGGCCGTCACTCTGGGGGGAATAGCAGTGCTCGTGGGTCACCTCGAGAGCATTTTCCACCCGAATCTCCCCGGACCGAGGATTCTGCCGTCACCTAACCCGACGTCGCCGACTTCGCGCCCGAGATTGACACAGTCGACGTGGACGAAGCGAGTGTGCCGGTCTTCGACACAAAGGACATCGGGAGAGTCATGAGTCGCCTGGCGCCGAGGAAGGCTCCGGGGCAGGACGGCATTCCGGATGCCATTCTCCGGGAGCTTTCCATGGTGGCAGTGGCATACCTGGCAGCCATTCTAAATGACTGCGTGCGGTTCTCTCACTTTTCCCTTCACCCTGGAGGAGGGCGAAGTTGTCTGCTTGCTTGAAATGGGGGGGGGTCGGTCAATACGACCATCACAAACGGCCAATCGCTAGCCTGGATGATCCCTCCGCACTCCCTCCTCCGAAGTGGAGCAAGCAGCAGTAGGCGGAGGGCGGCAGTGTATCTCGGATTGATCCGAGAGACGATAGACAAAAGGAAAACCCGCATAGGAGTAAGTGATGCATTTGAGGCACAAGGCCGGCAAGGCAGTCCTCACCAGGGCCACCAACAGGAGGGGGAAATGGCAAGAGGGGAGGAAGAAAGTAATGGCAACTCTCAGGAGAGTATATTATTAATTGATAGGCAGTTCAGTAATTACAGGTCCTTGTAAATATTATATATCTAGTAGTAGTTGTTAATCCTATCTCTGATTGGAAGAACACATTTATGATTGAATTTTTAATGCTTTCTCCAACTCTTCTAACAGTTGGCTTGATTGAAATGTAGTAGTATTTTTGTTTATAGGGTGCTTCGACTGCTATGGTCATTTCACACATCTTCAATACATAGAAAAATTCATCTGGACAAACACAACATCCATGCCCTGAGTGGGATTCGAACCCGCGACCTTTGGGTTAGCCGGCGAGTACGCTACCCACCAAGTTAACCCGGTCGGCTTGATTGAAATGTCCACAACAGTACATACAAAGATGTCAGAAACACCTACCTTCATGAACCAACTGATGTGCACGACAAATAAGGGATAGTGAATTCAAATCCATGAACTCGTGAGTCACTTGAGCACCAAACAGCCAACCGGCACCTCGTGGGCTCACAGTCCATTTTTCAACATCCTCCGGATCACTCCATACAAGATCACAAAATGCACCTGAAAATGAATTTTAACCAGGTATGAAAAATTACATTTTGAACACCAAAGAGTAAATGTCCACAACCTCATGATCCACTTCATTTAAGACTAGTTCACATTGAACACAATGCAAGAACTTAAGAAATTAATAGCTGATTGTATGCATGGGAACGAGACTGTTCATAATATGCCTTACTAAATTAGGGACTTAACATGAGAGATGGCCCTTGTTCACTTTCTACGTTATGTCCTTAAGTTGCCCAATCACAAGGGAGAGTGAGCTCTTAAGTTTCCCAATCATAAGAGATTATGGCATGCACACCACAGCCACCGGTGATGAGAAAGTACCAACAGAAACAAACAATGATATACAACGTGGGATTAATAGCTTTTTAGCCCTTGAGATTGTTTCTTAGCTATGGAGTCTCAGCTCTTAAAATATACATTGCAAAATTAAAATCATTTTCACTACTCAATTACGAGTTTCACTGCACTAATTCCCACCATTAGTAGCTGAAAGCAGAAGAAGAGAAAGTAGATACTCTCCTTGGTCAACATAGAATATGACTGAGGTTATCTCATTGGTTGAACTTAGTAGACATAGGCCATTGTGAATGATACAAGATTTAAGGGCTTAAGTTAAGTTTAAGTTACATCCTTATGTTGAGTTCCTAGGTCCAATCTGAACCGGCCTTTACACAGTTATTACCAGTGTCACAAAATGCTTACACAACCTCAATTTTAACTAGGTTTCACAGCCATACAACATAAGCTCTCCATGATGTACACTGGATAGTGAACAAATCAAATTCTTTGTTGTGATCACCATATGGACTAATAAAAAAGGTTGGTTTCAAGTAAAGGATCATGACTCTAACTAATCCAGGCCAACAAAAATTTTAGAGTGCAGCTGAAACTACAAATTCATCTTAGACAAACCTGTTAATGTTTGTAACAAATCATATGAATACCTCTACAGGAAATCAAACCAATTCTCGATGTTTGTCGGTAAAGAAATTATCCATAAGAAGGAAATAATTAAGTGCTAGGCCTAACAATTATACAAAGTAATGTAAAAATGAATTTTAACTACTAATATGGTAGTAGTAGTATTTTTGTTTATAGGGTTCTTTGGCGGCTATGGTCATTCTGCACCTCCTAACGTAATAGAAAAAACCCATCTGGATGAACACTAATTCCCATGCCCTGGGCAGGACTCGAACTCACAGCTACTAATATGGTTTTCATGGTTAAATTCAGATAAACATTGCTGGTCAGCTTTCCTCTACGATTTCACGTAAAGCAGAATTGTGTTTACCAAAACAGTTTTAGCTAAGTCACAAGATAAATTATGTCACAGGTATAACTTCAAGTTGACCAAACATTTGGCATTACCTTCATGTGGAATTTCTTGGTTCCTATCAATGGTACGAATTTGGTCAAGGGTTCGAATATCTGGAGAGAGACCACCATGCACACACAAAACCTGCTCTTCAATTAACTGAAAAGAAATTTACATACATATATATAAGTCAGTGCCCACCAGTATATAAATATGAGAAAAATAATTTACCAATTAAAAAAGCCACTAACTTCAAAGTCAGATAAAGGTACAACAAATCAACATCAGTTAATAAAAAAACATTGACATGGCACATAATTTCTGAAACATTTTGTTCATTGAAGGAGAGAGTTCATTTTAATATAAGACATAGTTTCAGGGTTCACCTGGTGGAATCATGGTAGGATTTAAAAAAGAAAACAGTGCAATTCCACACACAAGTCTGTATGTGTAATCATAGTGCTTTATTTTTTAAAACCTTCCATGATAGTTATTTGCAACTTAAAGATATGTTTCATCTTATGATGCTAATTACATTTACTAAAATCATCATGCCCACCCAAGAATCATTATTTCCAAATGGCCCTAATTGTTAACTATTAATAAATAATCAGCTTTAAGCTGCAAATACTTTCTACCTCCCTTCATGCCTTTTGTGTGTCTCTTCTTCCCTTTGTCTCACCTCTCATAACATTCCACCATTTGACACACTTCTATAAGTAAACTGCTCTTAATATTACTCCCCTTACTTCTCCAATATTATTTTAATAAATTCCTACCATACCTCTTCATTTATCTTCTCTTACGTCCATTTTCTTTTCCCCAACATGCTTCAAATGGAAAGAGGACTCCTCTTTAAGTGCTTTTTCTTCCCTCAATTGTGAGTCAGATGAAAGCATGTCTCCTTTAAATCTTCCACTACTCTTCTAGATCCTTAGCTAAGGTGCCTTCTACCAACACTCTCTTTACAATTGCCCCCTTCAATAATGCACTGCTTTAAAAATTGATGTCCAATTGACATACTCTAGCTGCCCTGACTAATGCTCTAATATTTGATACTTTTGTATTATTGCGAAGTCAGATGAAACCAAAAAATATTTCTCTTTCTAAGGATAGAAATTTTATTTCTCAAAATAATCTCTGTGAATCTTTCCCACCACATTTTTTATTCCTTGTTCATGCAGGGCTTTTGCATATGCCTCACTCATGCCACAGTCCATCACAAACCAGTGCCCTCCCAAAAAACTTGGGGGCTTACCGAAAATGTGGAACTCTTGACTGGGATCTTGGTCCATGGTTTGTCCATTTTTCATCCAACAGTCAAATAAAGCATCGCTCTCCAGTTCAAAGCACACGAGATGATGAAAACTCAGCCCCCATTCAGTGTGGTTTCTGCTCATCTGTGAGACTTTTTGCACACTAAGATACTTCAACAGTCATGGATTATTGATCTTACAGATCCATAACAGATACATATTGAGTTACCGGGTCACTTCGCCCTCCTGTACACCCCCACTTTTCCTGGATGAGATTGTATGGTCATTATAATTTTCACTGACGACAGTGTCTGGATGGTTCACATATCCTCTGTGTTTGCCCTCATTGATATTGCTCTGTCTATACACACATTTGAGTGACATGCAGATGTCCATGCACACCTTCATATGGTAACAAATATCAGTTGGATGGTGAAACACCCTAAACAGAAATTTCACCGTACTGCAGTACAAGAACTTGGACTTTACTGCTACTACTCACACCAAAATTGCTCTAGAAAAACTTAAAAAGGACACTCACAAATTAAGGAGAGCTTTCTGCTTGAGTCTTGCATGTCATGTAGAAATGAAGTTCTTATGTTTTATTGTTGTTCGTGCATTTATAAATAAGTATATATGTGACATACCTCATGAGTCTCAATCAAGAGTAAATTAATACTTGATTAAAAGAATAAACAAACATAGAAAACAAAAAAAAGACACAAAAACTGAACTTTCAGTGGGGGTGCCAGCTTTGGCTGAAGTTGGAATAGAAATAACAAGAAGGATTTGGACACAGTATAAGGCAACAACACTGGTGGGACGAGGAAGAAAAAGAGAGGAAGGAGAGGGTAGGAAAGTCATTGAGAGGACCAAGAAGAAAAGAGGGGGAGAAAAAGTGCTCAATAAGGGAGAAGTTGGAGAGAGAGGGGGAGGATGGATCAAGAAAAACGAAACAAATCACAAAGTTACCACGGATGTAGTAACTCTAGGAGTGGGGGAGAGGAAGTGGAAAGAACTAGGAATATCAAGTGGAGAGGGGGAGGAAGTGGAGGGGGAATAAAAGTCTAATGTGTAAAATTAAGTAGTACATAGTAGTATTTTTATTTTATAGGGTGCTTTGATGGCTATGGTCAATTCACACCACACTCTCCTGTCTCAACCTTTCTCACATTATGGCTCAGTACCTCACCCCTCTTTCCAGAAATCTCAGCCTTCCCTCTTACCCTTCTTTTATATATATATCAAAATTTACCACTGTTCCTCACCTGACATGAAGCTTTGGTATGAAAACCGGTTTGAAAACAAATAAAACTCTTGCAGAATATATAGTTTATCATTTATTACTATGGGGAGTCATTTATAGGAAACTGAAGGGCTTGGGGAATAACTTAGGAGATTAAACTTTTTCTTTGTGATGAAAAAAATGGATCACAAAAGGGGTTAAACAATTTACTTTGTTATACATATATAAGGTCATTTATATTACTTTTGCAAGTGGTTGATGTTAGGTCTTCAACAAACTTTTCTGGGCATGCACACACTCATATAAATCTGCAATGATTTCCCTCCAAAATTGAATACTAAAAATATTATTAAAAATATAAACCATGTGACATTACTGTATATGATTGATAGTGATGCCCTGCCCAGTTACAAAATCTCCGTATAGTATTTTTGTTTATAGGGTGCTTCGACAGCTATGGTCATTTCACACCTCTTCAACTCATTGAAAAACCCATCTGGACAAACACAACATCCATGCCCTGGGCGGGATTCAAACCCGTGACCTTTGGGTTAGCCGGCGAGCACGCTACCCACCAGGCTAACCCAGTCGGCACACAAAATCTCCGAAACAATTTCTTTGAGAGACTTCTTCTTTCCTTTGAATTTAAGAAACCAGCGGACAAATAATTCAAAATAACCTGTAAGGCTGTTTTATCTGCAATGTTCCTGCATTTAATTAATGTAATGGTTCAATTCTAAACCTTAAGTTGAATTGTACATCCTGTTTCTTCGATAAAAATTGCCAAAGGGAATGCAACTCACTAAGATTTATTTCTTTAAAAGATATTTTTTTAAAAGTAAGAAGTCCAATAAATCATTAGTAGAGAACTGGTTAATTTGTGAACATAACATTTCTTCCCATACTTTGATATAATTCGGTCTTTCCAAATTTTCTCCTTAAATTTATAAGGAAAAATTAAAATTATATAACATTCTAGATCAGGGGTTAACTCCAACTTGCAAGGCCTCAAGTGCCCCGACTTTACATATAATATAGTTGCGGGCCATATAGTAATAAATTACTATTTTTAAAAGTAACAATAAGAAGCAATGTAAGGTAACAATAACCTTTCGTGGGCTGCCAGTTGGATAACCCTGTTCTAGATCAACCATCACTCAGGTTTCCCTGAATGTCTATGTATTTGCCAATGGATGCAAAAAAGTGGATTTTTAAATGACACAAATACAATAATGCCTACAATTCCTTCCTATGTGCCAGAACCATAAGGTATGCAAAATGTTTTATCCAGTATCACCGAATGATAAGTATAACACCAATCACCTTGTAAAAGAACAATGTAAACAATAATGCAAATAATAGGACACATTATCTATACACTGCCTAATAAGAGGAATAGCACTGCCTAATAAGAGCAATAGGTATCAAGTAAAATTTTAATAAATGTACTTACCGCCGCTATAGTTAGAAGGTCAAAAACTCTACAACAATACCTCCAAGCATTTGAATTTCCATACTTTTTTTGACATTCATCTGCAAAAAATAGATAGGAATTCGATAAGAAGAGCTCAATGTTTTGCATATATTCCATAAAGGAAAAAAACTTGTTCTGAAGCAATATCTTAATATGATATAATTAAACTAAATTTCAATCCACTTGTCACCATTAAGAAAAATCAGGTTCGAAATCAATGTTTTGATAACAAATTCTGACAAAGGCTCAATATCTGCTACTGATGTCAAACCTTTTCCATCAAAAATATTAGTAAATCGAAAACTGGCCAAAGATAAATGAAATTGGAGAATTTATATTTTTTATATTTCACGAATTTAATTTATTTAATAAATTCGTGAAATTTCGTGTGTGAAAGAGAAAATAAGCAGTTGTCGGTTTTAAATATACTTGGCGGTTAACAAAGAACCTTCATTCATGACTGCACCAACAAATTATGTCATTTGTTACACTTTTTAAAATTTGGGGGCATGATGTTGACCGCAGAGTATAATAATGGTAAAGAAACTAATAGTAACTAGAATTTATAACCGACATACTTCATCACCAAAGTAGTACATTAATGTAAAAATATTTCTGGCTCACCGTAAAATCCATAAACCTGTGTGATCTGCCGTGATTCATGATTTCCACGTAAAAGTGTTATCCGATCAGGCCATTTGGCCTTTAAAGTTAATAGCCGTGTGAATGTTTCCAACGAATAATAACCTCGATCAACGAAGTCGCCCATAAATATGTAATTTGTATCTGGAACTTGTCCACCTTTCCTAAAAAGCTCTTCAAGGTCATAAAACTGAAAAGAAGGGTACTTCTTAGATTTACTGGTTTTATTAAACATAACTTTATCCTTCTTGATTGTATCATTAGGATATTTACCTGACCATGAATATCACCACAAACAGTAACAGGAGTGGAAACAGGCTGAATATTAGATTCTTCAAGAAGGTAATCGCACACCATATCACATAATTTCTGAAAAATCGAATGCGTCGCACAAGTTGAGGCACACTGTTGCACAGCGAAGTAATTAAATTCGAAGATAACAATATACATGCAATTACACTTATATACAGTGAACACTAAGACGTAATAATAACAAACAAATTATTCTGCAAATATACCGATACTTTTCAATCACAAATGCTATGAAAAACAACGTTATTGTGTCTCATGTGCATGGTTAGCATTTATGAACAAGTGGTTTAACTATTTTAACAGAAAGATATTATTTTGAAAACTGTACACCGATTAAGGTTGAAAATATTGTTAGACAGCATCATTTCCTTAGCCATTGACTTACTTTTAAATCATTTTCCGGGAGGTATTTACATTCTTTCGCTATGTCAATCCACTTATCCAATTCCGACATCTTGGGTAACTAGACGTTACAACTAGCGCCACAGAGCCTAGCTGGGCGAACTACTTGAACCACTCAAAACTTAGTTAAACGGCAATCAACGTTTATAAATTTTAATAGGCAATCTTACACGTTGCCTTGGAATTCGATATAATGAAAAATGATTTGTAAATTTAAAATGCCCCTTAATCCGTTGAACGTATATTTTCAGCCATATCTAACATGAAATCATTTTATAAATATTATCGTTTGTCCTTTGTTTTAAGCAGCATATTCATCAAAAATAATCACGCCCAAATTCAACAAAATTCTTCGTAGTTGAAAAATAAATTGTTTATGTTATCCAACTCAAGTTTTCCTTGCGCTCATTTGGTATTAATTATAACCACTCTTGTCTTGGGGTTAGAACTCTTCCTCAAAGAGTAACGTTGAGGGTAACATATAGGATGTGAAAAGAAATTACTTAGATAGTCTATTACATTGAATATTTTATCATATGCAGCAGGTGTGAAGCAGTTCTGAGCATGAAACCTTTCTTATGAAGTGGTTTAAAAGATGCTGTCTTAAGTTTCTTCTGCGCACACTCTGTCCACGATCTTGCTCATATTGATTGAAAGTCTATGGGTCAATCTTTACGCTATGCGAAAACTGATACGACCCACTTTCAAGCTCATATTCGAGTGATGATGTTCGAAGTCAACGTTGTTAAAATTTAATTCTTTATAAGCATCATTCGTAATCGGTTTAACAGGAAAAACTGGGTACTTAGGAAAGTATGTCCATCCTATATTCTCTCACATCGTAGGGCAATCTTCGATCTGAAACGGCCGGGCCACGGGGAGCATTGTGGGAAATAAGCCTTCCATCTTGGTTTTATTCCGAACCGTGTCGGCTGGAGACATAGGAAGGTAGAGAGGGTGTTGGGAATTTTTAGTCTGCATTAAAAGGAGGGCGTAAATTAAGTTCGAGCAAAGATGTCAGGGAACACGGGGATGGAACAACTCATCCCCATCGTTAATAAACTTCAAGATGCATTTACTCAGTTGGGAGTTAACTTGCAATTGGATTTACCACAAATCGCTGTGGTAGGTGGGCAGAGTGCTGGTAAAAGTTCTGTGCTAGAAAACTTTGTTGGAAGGTACGTATCATTATTGACTGATGAATGTTTCATTTCATGTCCAATTTGCATTGTAGTCTGTTGCCGACAGTTTATCTTTTTCGTCAATCGTGTTTTTAAACGTAACGGTTTTTGACGTATGCAAGCTAGTGACAGTTCTGTTGAATGAGTCATTTATCGTGATTTTACATCTTTGCAGAGATTTTTTGCCAAGAGGATCAGGAATTGTGACCAGAAGGCCTCTTATTTTACAACTTATCAACAGCAGTATAGGTAACATCGAATTTAGAGTTAATTTTGTCTATACTCTTTGAATGCATGTATATATCAAAATTTTATTCTCTGATTGTATTTTCAGAATATGCCGAGTTTCTGCATTGTAAAGGGAAAAAATTTACTGATTTTGAGGATGTGCGCAAGGAAATCGAAGGGGAAACCGATCGAGTGACGGGTACTAACAAGGGATTGTCTCCAATTCCAATAAACCTTCGTGTTTATTCGCCAAATGGTAAGTACGGAAACTGATATTGTGAGTGAAATTTGGGTTTTGATAGCTCCTTGCAGTAGCAATTTCATTTATGGAATTATTATTTTTTGCAGTCAGTTTTCTACCTTCCTTAACCCTTACATTTATTTCACCATTAATTAGAAAGTATATATCATATATACTCTGAGACTCTCAGATCATTTTCTTATAAATGATTAACACTAATTCGTAAAAGATTACCTGCTATAGCCACTGAGATTTCGTTCAAATTCTGACTTTTACGTCGTCACAGGAAAAATTTTTTCGCTTACTGATTTCTATGCGATCTGCCCAAATTTTTCTTGGTGCACTGTATTACTACGTGATTGACGCCATCAAATTCATATTTCATTAGTTTTATCAAGTCGTCGTTTTCAGTTTTGTTAACATGGTCAAATTTGCCTTTTGGGTGTGGGTATATCTCTGCAATTGTTCATCAATTATTGGCATAGTATTTTAAGTTTATCATTTACATGGGTTGGTTTTTGATGAAAAAATACTGATATTTTTGCAACTTCTGCTTTTTGTTCTTCTGCTTTTGGCTTTTCTTGTAAATATATACTAGGTTATGTTTTCAAATGTACTTTATTAATATTTATGCGTTCTCCTCGTCTCTTCAAAAACTTTTTTCTTCGACCGTAATCCAGTATTCTAATATCACATCCAAGTCACACAAATTTGGCAACTGCTTAAGTTTTAAAAATTTTATTGGAAGTATTTCTTTTCATTTTTAATAATTTTCCATCAGTGCTGTTGTTTTGGCGACTGGAGGTTTCAAGGCAATATTTGGATTCTTGTTGTCTTTCCCTTGTTCTAATTAGCATTGGTGTACGACAATCAGTTTTCAAATGAGTGCCTTGAATTGGTAAAAACGTTCACGACCAATATCCATGATAATGTTTAATTAAAATTAGGCTTTCATATAATGGCATTCATATTTTCTTCAGTTTTTTATGGAATAGTTTTTTCAGGCTGGTTTATTTATTGCTGTCTTTATTTTGAAAACAATTCTCTAAAATATTTTTCATGTTTATTGTACTCTTGATGTACTCTTATCGTATATAATCTCATTGCACATCGATGGGAATTTATTAATGTCAGTGTTTTCTAACTATCTAGGTACAACTAATTGTCACAATTGCCATTAGAACTTTCATTTAATTGTCAGATAATGTAGAAGTTGGATTGCATGCTATGAATTATAGGAAGTATTTTCATTGACCATATTTACCCTTCTTAAAGATTTTTTATTCTTTTATTGCCTTAACGAAAAATCAATTGAAATTTTTCCAAAATCACTGTAGTACTTAAAACGTGGTTCTAGTTTAGTGAGGATTTATCATTCTTAATCTAAAATGTGCTCCTTAGCAGAAGTAACTGATCTTTTATATTTGTCAGGTGTTACATATTTGATGGAGTATAATTGGCAGGTGAGATAAGCAGTCAGCCTGGTATCAATCTTAAATATTTCATTTGACATTGTTGTGCAACTATAAAATGGCATCATGAATGTTATGAAAATCGTAAATAATTAGGGTATAAACATCATGTATTTGTTTTTCGTAAAATTTATGGTCTTTTAGTAGTCCTTAAGATATAAATATCAATAATTAGGTTTATTCTTTTATCCTATATTTAAGAGTGTAAAATACAATTTTTTATCACTCTTTAAGGAATCATGTTTGAATCCATCTGTACTAGCCCTTTTTTTTTACAAATAATTGGAACTAACTAGATAGACTTGGCAATGCTTTATAATTAATGTCTTAAATTACAGTGTTGAACCTCACCTTAATTGATCTCCCGGGGTTAACTAAAGTACCAGTCGGTGACCAGCCAGCTGATATTGAGCAGCAGATTCGTTCAATGATTATGCAGTTCATCAAAAAGGAGAACTGCCTATGTCTTGCAGTAACTCCTGCCAATATGGATTTGGCTAATTCTGATGCATTGAAACTTTGCAAGGAAGTTGATCCAGCAGGTGAGAAATTTTCTATTAAAATCTATAATATGAATGTAAAATTACTTTGGTGGTTTGAATTTTTATTATACAGAAGTAACTAATTGCTGTAAATGGGATTACTGGACTCAGCTGATAACTAATAAGTCACCAGCCTGTATTCTATATAGAGCCAGAATGTTGTGTTACATCTTTCTCCTGATTAGGGTATTTGCCTAAAAACCTATTCTCAGTAATAAATGTGTATAATTAAAGTAGGAAATCACAGATAGCACATATTTTACATATAATTATACTATTGCATTGGTATTGGTTGATTTTTTGTAACAATTCATTTTCTTACTTCAACTTGAAATCTATTCATGCATTGAATACCTTTTACATCATTGTCCAATGTATTGTATAAAACTATTCCTTTAAGGAACACAGAGTTTTGCATCACAGCTTTACTCACATAGGGAAAGTGTGAAAATCACCTTTCGCTCTTTTAGGATATTTATGAACATCACAATTGGTGAGAATCAATTTTGTGAAATACGGTGGCATCAACCCAATTTTGATTTTATGAATAAATTTAAACATTCCAAAGTTGAACATTTGTTGGATGTTAAGCCAATTTAGCTGCCCAAGCATTATATCAATCTTGATAACCTATCACTGAAATTATATCTTAAATGACTTGTTTTTGAACTATTGTATCTAAACCAGGGCATGCATCTAGTGCATGGGAGTGAGTTTAGCCTAGTTTATGCTAGTCATTGTTGAAATGTAAATGTTTTCATTAGTGTCTAGGAAGTTCATAACATTTATGCATACATTGAGATAAAGCCGGCATTCAATTAAGAAATGTATTACTTTGTAAATAAAAATTATAAAATTTGTTTTAGCAAGTGAACCTAAATTTATCAGAGATAAAATGTGATCATAAGAGTTCATCATATTTTAAACCTAGTTTTTTGGCACAGAGCTGAATAAATTTACATTGATCCCTTTCAAATTCAATGATTGATGGATGGTCTCATTTTTTTATAGATTATTTAATTCATTACTGCATATAAATGTATTAATGATTACTTAAAGAGATTTTCCTTCAAGAAATACATAATTAAGAAAGCAATTCATTTTTATGATATCCGTAATCTATTCTTAACTGAGGTTGCAAATGCTTTTCCTGTGATAATCGTAAGTGTGACTGCTGAACAATTTTATATAACTTAAATTATGGTTCCAAGTAGAAATTTAATGTAGTACACATATCTTAAAGTGTCATTATTATTTTTCAAATTTTCCACTAAAACCCCATTATTGTTTTGGTAATAGATATTGGTTAAAGTAAATGTCTTTCCTCTAATAAAAATTAATGCATCATATTAGTTTTAAAAATTTCATTTCATTTATTAGATGCAATTAGAATTTCCTCAGTGTCTGGTAATAGATCCCAAGTTTATTTAATAAAATTATAAGCTGAAAGTTGAATTTTCTGCTAAATCTACGAAATTTGAATTCTAAGGTTTTGCAAGGAGGAATAGTAAGTTTTTCTCCATCAGTGTGATGCTCCCATTTTTTTTCATTCATTCAGTTACTAAATAACTGACTGCTCTTCAGAGTATTATCAGAAACCATTGCAATCTTTTCATTAGAATCTACATAACATGCATATCATACCAGTGACTATCACTTGATCGTGCAATCACCCGCTAGGGTAAGTGCAATACTGTGGTAGTGGGCTCTATTCATAACAGCTGTGATTCCAATCACAATCATGTATGTTCATTAGTATCCATAAAAATGACTCCATGTACATCAACTCATACTAGTGAGAAATTACCCTTATGTTACGATTTTAAAATTTTCATACTTTCCTGAAACCATACTCGCTACCACCCCTCATGACTCCCCATAGGTGTCATGGCAACATCCTAGAAGAGACCATCTTCATCGTCATCAGTATGTTAATTCCAGAATTGGTTGACTGCAGCCCTCCATCCTTCCCTGTCCATCACTAACTCTCTTACCCTTTGGTAGTTCTTCATCCTGATGTCTCTTATAATTTTGTTCCTCACAGGTTCTTCCCTTCTATTTCATTTCCTTGTAGAATCATTTTAATGGTGTTAAAAGCTGATACAAGATAAATTTAATGTGTTCATTATTATTTTATGAAGTTCATTTTGATTTATTTCAGGGATTCGCACCATTGGTGTAATAACCAAATTAGATTTGATGGATGCTGGTACTGATGCTAGGGATATATTAGAAAATAAGCTGCTTCCTCTCAGGAGAGGTTACATTGGAGTTGTAAATCGTAGCCAGAAAGATATTGATGGCCGTAAAGACATTAAAGCTGCTCTTGCTGCAGAAAGAAAATTTTTCCTAAGGTAAGTCTCATTCAAAATCCATAATATAACAGTGATATTGTAATCATTTATTGTGTATTACTATACTAAATTCTAAGGATGCTATTTGCAGAAAAGGACTATAACCAAGTTGATTTTTTTTTCATTTTTGTTCCAAAAATACTTAATTGTGCATTTTGTTCAGGAATGAATTTTTATATTAATACACTCACAGTTTTTTAAATAAATTCATTACTTTAGACCAATGGTTCCCAAAGTGGGTGCTACCGCCCCCTTGGGGGCGTTGCTTTGGTCTAGGGTGGGTGAAAAGAAAAAAGGAAGTTACAATCGGGGGGCGTTTGTGCATAGGTTTATGGAATTAAGGGGGGCAGTGGCTCGAAAAAGTTTGGGAAACACT
>WURS02474424.1:4230280-4249874 GCA_011762765.2 Rhinocypha anisoptera
CTCATTTATTTGTAATTGCATTGTATTCTCTATCACCTTGAAATGAGTTGGTTCTTCGCTTCATTCCCTTTATTTTTTACCAACGTAAACTGTGTATAAAATCCCATTCAACAACGCACGCTAGTGTGATGACACAGTTTGCTGGCAGGCGACTGATAATATTCCCACATGGAACAACTGTTGGGGTCTCAAGAGTCAATATCTTAATCCAGGCAGTATGTTGAGTTCTGATTAGTCAGCGTATCATTCAGTAGCATGGCCATAGAAGTAGCAAACAAGTAGACGCATGGAACCCATGACGGAACAACGTGATGAAATAATGGTATTGGAATAAGAATCCACGGAATAATTTGCTACTGTTGATGTGCGCATAAGTATATGGAATTACTTAATCAATGATGCCATTAAAATCGACGAGAATATTCCCGATTTTGTAGTCGTGTCATTAAGCTCTTCGGTTTTGTTTCGTAAAAACGAAAGGCTACTTCCGCCGGGGACCAGAAAGGCACTTTGTAAAATCGTTATATTGAATTTACGTAGTATCAAATAATAACTCCATAAGAATACATAGAGGGATGATCGGGACAGCTTCATCGGTTGCGTAAAATCAAATATTTCGTAAAATCGAGATTCTACTGTAGTATGTTAAAATATGGTATCAACTTTTGGGGCCAGGCCCCCAGTGTTAGCCTAATAGATGAGTCATTTATGCAGTCAAGAGGAATCCAGGTTCACATCAGGGCATCTCGTCACCCCTAGATAAAACCAAATTGTGTAATTTTCAGAGTGCAACATATCTCTATCTCGGCAAGCACAGGGGTTGGAACAGGACAAACCTTTCCTGAAAGTATAAATGTCACAAACTGTTGTTACAGGTCATAACCAGTATACTCATTTAGGAAGACTGATCTATTTGCCTAATTGTTCTATTTATTGATGTACGTTCATGCTATTAAAAAAAACATGCTAGTGCCAATTAATCCAATATGATGTCCTTTGATGTTCTGATTATTTCAGGAAAGGGAAAAGAAGTACATGCTGCCATTGGACGGCCTAAAGCTCAGGGATTTGGAGCAAGGTTTTATGTCTCGCAGACACACATTTGCCCTTTTCAATCCAGAGGGCAGAAATGTATATAAGGTATGAACATTTGAAGAAATTATTTTCATCAAAGTTGTTTTAAGTTAAATTTTAAACGTATAACTCTGTATATTTCATTCAAATTTTTTAGATAAATACATATTTTGTTTCTTGGGGAGGTCATGTTAAATTTGTGTTGAAGTTTTGTAGGACCATAAACTCATGTAACAGAGATCTTATTTTGAGATCATAAATTTTTACTATTTGATTTATAGTCTTTTTGAGAATTTTGAACTAAAGTTTTTGTTGTTTTTACTTGTGTTGCATTGGTGGCATCAGTTCAGTTTCAGGAAGTTTAAACATGTTCAGATTCCCTAACTTTGTTTCTGAAGATTACGTAATCATCTGAAGCAGATGATTTTCAATAAGGTCAGCCTATTGATAGAGCTGAGAAAATGGTTTCTTGTTGTCCATTCGACACTGTGCGTTTTCTTTATTTTTATTCTCCAAAATCAACTCTCAGTGGGACTCTAGTCTCACACTTTCATTTGTTGTCTGAGGAGGAAGTGTTTGTTTTTTTTGAAGATCAGAGTATGATATGTTTTGCTAATACATATTTCTGTTGTTTCAAATGGTTATACTCTTGATTCTAGTCCCAAATAGGATGTGGAAGAACCACATTCGTCCATGAATATTTAAGAGAATGAATGGGAAGTGGTTAAGAGTTCTAATCCACCACATCCTTGTATGTGTAATCCTAGCCATGTGTAAGGGAACACATTGCTGAGAGGACAGTACTTTATTCAAGAAAATGTGAAAACAAAAATGTATAATGTTAAATGAAGGTGTATGATGAGAAAAATAAAAAACAAGGAGCAATGTACAGGTGTAAAACTTATGCATGGCACGACTGTCTGGTGCCCAGTTTCAAGGATTGCTATATTCATATTTGTTCTAACAATTAGAGATATATGGCAGGAGAAACAAAACTATTTAATAAATGTGATTATTAATTCTTTGAAACCTGAAATATTAAATGGAATATCATCTTAAATATATTATCACTGTGTAAACATATGCAGGATGCTTCTATGCTATCATATATAATGCTCTCTAGGTGATTCGTATGCCTTGAACAAAGTTCATTCTGTAGGCTCAACCCAAGGCAATGCTGGATCACCCTCTGGGAAGGTTAAACCTTTGAAACAAACAGGCTCTGCATATTTCTCCTAAAACATCGCTTAGACTTTGGCTGCCAATTAACATTACAGCAAATTGCTTGTCAATTATTACCTCCATCATTAACATAATCAAGCTGGACATGTTTTAATTTGCAATAGTTTCTTTTGATGCAATACTGCAGTCAAATGAATGAAACTTATACATTGCACCTGGAACTACAAATTACATTTAAATTTTGCACTATAAATAATTTGAATAATAAATTTACTTTCACTCTTTCTTCAACCTCCCCCAAACAAAGGGTCTATTACAATTCTCAAGAGTTGGATTTAAAAATTATATATGTAATGTCAATTAAAAATAAATCATTTAGCCATGTTGTCTCCTTACGATACGGTTTCAGGCATAACTTTGTGGAAGTCCAAGATACTAGGAATAAAGGAAGTAACTCTGCAGGTTCCACATGAAAATTTATTATGTACAACCATGGTTTCGTAGCAAGACTACATCATGAGGTGGACCTGATGATGTAGCCTTGCTACGAAACCATGGTTGTGCATAATAAATTTTCATGTGGAAACTGCAGAGTTACTTCCTTTACTCCTTGTCTCCTGAATTGTAATCAGTAAAACGAAAGGGTCCCTCCATATAAAGGCATTATTTTTCCCATTTGTTAGGATTACAAGCAACTGGAATTGAGCTGTGAAACTCAAGATGAAGTAGATTCCTGGAAAGCATCATTCTTAAGAGCTGGAGTGTATCCTGAGAAGGCAACTGACCAAGCTAATGGAGATGAGGTTTGTATTCATCATAATACATGTAGAACTTTGCTGATTAAGATAAGAAAGTGTGCAAAAAATGCTAAAACATGGTTGTCTAGCAGCAGTAATGGAAATTATTTTGCTGGTATGAGTCCATGGTGTATCATGGGTGCCTTGTTCTGCACTATGTCAAACATGAATGTCATAACTGTTGTATTTTAACGTGGCTTTCCTCTTTTTGCTTTTTCTTCTTTCATCAGCTTATTCTATTATTGTTGAAAGTCATCAACCATGTAGCATTTGCAGATTCAAATGTATATGCTGTCATTCAAGTGATTCCCTCAGTGTATTTCGTATTTTAAGTATGTGCTAAGTCTCAGTTTTAGTGATACACATTGATTTAATCTTATCAAAATTCAGTGAAAAGTTTTTAATACAATGTTTGTGAAATTGGCATCTATTCAATAATCACTTGTTTCAATAATGACAGCTGATTAAAATATTTTTTTAACTCTGGATTAAACTTGGATGATTGAAGTGATTCATCTGACCAGAAGCGGATACTGTAAATCTTGGATGAAAATAAAGATTAATGTAAACAAGTTGAAATTATTAAAAATGCAGGCACTTGGAAGAATTTTGCAATAAGTTGTTCATGTATTTTCAATTTGAGAAAAAGAAGTGCCATTAGGCTGCTTAAACACACTATACTCAATATGGAAGCATCCAGTTTTTGTTCATTTTTGTTTTCTTTCTTCCTTTACCCATTCCGTTTTCTCATTCCTCCCCGAACCCAAACATAGGAATCCAGGGTAAGTTCTCCAAGTCTTTTTGGTCCCCAAAACCCCCTAAATCTACATCCAAATGGTGAGTTCCCCTCTTCTATAATCAGGTGCTCCTCTCTTATTCCTTGTGAACCTCCTGCTTCTCTGGAGTTAAGCAAAGCACCAAAAGTGTTACTTTTGAGCTCGTTTTTTGTCATTTTTGTGTGTCTCACTCTTGTGTTTTGTATATGGCTCGTTTATTTTGCTTCTTGTTACATGCCCTCTATGACTGTTTTCCTATACACGAGGCTCTTCAAGGTCTCGTAAAAGCAGTATTTCTTGCCCACCCTTTGGTATATGTGAGGATTTTCTTGTTTGAATATATATATTTATATGTATATTAATGCATTTTGTTGGGATAAATATATGGCTGTACCTTTGGAACTAGACAACAAGTGGTGCTTGGGGTACATTATTCCAAACTTTTAAAAAAATATTTTTTTTGTAAAATAATGTGCTGAGTGATGGTGTTGTATTCTAATGAATTTCTTTTGATAATAGTACATAATCATTCAATGTGGCTTGGCAGACATTTAAAATATGTTTATTTTGCCTGCATTACCAGCCTTGAGGTGTCTCCCTTCTTGCCTGTTTCCACTTGCTCTTAGCTTACTCTTCTCTATTGAATCTTTAAGCTAGGTAACAAGCACTTGATTTTTTACCCTTTTGTGAAAATTTCAGATGGTTGAACTCCTTTGTTAGAAAAACAAGCATTTTTTACTGGCCAATTGACGCCATTTTTTTAATTTTGGCTCATTTGCCTCATCTTTTCTCGAATCAAATGTTCTTATCCTTGAATTGGGATTCATATTATTTTTCTATTATTATTTTAAGTAAAGATTATTTCGTATTTTTCTAACTGTGAGTTAAGAGTGTCATAGCCCTCAATAATTCAAATCTCTTGGCATATTTCAAGGTTTGTGGTACTATGCACCATGAAGCAATGGGAAACCTGATGAAATGCTAGGGAAGGAATTGAACACCAATAAATAATTCAGTCCCAAATGTCTGCACATCTGATATGAAAGATTGATATTTTCTTCTTTTGTTTTAGAAATATCTTCAATGTAACATGCACTCTTCAAACTATTGTCCACACAATATAAATCCTGCAGTCCTCACTCATTATGTCCCAAGTTCAAAATATGAGGAAAACACACTTATGTTAGTTTTTTTAATTTCTTTAAAATCAATAAAATCTAACAATAGTGAGCACAAATTTGTAATTAACTTCAAAACTCACACACTTGGAATTATTTTCAGCTGCTTCTCTGCTGCTTAGTTTATTCCAGACAAAAATTTTCAGCATTCTTGCACTGAGATCTTCCAGTCGTTTCTTTTTTTGTTTCATACACTTTATCTGAGACTTTCCTTACATTCAACTACAAAACGGCTTCAGAAACAGTCCTATTGAGCATTGTGAATGAATAAGATTTAATTGCATTATTGATATGATGCATGCCAAACCTAATATATTTTACGTTGCATTGTGCAGAAGGTGATCTGGTCTCATCAGATGCCCTTGGTGTACAGGATCAAGAAATGTTTTTCTGACTGAAAATTTAATGAAGTTTTCCAATAGTTATTTTTGTAGTGTTATTAATAACTTTTTGAACGCATTCTTTTCCATTTGGATTGCTGATTCCATGCATTTTGCTGCTCAACAAATACAGTAATTTTTTCAATTACTTTAGATGCACAAGGTTTTTAATGAGGTCTTAAAATATGGGTACTCTGTGCCATGTACTTGGTGATGTTCCAGTCAGCCTGTTTTCTTTGCTAAAATTTTCCTTCATAACTTGTTCTTATCTAGGCAAATAAATGCTGACATGGTTATATATGATGATATTTTCTCATCTTGTGGCAGCAGCTTGCTTAAGGAATATCCAAGACAGTTCTTCTCTCTAAACATGGCACAATCATTTGGTTTCTGCTGGCTATGCTATGGATCTCATGTTGTTGTGCATTGAAGTTGAATACCAGCATAAATGACTTTCCAGCTTCTTGGTTTTGGGGAAGCAATTTGTAACTAGAACTTTTTATGCTTTTCTTGAGTAATAAATTTTTTTTCAGTAACAGTTCATGTGGCTGAAAATAAAATTAATGTCAAAGTATCATTATCCATTGTCATTCAAATACCATCTCAAGCATTTTCTCATGTGATTTGCTTACATTTGGATTTTGAAAAATGTCCTTTTGTTACCCTATTCTTCGTGTAGTCAGTCATCATTTGACTGTCACATACCCCAGTATGAGTTTAAGTATACCACTTTACGACTATTCATTCAAATACATAAGTTTGAACATTTCTGATTGTACATGGCATTGTTGTCATCTTGAAACAACTTTCTGACCATCAACACCATGACATTTCATTTTGGTGCACTGTTATTTTTTTCACTCCAATTCACCTTGAAATGACTGGGTTTAATTATTAGTCTGAATGTTGGTCATCAAAAAAACAAACAATTTGCTCGATGCCTTTCATAAACAATGAGTTAATTGGCTGCCCGTTATGCACTTTCATCACATTTCACATAATCTCTCCAAGAAATCCACACGAATGTCTCTGAAATCATATGTCAAACAGTCCTTTTAATTCTCCAGTTTTTTCTTTCAAAATACATATCACTTTTTCTTCAATTTTTCTAATCATTTTTTCCTCCAGAGAAATGATGCAGAAAATTCATGGTATAAATCTCTTTAATTTTTGAACCTAAATAGAGGAGGACACTAATCATTTGCTTTGTTGCCACTCTTTCCTTCATGCTCTCCCTCTGAAGTCCTCTGAGGTTTGTACATTTATTGACTGTTTGTGCTCCATTACACAAGTGGTTTGCAGTGAAAGTTGCACATAAAACATGAGTATCAGCAAGGATGCCTTGGTGACAAGCGCCGTTGCTTAAGTAATTTTGTCGGGTAAAAAAATATTAATTGCTCCATGCATTTGCATTCTTTTAACCCTGAAAGCAATTAATTTCATTAACCTGGTATTCAATACATTTTTAAATAAATTGGTATTTTGAAGCAGTCATGTTCCAGAAACGTACTCGATTCAATGTTACCCTCATAAGTAAAAGTGCTATTGATATATGTGCATCAGGAAAACACCTTAATGTCAGAAAAATTTATATCATTTCATGAGCTATACGCCAGAAAAAGTAAGATGTTGAGTTTTGTTTTATTGTTTTAGTCACTTAGTGTTAGCAAAGTGTGAATTAGTGTATTTCTCTTAGGAAAGATGTTTTTTATATGTGTCATTGCATTTATAGAATACAATTTCCATTCAAAATGATTTATTGTTGTCCATTCACTTTGATAATATGTACTTTCTGACCTGTGTGTAAAATGGAATCAGGGTCTTTTTCTCATGAACCATTGTTAAATCACTATTGACCAAACAACACTATACATGGCAGTTGCAATAAAATTTAATTTCTAGTTTTACCATTACTAAACTCACGAGCCATGGAACAAATGTGTTTATTTTGAGTGCTTTATGTTACAACTGACACAATTTTGGCTTTGGTACAATCGGCTGCATTCTAGATACATATTCTTAACATGGATTTCTTTTTATGACGACCCAGTTTGCTGCGAGCATCTTCGGTCAAGTTTGAAGGTTCAGAAGTGCCAATCATTTGTTGAGGGTCGGATTACTTTTCTAATATTTGATATTTGGTACTTGTATGGATTATCTGATTGAGTATGGGTTTGGGATATGTTATTCATTTATTTTACGTTGTGTATCCATCATCTCTTGTTATTATTTAAGGATTTTGTTTTCATTTATTTTCTCCATATTCATATTGTGACATGGTTGGGTTTTCGACTAATCCTCCAATATGGGATCAAAGATGATTGTGAATTGGCAAAAAAATTCTCCTAGTGTTTATTGAGGTTAGCCATTTTGGCTAGAATGATAACTTACAACAGGCTATCATGTTATTATGACAGCTATAATTTTTTTAATGGATGCCATGATAAAATCGATGTAGACTGCATTATAAACAATTTTTATTTATAATGTGAAGGTTATATATTTTAAAGATTTCATAAAGGCTTACCAATGTTGTATCTACATTTGCAATCTCTTTAATATTGATAAATTTCTCAAACTGATTCTGAAATCCCTATGCTGTGCTTCTACATTTAAAGGCTGCCACTTATACGATACATAAGACATTTGCTGTGTATATGATAGTTTTTAAGATGGTCACGCGAGTATTATAACTCAACTAATTTGAAGTACTCATAAAGAAGTCACCCATAAACCTCAAAGTTAAATTTTCAAGTAAGAAAACCATTTTAGCTCTTTGCCACTGAACACAAGTTTTGCTCTTGAGGGACATTTCTTGCAAACTTCTACCTGAAGATGACTTACGAAGTTGACATATCTCACATTCATACTTCCTTTTAGTGGAGTTTTATTAGTTATCATATTATATATATCATTGAGAAATGTTAAAATAAAGAATTTGAAGACTAAAGAATCATTTTGTTTCGAGTAAACCATTTCACATATGCTCTCGATTCAAATGTGTAACCGAATATTAATTAAAGTCATAAAGGATCTCTCTTTTTACCAAATTACTACTGGGTGATTTCTTAGCCAAAATGATAAGTTGCAATTTGTGCAAAAATACTGAAGATTAGCATATACATGAATAGACAATTTTCTGCTGTCAAAATTATCTCCATTACACCGTTTACCAATACTGGTGAATGTGTTTTATCATCTTGTACATTCACTCAACACAAAATACTGTTACCGTTACTGCTTTACTCTGCCCACCTATGCTTCTTTGAGTAAAAGACTATCTTTGATCACCATTTCTATACATGGATGGACATGTTACATCTGGTCTGGTTACATCATCTACCTTCTCTGGAACTTGTGAAAATGTTAGATCTGGAAAAATTACCTATTTTTTTTTAAAGCTCCTTGAAAAGTCACAGAATAGCAAATTAATTTTGATGGCTATTCCAATTTTTAAAAGGGCATATTTTTTATGTAGGTTAAAAGAGGAATGTTTGTTTCAAAAATGCCAACATAAGATGTGTTTATTCCATTCTTCGAAATGGCACAGTTTATATGAAATTAGGTTCCCATGATGTTCTAAAATGTGATAGCCTCCCGTAGCTAGGCCCTATGTGTATCTCTAGCTTGTGTCATGGATGTGCTCTCCAAACAGTACTTTGGTGATGCTCATGTTTACTGTCATCATCATTTCATGCCATTATTTGAGTGAAGTTAGAGTTGAGTGTGTGTGATTGCTCTTCTAGTTCTTAGAAAGGTTTTGAATTCTTGCATGTATAGTAGCCTCTTCTCTAGATTGTGAACTCCTTGTGTTCTCGACACTCTTCTACTCATAGAATATTGAGTCTTTCTTCTGCATCCGGTTGGTGTGTGATAACAAAGCACAAATGTTCTCATACTTTGTTATGTGGACTTGCTAGTTTAGTCTTGCAATACTGTTATTTTGCTAATGGTATTTGATACGTAATATTAATTTTTGTTTTTTAAGGATATTTGAGGGCCTTGAGTTAACAGACCAAGATCTCTCTACTAAAATAAAGCCAGAACGATTTACCATTGAAAGCCTTATACCAAAAGAATCAATTTTTGCTCATACTTAATGGCTATTTT
The DNA here is from genome assembly GCA_011762765.2 of Rhinocypha anisoptera. NCBI lineage: Eukaryota > Metazoa > Arthropoda > Insecta > Odonata > Chlorocyphidae > Rhinocypha > Rhinocypha anisoptera. The sequence continues at coordinate 4,239,778 of WURS02474424.1, forward strand.
CTGATGAGTTAGTGATGCTTAGTACATTACTTGGAGATCTTGTTTCTGGTTAGGCCTGAAATTCAATTGTTACTATATACATAATTGTGTATGTATAGGAATGTCCATGAATTTAGTGTCTACCGCTAATGAATAAATAGTTTAATTTTAACTATTAAATATGATTCATTGCCAGTTCATGGATAACATACTTTTCTCCCCATTTACTAATTCTGTTAATATTAACGTTCAGTTGGAGAAACATTAATTTCAATGTAATGTATATCAGTGTGCAAATATTTAAGAATTAAAAAAAAAATATTTTTATCAATTACTTAATGCCTGTCATGTACGTTCTGTTCATCTGTTAGGCAACTGGACTTAAATCACAATATTATAAACAAGGCTCTCTCAATATTTTTTAAGTTAAGGATATAACAGAAGCAGTATCATTTTGAATCAAGGGTTTCGATTTGAGTCTAATTTTCCATGTGATTTTTTCCTTTTTCCTGGGGATGTTTCGCTGCATTGCTTGTGGAATCCTGGCACACCTGTACTTCCCAACTGCTTGGATTACCATCACTTGGCATCACCAATGTTTCAATTTCTACTGTCGTGGTCCACTTATGGTTGGGATTGGCTTTGTATGATACCTTCTCCACTGTTGGCTCCCCCTTTGCAATGATCCTTGGACACTCAACTATTTTAAAATTATTTTTTAATATTTTCTTTATGCAATATCCTTGATTGTTACTGTCTACTTGGACTTTTTTTTCTTTTTGTTTCACATTCTGAATTAATTTACCAAAACCATTCTTCCTCTTAAAATTAAAATCACTTCAAATTCCTGGTCATTTTCTTCATTTTTTTGTTACTTGTGTTAAAATTGTTTTAAATTACAACAATGGTGAAATTTTGGGAATGCAATAAACAAAATAACCTCGTTGAAACATTTCAACATCCTTTCGTTTTTGCATATGTAAAATTCTTGATTTTTTTCATCCTTTGGGTGAATAACCTCATTGGTGTTGAAAATGGACGACTATCATTTGAATATTTTTAAAACACCATTTACCTCTGACATCCGATACGTGCCCCTCAACGTCATTCGTTCCTCACCTTCCCCATGTGCCCACCACCTCCCCTTGTGTTGTTTGCTGGGGTATTATGTTCAGGGGTCCTCGGAAGGGAGCTCGTCAATGGATCCACAACTGGAGAGGCAGGTGGAGACAATAAGAAACCTCGTTGACTCATACATGAAGATTGTGACCAAAACAACTCGGGACTTGGTACCCAAAACCATTATGCACCTCATCATCAACAATGCTAAGGATTTCATCAACGGAGAGCTTTTGGCTCACTTGTATGCATCCGGAGATCAGGTGAGTTTGTAACTTTTCATGTCTCTCTCCTATAGTCCTTTTCAAATGACTTTGCATGTGAGAATTTGGCTGTTTTCATCAGCCCCTGCTTGCTCTCGGGAGAGAGTAGAAATTTGGGATATGGGCAAGGTACGAACGACAGCAAGGCATTGTTGCCAAACCTATGTCATGGAAGGTTTTACTTTAAGCATTTCGGTGATTAACTTAATGCAAGGATATAATTGATGGTAACATAATATCTATGCACATAGGGACAATGTATGGAGAATAATGTAGAATAAATAAGCTTTACAATTTAATATTGTTCAAGTACATCAAAATCCAATGCTTATTTTTATAATGGCTTAGCTAAGTTGGAAACATCTTCTTTCTCTCCACCTCCTCGCCTTCCTCCTCTTCGAAATCATCCTTAATGTCGTGATCATTGAGTTGCACAATGATGGGGTCTAGAATGGCAGCCCTAGCAACCTCTTTTTCAAAGTCTTTTTCCTGCTGCATGCCATGTGGCTGTTGCCTCGCAAAACACATGGCAACACAGCAGGCAGTGAGCAGAACATTAGGCGACTAAGGCCAGAGTAAGACTGAGCTCCCAATTAATGGAATTTCGCCACCTGTGTTCCTATTGGTTACCTGAAGATCACGTGACTGGCTTCAAGCTCCTCATTCGATCAGGCCCCACATTCCCACAAGCCAAGTCAATTGAAAAGGACTATAGAGATCTAACATTAATGTTGTAAATGTGAACAACAAAAATATTGTAAAGTAGAAATTGTTAACTAGCCAAACAGTGACTTAAATTTTATAGACTGCTGAAATAATTTTCTGCCACCAAACTTAGTTAAATCGAAGGATTCAATCACTCATTAAGTTCTTAGTACTTTAGGTTATAGAATTGTGTTTTGATTATGATAAACGGAAATCAGGGCGCACTGATTTGGGACTTGGGTGGGGGGGGGTCTGTTAAAGCTATACTTTGCACTTTGTTGTCTATCACAATGAATCTGTCATTAATTAAATATTCACTCGTTAAAGCTCATCTTTTAGAGTCCAGTTAATCCCAGTATTTGGGATTAACTTAACTTTAATTAACTAATAAAAATTAAAACTTTTTGTTGTCTTATATACTTTGTACCTTTCCCATATATATATTTTCATGATAGCCCCTTCTGTAGCTGCTATATTTATTTCCTTGGGTTTACTTCAGCGTTTAAATATTTTCATATGAAATTAAACAATGGAAATATCTGAACTTGACATTTTAAATGTGTAATCGGATACAAAGCTGTATTTTTAAATATTTTGTCTCAGCTAGTGACATAATTTTTCATTGGGTTTAAGCAAGCAAGCAAGTTTGAATAATTTATTTAAATGGCATCAGAAATTTCTTCGTCAAAGCATAATAGTTTCTTGAAATTGAGGAACTTGGAAGGAACCTTGATAGGTGTCAAGCATTCACTTGTGTGGCTCCTATGAATTCTTGTGACCTAGTTGCATTATTTTCATTGCTTTCACACCATAACTTTGCAAGGTTTGTATAGGTTATGCAGGAAGAGCAGATTACTCCGTTGGAACTTTATTTTTTTACTTCACCCCCTGTGGGTGGTAACTGAACACTCAAGATGAAAAGACGAATGTTTGTTTGGTTATTAAGGTTGGATGTTTGAACGATGTGTATGATGGTGACCCAAGAACTATTTTACTGCAACATCTAACTTCTCATCAAGATACATTTCGGTGTGTGAAAATTTTGGAAATTGATCATTTTACTTATCGTCAAATCTGAAGGGTTTTTTTGTTTGGTCCCGTTATCATTATTCTTGCAATGCTTTTCTTCTTTGTGATGATGCAGGCATCTATGATGGAGGAATCGCCCGAAGAAGCTTTGAAGAGGGAAGAGATGCTTCGAATGTACCACGCTTGCAAGGAATCCTTGCGCATTATAGGCGATGTGTCCATGGCAACTGTTAGCACTCCTGTACCACCTCCAGTGAGAGACGATTGGCTCCGGTCAGGTTTGGATAATCCAAGGTGTGTACGTTGCATGTAACAAAGATTGTAATTATGCCTGTTGGTGCATGGGTGTTGGAAACTTGGCTTTTGATGTCATTTTAGGGCATAGGCCATTTGCAGATGGGGTCTATATATACACATCTCTTGTGGGATTAAGCTGTATCATTGCATGACGATTGGTCTTGAATAATTTAGTTGTCACTGGCACAAGTACTGTATTAACTTAGGTTGAAGACAAGGTATTTCTGTATTTGTTTCTGTTCTTTTTTTCTTGTTGGGCATCATCATCCTTTTATGCCCACCCAGGCTTCATAGAGCCATGCTTTCCTTTGGGTTTTCGAGGGCTCGATCGAATGTCTTTTACACCTGTGTTTAAGGAGAGGTTTTGGTTATAATATTCATAAAGTAAAAAGATATAAAATATATTGTTTTAACTATTGAAGGACCCTTGGGTATCATTTTGTAAAGGCAAAAATCAAAGGGAAGATCCCACAAGGAAGACAAGTTCATACATACGGCCAATAAAGGAAGGGGCATAAGAAAAGTTAAGGAAATGTTAAGAAAATAAGAAGGGCATGAAATACAGTGAACCACTTGAGTGAAATACTGATCTTGTCAGGAACTTCATTTGAACTTTTTTTAGGAACTGTAATATATTTATCCACAATGATGATAGCTTTGTGTATTATATTGTGATTTGCTGTTGCATCATAAAATGTTGGACAGCCACATTAGTTATCTCTTTTTGTGTGATTTCTTTTTCTCATTTATGGGGATTCAGTTACAGCTCTCATAATTATTTATGCTACAAATACAGGCTGTGTTGCTAAAATCTGGATAAATCAAAAGCCATTTTTAAAAGAAAATTATTCATCAAATTGAAATATTTTTACATACCTACGCATTTCAGTTGCATAAGGTGCCCAGCAAATTAATTATTCGTTGCATCTGTATTTTTCATCCACTCAGTGCTGCTCAAAAAAAAACTATATGAGATCACTACCAATTGAATAGTCCTCGTATAATATATCCCAATTAGGAATTTACAAAAGACTGCAAATTGCTTGGTTTCAGACATGATGTAGCGGAATTCTTACATTATAATATAATGGAATTTTCCACTGTTAAAATAAACTTTATGCAACCGGTTTCGATGCCCCTGCACATCATCTTCAGGTCTAAATTTTTTTAAATCAAGTACCTATATAAATACAAGACATCTGGCTGAAATGAACGATGGAGGGAAGGGTCTAAACAGGGAGAGGAGTGAAGGGGTAAGGTTTAAGGTCAAAGGACAATACCACAAATAATGTACAAAGTATCTGGTCTCACTCAGTTATAAATTAAAATGTGCTCGGGTGGTTTGTCTTTAATTACTTAGTTTGCAAGGCACAATTGAGAAAAAAGTTGGTTTTGTTCAAATAGGCTATACAAATTACTATAGTAAAAATTTACTATTCGGTGATGTGTTTTTTATATAGAAGAAAGCTATCCTTTAACAGTGGGTTGTCATCATGTCCATTGTCAGCACTAGATCCATTGGCATAAGATCTAGTGCTGTCAACCAAGTGAATCTTTGGGGTGCTTATTATTTTTTTTATCCTTTGGCAGTATATGAATTCAACTTCCAACTAGCATAGTCCAGCTTTAAATGTTGCAGCTCAAGAAAATAGCATTTGTTTGATTTTAAGATACTGTAATTATGCACAGAAGGTGAAAGTAATAAAGTATTGCTTATGGGAATCTGAGTCATTTTATAGTTAAATCAAGATAGAAGTGTGTGGTGGCAATAATAACTATATTTACTGGTCAGGTAGACATCCTTAATCCATTATAGAAAATACATCATTGAAATACTGAGTGTAAGTAAATACACGCCAAGATTCAGAACTGGATTTTGACCATTTTTTTTATGAAAGACAGTCGGTGAGGAGGTAAAGGAAGTGTGAATACATTAAGATTATTTTTTTTTAGAATTGCAAAATAAAATATGCCTAAAATATTTTGGGGAATTCCGAAAAGCTGGGAAGAAATGTTTGTGAAGATATTTTGGATTTAGAGATTCTAAAAAGTGAGACGGCCCTTTCCACCTCACACCTTTCAGAATAAAGTGGAACATGTTTAATATATTTTGAGTTAAGTGCCAATCTATGATAAAATTTTACCACTTTCAACTATTAGAGTAGACTGCACCATATTACACTAGCCTGAAGGCTTTCAGTGAGGCTTGTAATTTAGAGCAACACCATAAATATTTAATATTTCAACTTGTAATTGTCAAATATTCCTTCCTCTTAGATAAATCTTAACATAGTGTGTGGGATATTTTTGAAGTGCTCGTTTTTTGGGCCACCGTTATAACTTCTAGGCTGATGAAGATTGGGGTTCCTACTATTTTATGTTATTTAGGCATTCCCTTGCACATAATGTCCACAGTTTCATAAAAAAGCACTTTATACTGTCTATAATAGTTATTACTTTACTGCTTCGCAATTCATTTAATGATATTGCACTCATTCTTTTATACACGTTATGCTTCAAAAGAAAGGAATCATTACTATTAGTAATTCTTACATTTTAATTTCTTTCATCTCCTCTCCTTTTTATTATCTCATAAATTTAGTTGATTATTAATGCATATAATGTGTCAGTACACATCACTTGTAAATAATGCACAATTGAATGTAATCTATAAATAAATTGCTTGTACTTGCACTTTAGCACAAAAATCAGATTTAAATTGTCCATTGACACCAGGAGTTAATAATTTCATTTATTTACATTCCTAAAATGTAGTTGATACATGATATATCATTTTCAAAGAGAAAACTTTACTTTATTTAGAGAGGTTGCGAAAGCCTAAAGAGTAATTACAAAGAGAAATGTTGGTTCATTTAGGGTTTATCATTTTTTTAATTCTCCATACTTTTTTAATCATGTTGACAAGCTACCAGTAATAAACCAAATGAATAACAATAAAAAATATGATAGCCAGCCATCCTTGAATTCTTGAAAATTGCAAATGGAAAATTCTTAATCCATTAAATGTTTTTGATACAATATTACCTTCCTTGGGAAAGTGTTCACCTCATTTTTCTCTCAAGAACATTAAACTGGAGTGCAGTTCTCCCTATAGTCCTCTATTTCGACACATGGTACCCTCTGTCAGATACCAAGAGATACTTTGAACCTAATAGGCAGAATAAAAACAGATAATGTTTTAAGAATCCTCAAGTATTACATCAGTATCTTGTTAACTTGTATAAACTGACAGAGAATAGATTGTTCTGACAGTGGATACAGTTACATGCATAAGAAAGTATTGTAACAGTTGTAACTAGTTAGAAAACAATTTTTCATTGAAAATACAACTCCATTAAAGTAATTTGTTAAAACCTTTTTACATTGAATATCAATATTCCTTAGGAACATTTGGCAAAGGCTCTTATGATGACAAGACTTCAGAGAAATTATTGAATAGACAGTGAAAATCTGACTAAATGTTAGAAAAGGTCTGTTTATAAACCAAATCGAATGAATAAAATGGTTGAGAAGCAAACAGAATTGCATTTTAGACCTTAAACTCATCCATGGCTACTATTCCACAGTTGATGATCATTGAGTTGTATTTTATTAAACTCATTATTTCCCCTCCTGTTGTGCATTAGGGGGCATTCATTTTTCTCCTAAAATATCCTTGTCCCTAAAATATCATCTGACTTCATATCCTTCCGCAAACCATCGACCAAATGTTTTTCTAGCGGTCAACATGGTCTAATTTTTTATTTGGTGTGTGACAGTTTTGCAATTCACTATGTTTTGAAAATGTAAGGTCGAGTCGGACCCCACGTGTTGCCCCAAAAAACTTAACGAAAGGGTTGTGTCTGATGAGGGTTAGGGGAGGGGGAGGTCCAATTAAAAAGGACAAGAAAAAAATTGCACCCGCACTGAACTGCACCAAAGGGCATGTCAGATGACCCCGTGACCAAATGCTGATTCCCTCCGTGAAAAAGCGGTACAGCCGTTGCACATTTACAGGCTCTCACCTCCTTCGCCGGGTGGACCTCGCAGGATGGCCCCAGCGAGCACGGGCGGACCGCAGATGGTCGGGATGGGAGGAATGGGGGGCATGAGCGGCGGAGCTAGGGCGCCCCCCATACCCCCCCAGGCAACGGGACGGCCAGCTCCGGCGATACCCTCGAGACCAGGCGGAGGAGGCATGCCGCCAATGCCCCCCGGCAGGCCACAGGGAGGTGCCGGTCTCCCACCACCTCTCATTCCATCGTAAGTAGAACGACAAACACGACTGTCACAATCATGGTGACCGGTGGCATTGACTAACCAACCACTGTGTCGATTGGAGGGTCTTGCAGAAAGCAAATAACTGGAGACTAATTCCTGCCATGACATACATTTCCTATGCTTTTTATGGATGCCAACTTCATTCTCCTATGAAGTGTGCATGGGCTGACATTTTGGATTGTTTTCCTGCTTATTCTAATATTAGTGTACATTTGAGTCGGAAGTAGAAAGAGATATCCCGTGTCATATTTTCCTGCCTATGGTTATAACACTCGCTGTTCATTGATGAAGTTTGAATGGTTAACCAAAATTCCACGTGGAATAGGTAGGATATATACATATGTTCCTTTCACATAGCAACGTCATGACATGAATTATTCAAAGGCGTACCATAAATTAATGTAGGCAGTGAACCCCCTCTTACCAATAGCAAGCATAGCATTGAAAAAGAATTAAGGGAAAACCTATTTTCGTAATATTTCGATTGTTCAGTTTTTAGGAGTAACTTTTAAAACAAAATTTATCTTCATACTCACATGTTTTTATTTGTATTCATGATGATTATTCTCCAACACCCTTTTGTTTACTGTTTTTTTTTTTACATCAAGCCCTTGGTTTTTTGGCCATGTTTTCCTTTCAAAAAGTGTCTTTTATCAAGATATTTTGCTAACAGGCATTTCTGGCTTTACTTAGGATGTAATAGGATTGCTAGTTAACCTAATTTAAATGTTACTTAACATATTTATGTCTTTATCATTTTAAAATGGCTAGTTTCTTTTGTCGTTATATCAGGGGAAGCCTAAAAAAAAACTAGGTTGTGGAATTGGCTCTCACATCTTTTGGCCTTATACCAAGATATGTTTGAATGCATGGCAAGAGGTTATATAGCTGATTTATATAATCATGATCTATAGAATAAAAATTAATAAAAAATAATAGAATTTCATTCCAATCATTTGCACTACTCCATTAAATAGTATTTCTCACGGACTGGATATGGAATTGAAGGTAATGTAAGATTTAATTTGTTTGCTTCATGAGATTGTGATCACTATCCCATTGCATCACTATTATTTTTATGTAGAAATATGGTAAACTCCCATTGTAAAACTTTTCATTAGCCCTCTTAGTGCCACCATTGCTTAGGTGTACCTGGCGAAAAGTGCTGCAAGGATTTCAAGAAATATTTAAAGTTCAGAAAAAAATTACATATTTGAATACCAGAGTTGGTTTCTTTAGATAGGTATTTGTTTTTCTTTAATTGTTCAAACAATTGACTAACTGATAGCAATATATTTACTGTTTAAAAATAGTAAGTTGCTACAATCTTTTAAAATTGTTTATGCTAAAGCTGATATATCGGCCTGTGGCACTGAAAGGGTTAATGCAGCTTCCTTGGAATGGTCCATAATTCACAGATTTCCATAAAGAAGTAATATAATACTTTTACCATTAGTTACTTGAATAAATAAAAAAGTTGGTCTGTTCTGATGACAGTTATTTGTTGTAAGTTCTTTTTTATTTTTTTAATAAAATTAGGAATCTTGTGTTAATTTCAAAATTGATGTAATGCAAAGTATTATTTTAAATCACTTCATATTTTATACAAATCATTTTCTCTCAATTGGTTTACCCATATGCTTAGAAATTATATGTAGAATTATTTCTGTTATTCATTCTTGGCAACCAAACAATGTTGTATACGGTGCTCCTCGCAATGTGACACTTTCATTAGGAGTTTAAAAACAACTCTTTCAAAGGACAGTTACTCTTAATTGGTGTATGAATGGTCGGCGTTGCTACTTTTTGGAAGTCCATTCAGTGTGCACAGTAATAAAGCTCAAGTGATTCCAGAAATTTATGTACTTGAAGTTAATCTATTTATAGCTCTTGGGAAGAGAGAAAGAGGCATTTCTGGAGTACATTTCTGTTCCACGGAATCAAAAACTTTCATTTCCACATGCCTGACAATTGTAACTACTCTATAGAAATACAAAGTCCCTCACTAACCAGACCAATGTACAACCATTATGAATCATCTTCATATTTTTAAAAATATGTAATATTAGTTGTAGAACTTTTTGTTTTAAATGAATGAAATGAACATTATGGTCATTTAGCACCTTCTCAAAAATTGAAGAAAAACTTTATTGCACAAACATATCATCCATGCCCAAGGTGGAACTTGAACTCCTAACTTTATCCTGCAAGCTCAATTATATGAGGGCGGTATGATAAGTCAGTGACTTTTTGAATTTCCCACGCAGTTACTCCAAATGCAACAGTGTAATCTTTCAGTGGGCAGCTATCTAATTTTGAGTAAGCTACGTCGTGCAGTTGGTGTTTAATAGCCATTCAAAGCAGACAACCTCGTGAATTTTTACGAAAATGGAAAAAAGTGAATTTCGTGTGCTGATTAAGCAT
>WURS02474424.1:4252559-4276447 GCA_011762765.2 Rhinocypha anisoptera
AATGATGTTCTACTATTTTATTTTGCATGCGGGTTGCTTCATTCTCAGTGCAATGTGTCACTTATCATTTGCATTTGGGAGTGAATGTTTGGTGGTGGCTCACTACCTGCCACACGCCCTTACGGCAGTTTGCAGGGTAATGCCTAGAAGTAGAAGTTAGTTGTAACTTGGAAATAGGTTATGCCTGCTCTCAGGCACAGATAAAACTTCTCTTTCCAATTAGAAGGGTAGGGTTATCATTTCAACATGGCCTGGTATATGGAAGCCTCTTCTGTCACCAATAAGAGGATGAAGAATCATCATGATACATATATGAACCATGGACTTTGTGATTTCAGGTGTATTTAATAGCATCTTTGGAGCAGTAGAGTTTTGCTGCTTGAAGCCATTAAAATATAATAAAAATTATTGTGAGCATGTAAAATAGTTATGAAAATTATAAAGTGAGTGTAAAAATGATACAGCAGCAATAGAGAATTCTGATCAACGTAAAAAAAATAAGGAAAATTTCTAAATCTAGCAATCTAGTTATGAAATGAAATATATTGTTAGCTTTACTATTTTCTAAATATCTTCAATTAATTTGAAAAGCCCATAATTCACCATGAATGGAAACTAAAAAAATATCATTCATCCTTAATTGATGTTAGCGGATAGAAAATCTTATTTGGTAATAGTTAATAGTTTTTTCTAGTTCAACGATTAACAATTCTACTGTCACAAACATTTAGAAAGAAAAAGTATAAGAAGGATATCAGCTGCATTTCTATATACTACACCAAATAGTTAAAGGGGATTGAAATATATGTTTGAAATTGAAACACTCATACACTACCGCAAAATAAATATGTATTATTAACTTTGTAAAAATACTGAACATACAGAAATGAAAAATATTTCAATTCCACAGAAGAAATAATTCTCTATTATACAACTTGATTCACTACACTTCTTTAATCAAACCTATATTCCTAAGAATACTACACTACTGCAAAAGATGCTGAAGAATAATTATTCATCTGTTATGATTTTTTTAAATTGAACATATTTAAAATGGAATACACAAAGTTCTACCTTACTTTTTTAAAATATGCATATTGCAATGTGGTATCATAATTGCAATATAGGTCATTGAAAATTTAAAAGTTTACAGTAGAAAAATTGTAGATACACAAAATGAAACTGACTTTCAGGTTAGCCAATGAACGAGGGGCTAATAACTATTTTATCTAATAAAAAATATTGTTTTCAAAATGAAAAATAGAAATTTAATTAAAATAAATAAAGTCTGATAGTGAATGAGTATGAGGTTCTGCTATATTATGAGATGATCTGGTGCTTTCCCAGTGTATCGGATTAAAAAATTCCTCTCGAGTCTCCCACTGGGTGAGTGTCTTTCAGGACTCTCATCCATGTTAAAACACAAGAAGAGTTTAAAATATTGAGAGATTTAAGAAAAAATTTCCTTCGACAATAAAGGACCCTTGAAACCAATAGTAATTCTTGAAGTGAGAAGATGTCTGATCACAGGCTGTGAAAATGAAATATTTTAAGGGAGACAACAAAACTTTGCAAGTCCACAATTTATCTATTGAGATGAAATAAATAAATTGTGGACTTACCCAGGTTTGTTGTCTTTCTTCATCATGAAGTTCCATAAGTCAGAGCCTAATATCATTGAATTAATGAAATTGTTTTATAATATATGAAACAAATATTTGAAATTTTGATGAGGAAAACGGCATGTCAATCAAATGAAAAAAATCAGATATTAATAATAGAAAAAATTATTTTTTTAATTTCACTCGACGCTCATTTGAAATTTATGACACCAGGATATGAGTTGCCAATTATCCTTCTTAAATGTAGAACAATTACATTTCAAACACTACAAAGACTATAAATGTTTGGGTATTAATTAACTGATTACATTTTCAAATTTCAGAATACCGCCAGGATTATTCATCTGCTGCTCTACTCATTTGTACGCTGTGCCAGCATCCATTATCTTTCAATTATGTCACCATATTGGTTTTTTATTGCTGTGCCAGAAGAAGTGGTATCAGAGGGTGGAAGTCTTGGTCTTAGCACTGTGGGTGTATCCTCTGCACTAGGAGATGTCCTGTAAAGTTGAAACAATTAAGCTCAAAAAAAAAAAACAATTTAGTGCATCATAAGGTACCTTCAAATAATAATTAGTTATTCTGGTAAGTAATGAAATCCAGATTTTAAGGCCTAGGTGATAACATTTGAGGAATTTCAGTCAATTAGTTCCTTGGTAAGAAGTGAATAGGCCCTACAGGAATGAGGGTCCCAAGGACTAAATAGTGAAAAATGTTTACATCAAGTATGAGAAATGAAATGGGGATATATATGGTTAAAAATGAAGGCATATGTTACTCAATGAATCCAATAGCTGAACTGTGCACAGGACATTATTTCAGTAATTTTTTCTCAGTTGAATGCATTAACCCTTCTGCTGCAGCAGCCTAATTCTTTCGTGAGGGTTATGTGCAGGAGAAAAGTGGGTACAGCATTTGTTCCTTATATTCGTTCATAATGGATCAGCTAAAAGAGTTTGTGCTAAGAGAATTTCGTATTTAAGGACATAGAGGCAAAAAATCACGAGAAAGTTTGTTATTGTGTTCTAATTTATGTATGTATTACATATAGCACACCTATATTGGATATCAATCTCTTTTTATTCCTTTTTTAACACCGAGGAAAATATTCAATTGCGGTATAGAATATTTTTAATGCGTAGTATACATTTGTAATCAAGCAACACGATTTTTTTATTTTTTACGTAATGGAAAAAATCACACATTATGCATTGAAAATTAAATTTTACTTTCCCTAGGCATTGAAAACCTTAAATATTCTTTAGTCATACCAAAGGGCATAAATTGTTGAAACATTGAAAGGTAACTTAGTCTAGATTGCCCGGAAATTTATTTGAAATGTTTGATGTAGCCGCGTAGTGCTTGAAAACGTCAAGTGGAATCAGTACTTCTGCACGTGTGTGTGCAGCTCATGAGGTTCAGAGCAATCTGAGTTTTAGTACAAACTCCTTGATCCATTTCTTCCAATATTTGGAGCTTTGATTTGAGATTTATACATTTCTCTGCTTTCCCTTACTTTAACATTGAAATGTTCAAGGCTACTGCTTCAATTTCCATTCAAACACCTAAGGAACACCTAGTTTCATGCACAGATTCTAACCAACACAAGAAAGGATACAATATCAAACAAGATATCTCACTCGATCTCACCAAAGTTGCAAACTGACCACTGTTGGTATTGCTCTATTGAAGACATTTGTCAACATTGCATTTGTTTTGCCTTAGTATATAAACCGGGAATTCCTGGTAGAAACGTCACTTAGTTTTAATGTTAGGCCTTGCAGCTGGTGTAGTATGTCTCAAGTTGCCAGAATAAAGGCAGCATTTCTTTAGAGAATAACATGGTGTTCATTTTACAAAGTGGGATTTTAAATACATGTCAACCATATAACGTGATGCATGTCTGAAATCATTTCTTATACCAAATTTCCTTGTGTTACTTCCATGCAGAATCATAAAATAAATTAAGGGGTGAATCCCTTTTTGGGGGCATATACACTTGCTACTGGATTGGCCCCTCTATTCACAGAAATGATTATCCTCATACTGGAAGAAAACAGTAACCAAATGGAAATTAAAAGACAAGGAGGCAAACGGGCTTGAAGAAGCGGTGAAATCATATGCATCGGGACGACTGCACCCCCCAGTTGCTCTTCTCTCAAAATTCAAACATTATGTTTGTCATAGTCCTTCAAAGCAGGTAAGAATAGTTTGCCTTAAGCAAGCAAAATGAACCAAGAGACTTAGAAATTTATTTGAAATTCACACACACCAAAATTCATGCTAAGCAACTCCATAAGACACCATGTATGTATTCCTGCCAGGAACAAAATTTTATTCGTGTTATCATGAGATTCATGTTAAGTTAACAAGGTTTTATTGAATGCACTCCATATTTACTTTCCTTGATCATTTATGATTAATTTGATACCAAAGAGTACATAAATACTTTGATTTACAACTGAAACTCAAGAGGCAACAGAGGGAAATGATGAGGGTGGGTCAGAAAAGAATTTCCCAAAACTCGGTGGACAGAATGCATTCATCAGACTCGCCCAAGGGCCGTAAATGGTATCCGAAAAGGGTGCCCTATTCTGGAACAATAAGAAGTGTGACTGTTCAAACCTTCCTTTGAAAGGTCAGGCCATAAAATTTGGAGAGAGTTTAGAGAGGGTGCAAAGGAGGCGGTCATATGTACACTTATTCTCTGAACTGGCCTGAAAAAATAGGGCTATATATACATATATTCCGCAGCCAACGGATTAACTTGACAGAAAAGGTAATTAAAAGAATGACTTTTGTAACCTTTTTGCTGGATGAGATATTTTTTATGAGAAGACAAATTTTGATTTATTCAAAATATATCATAAAAATCCTTTAGCTGTTGCAATAAGTTATGCTTGACTAATGAACAGCAGGTATTAAGAAAATAATATTCCTCCAATGAATCAAAATTTTACAAAATCTACAGTTCCCAAACTTTTTGTGATATTCAAGAACCACTCATGATGTCAAATTCAGAAGATCTTAATATATACCTGTGTACTTTCTGAATAATTCTATCTTCTTCAGTTGAAACTGGAAATACCATATTTACCCAAATATAAGACAAGGGTTTTTTCCAAATTTAGCCTCCGAAAAATGTGGGTTCGTCTCATATTCGAGTAGAATCATGATTTTACTTACACCGATTTTACACACACAATGATATGGTCCCTGCCAATCTTTTAAGTATTCTTATGGTGTTACTATTTGAAATTATGTAAACCTGATGTTTTACGTACGGCTGTTTTGGTTCCCGACGGAAGTTTTACTTTGTTTTTACGAAACAAAATAACAGAACTTAATTATCCTCAGCAAAATTCTGAAGAATCTTTTTAATGTCAGTCATTGATTAAATTTCAAGTAATTCCCTACACTATTGTGTAATTCAATGGTAACAATTACTGCCTGAATACTTAGTACAGTACAAGTCCGCTATAGCGAGTATGGCTTATAACGAGAGTATCACTATAGTGAGTGATCGTTTTCCTTAAATTGGTCCACATATTAAAACATAGGGAGTTCCGCCAGTTATTATGAGTGTTCATACCTGCACTATCGCTATAGTGCAGGTATGAAGTATGCACTAGCGATTTTGCCGTAGTTGGTGTTCGGGTGGCATAAATCGCAGGATTCAAACACTCATTACATTGCCATGCCTCGCAAATCTACATTGTAATGAAGACTTTACGAGAGACTTTGTGGTGATTTTACAAGAGAAGACTTTGTGGTTTGATTCCACAGACTTTCCTGGGGAATGACTGAACAACTTATCTTATCTGTGCACCAGTCTGTCATTTCCTGGTGCTATTTTGTCCTTATAGCCGATCGGAATAAAAGGAAATGTGGAGCTGTGAGCTAGACTTGTAGACAATACAGGAAAAGCCCATTTGTCTGTGTTGACCTTAGCAGGACGGCCAATCTCTCGACCCTCCTCTTAATTATGGAATTGTAATTGTTAACTGCATGCCATACCTACCCTATCTATGATTGTTCACTAAACGTAGCCAAAGATAATACCGATGCGTGGTGTACATTAGTTACGAGTGCATGACTTTTGGTGACAATATTTTAAAATCTTTTTTATGCATTTTCAATGCATTTACAGATGGATTGATACAACTTCATGGCTCATTTACACCTACTTTTTTTGCTGTTACAAATGCCGAAAGAGGCGAATTTAAATGACCGTCGGCTATAACGAGTATGCATTACAATGAGAGATTTTTCATCATTTATCAGCTCTCATTATAGTGGAATTCAACTGTAGTTTACATTATCATTTTACTTGAACGTATCTCATCATGTTATTCAATCATGGGTTACAGGCATGTACTTGTTTAGGACAAATACTACACAACTACCGCTTACGAAGAAGGTCTTGAGATAGGAAGCATAGGAACGATAGCTGAGTGTAGGATCCTCAACAGCTGTTCTGAGTGACAAACTGTCTTTTGGGTCTCCCGCAAGTGGTTGTCACACCAGACGCCGGGGCACATATTGTTCAGTGGAATTTGATACGCGGTTGAGGTTAGTCAAAAATTAAAGGAAATAAACCAAAGAAGCAACAATAATTAACGTTCTAGAGAATACAGTGTAACTATAAACAAATGAATTACAATTTTGAGTGTAATAATTACAAAAAATCGTCTTGCATTCTACGTGTGCATTTTAACTTTTATGAAAACAACGAATCTTTTTCATCAAAGCGGAAGAATTAACAAATTTCTCATCAGAAAAGTGCTATTCCATGCAAAAAAATAAAATGTACAATATTATGATATTTCTATTTAATCGTGCTACATGCACAGATTTTGCCAAGTTTTTCAGCATGCATATAAAATATTTTTCTGGGAGACAGGAAAATCCTGATGAGACATAAAATGACCACAGGCATAGGGTTTTGCCATGTCAATTAATAAGTACTGATAATACTTCACCGGTTCAGACTGAGCTTGTGACAATTAAAAGTTTTATTTGCAATTACTGAATATATGCATGAATAACATATAAATAACATTAATCTATGCATTACTTTGTAGTGACAATAGATATAATGGCCAAGAGTACAGTATTTTATTATGGTGCATCATAATTTCTTAAAACATTTGTCAAAATCAGCTATTATCTCATTTTTACTTATTTTGATTTTATAAAAAACTGACAATTCAGATCCCTATGTGTTGTATAAATTAAGGTTTCCGCTGTAATAAGGTACATAAGGTAATTAAACACTTATTATGTATTTTTGTAAAACCATATTACCATAAAATAAAACTAGGATTTTTTTCAAATTTAGGCTCAGAAAAAGATGGGTCATCTTATATTCGGGTAAATACGGTAAATATACAAGGCTGATCTGAAAGCGTCTATACCTAACATCAAAAATGAATTTTTTATTCTACAATACTTTTTACTTTTCAGCATATTCTATTTTAATAGTGACAAACATATTCCAATGACAATCTAGCACCACCGTCCTGTTTTTGTGGCAATTCTCCTAGAAATCAGCAAAATACCCAATTACACCTTTTGTTAGCTTAAGTTTGGGGAATAGATGAAAGTCAGAGGTCGCCAAATCTGGGGAATAAGGTGGATGCTCCAACAAGTCATAGTACAGAATTAAGTTTCCTGTTGTCAGATGTTGTTTGATGGCAGGTGAATTTCCTCAATGAAAATGATTTTTTTCTTACCAAAACCAATCTTTTTGTACAAGGTGCTACCTAAAATTTCCAAGAACTCCTGGTTAAAAAAAAAAACAAAACCCCACAAACAAAGTCCTTAAAATCGTAAGTCTTAACTTCCCCCGTCATCGTCAAAGTAGACACCTCAGGCTTCTATACAATGATTCCAGTGATTTTCTCAAGGCTGAAAGTCAGGTGGTTGTAGAGTGTTCAACATATGTTGCAATTACACATGGATGGTGCATCATTGGAAGGAGTGTATCGGTCTTCAATTGAGTTAAAACATCACCCTTTCTCTTGGAGTTTCATTTCAGAGAAGAGGTTATGTTGAGCCAATATGTTGTTCAATATTTTCAGAAATTTTCACGTGATTATGCTTTCGGTCTATTGTTGATGTTGCAACTTTGAGAAAAAGATTAATACCATTGCCATTTGTGGTAAAGGCCAATAACAATACAGGCGACCCTTTTCAGTCTCTGTCTCAGATTATCCTTCACAAAGCATACTGCTAATCCACTCAACAATATCAGTTTCATCATTAATATTGATAATAAACTAAATACAAGGAAAACTTATGAGGTATCACTAACACATTGTCATATTGCAAGAATCCCATAACTTAATAAGACAATATTGAAGTTAATACGTGAAAAGATGTCTGGATTAGATATGCATATTTCATGTTACTCTTGAGTGTGACAAAGTCTTAGTGTAAAAAATAATTTTTTTGAAGTACCGGGTGAGGAACTTAAATTCGGACAAATTTCAATTTGAATTTCCTGCCATATCGTAGTTTCGTCCGAGGTCACGATTGGCATTCTTGGAAGCCATAGGCATCTAGTCAACAGTCGTAATCTCAAAATGGCTGATGTGTTACGTACTAGTGTGGAGTACAATTCACGAGCCGAGATTATCGAAGGTCTTCGCGCTGGATGTTCTGAACTGAAATCATTCGATTTTTAGGTTACCCCAGATCAACTGTTTATGATATTGTGAATGAGTACAATGCTTCTGAGAAGTCTGGGGAAGGTTCCACTAACCCGGCGAGAAAATCTCATTCGAGGGAACGCGTGTCACGAACGGCAGCAGTATTGGAAAGAGCTCAGACGCTGATTTCGGAGGACCCCCCCCCCCGGGGGCAATCGTAGAGGAAATTGGCGTCAGTTTTGAGTGTCAGCGAGCGAACAATGCGTCGGATTGCAGAGGAGGACTTACGTTGCAAGTCGTCCACAATAAGTGGTGCGACAGATGCCGTCTCTGAAGCTGCCAAAACATAGCATACATAGCAAACTGTTATTGAGTTCGTTGAAAAACGAAGCGGCCGGGCGAATCAGATTCTTTTCTGATGAAAAGATTTCCACTGTTGACACAAAGGTCAACCGGAAAAATGATCGCTGGCTCACCCACCACCCCGAGGATGTCCTAATTGTTGCACGAACAAAATTCCCGGTTAGCGTTCATGTCTTGGGTGTTGTGTCAAGTGAGGGTGATATCATTCCGCCTCATTTCTTTGATAAAGGACAAACCATCAATAAAGAAGTGTATCTGCATGATTTTAAAGATGTCGTGAAACCGTGGATGGTAATTGTGGCCTCGAGAAGGCAATGCGTCTTTCGGCATGACGGTGCGCTTGCTCACACGAGCCATTTAGTCCAAAACTGGCTGTTTTGGCAAAACGTGGACATGTTTTGGACTGAGGAGTTTTGGCCCCCGAATGGTCCGGATTTGAACCCCCTAGATTATTATGTTTGTAGCGTAGTCGAAATGGTTACTAACAAGACGAGACACTCTAATGTCGCATCCCTACGCAACGCTATCGAAGCAGCATTTAGAAATGTGGACATCGCTGTTTTAAATAGAGCGCTTCGGGCCGAGGATTGAGGCGGTCATTGCAGCTGAAGGAGGTTATATTGAGTAATTTTACTCTTGACTGGTGCCACAATTTCTATGTAAAAGGATTTTCTGTTTCATTTATATTTTGTTTGAATAAATTTGCTTTTAGAAAAAAATTTTAATTTGTCCGGATTTAAGTGCCGCACCCTGTAGTGTGGTTGACACCCGCATGAATGTTTTGGGTGATGCAAGACAAGATACAAGTTAATTAAAAATTACATTCCTTGGTTTGTGGCCTAATATTCTTTGGTTTTAGAATGCCTTCGTCTTCAATGCATTTGTACTTAAATGTCAACTTATGTTTGTTTTAGCTTCAACATTATAAATTTATCATTTTTATAATTATTTCCCAAGATGCAGTTGGTTGAAAAATTGCACTAATGCAGAAAATTTCACATAATATTAAATATGAAAAAATCAAAACCTTTTGGTAATTTTTTCCATAAAAAGGTTCTTAAAATATTCATTCCCATGCTCTTTGCATAAACTCTTCTGGACTTCATGCCTATTTTATCTGGGACAATATTTTCTGTGGCATTTGATTCCTACTCGATGTTGGTTGGCTTTATTAAAAAACAAAGAAAAGACAGTTATTCCTGTTTATGGGACATTGTTTTGTACTTAAGAAAAAAACAGACATGCAACTCACTATGTATTGAATTTGCTATTTGTTTGGTGTATGCCCTTTTGTGATATCAACAATATTTTGCGTTTATGTCTTTTTGATATCTTGCTTCACTTTGTCAATTCATCAAATAAATATCATCCAAGTAGTTGAAATTATGTGTATACATTTTCCAATTTTAAAAAATTATATGAATTGTTATTTATTGGTAATTGCATATTAGAATGAGTATGTGCTGTATTTTAATCTCGTATCTCAGCACAGTTATCCTGTTATGTGGCAAGGATTAATAATCTTTGAAAAACTGATCTCACTATGATGTTGTTAGTGTTGTAGTCATGATGAAAGTGTAATTACAATAGAAAATTCTTAATGACACAAATGAAAAACCATGAATCATAAATTATTATAGATGAGTACATGCCTGTGTTTTGTAATGAAATTGCAATGATCTTGTGGCACTGGGTGTTTGATTTGATGGAGTAGAAATGATCGAAAAAAAATTAATAGCAGTTGACTAATTACAGTTTTCAACATTTAATAGAATTGCTCACTTTTGGCCAATGAGAAAAAAAAAGACTATAGGTATGTTATAGAACACATTGTGCACATTAAACATTTTCAGGTCTGTGGGTGAATCAAATAGGGTTGATGTTTTATTTCATGTCCTTATTTGGATGGAATTTTGTTCTTTCTTCCTTAATGAATTCATGCTTGTTGCAAAATTGTTTTCACTCAAGCGACTCAACTTTCTGCTTAAAGTGAGGAGGATACTTGTGACAAATAAGCTGGAAGTGGCATCTAGGGACTTCCCATATAATTTCTGAAACTTAAAGTTGTGGGATCGCTAGGGAGCTTTACAATCTGGCTTTGCATAATGAAGTCTCTGCACTTTTTTTTTATGTATTCCTCCTCCTTCATAATTACAAATGCATTCCTTTGTCCGCTTTCTCAATGACTATTATCCTTCATGAGTTTCTGAACTTAATTTCCACTTTGAAAATTACATAACCAAAATTATGATAACATGGGTAGATTTCAAATTGTGGATTTTGCAAATGATACCATAATTGTTTTGTTAATGATGTATAAAATATCAGTCAGAAACTTTAATTGATGCCACACCATTCAAACTTCATAGGAGAAATGAAAGAAAATTTGGGTTGAGTTTTAAGACCGTGGTCATATGAACATACTTTTTGTAATAATATTTAATTTGCTAGACTTTTCATTTGTTCACCTTTCATTTATGTTAGCCTTTCAGCAATAAATGTTTATTGATGAAATAAAGTGGTAGCACTTTTCCACAAAATAAACACTATTATGATGTGCATTTCGACTCACTGAGCTATCATCGGCTACAAGACAAGTCTTATACTGACTTGTCTTGTTCCCGATGAGTCATGTGTATTTGTATGTGTCGTTGTTGTACTTGTGGGTTGACACATGAGTCATAATAGTGTTTATTTTGTGGAAAAGTAATATTTTTATTTCATATAAAATATATATATATATCTATGTAGCTCTTGAGTTTTAGTTTTAAAGCAATTAATAAACATCATTTTGCATTGAGCAATACTTACTGAAAGACATAAATATATTTGACAATGTAATTTATGCTTTATTTCATTAGAGTATTTAGTGCTAATAATGGAAGAAAATGTGTTGCTCTTAATAATTTTTTTCCTGTTTTGCATGATTCCAATCACCTGAAAAGACTTTCAATATTTTGGAAAGTGATAAATATTAAGTTTAAAAAAAATAAATTGCCAATGATTGTGAGTTTAGTATTTCCTTAAATTGTAGGATAAAATTGAATCTAACTAATGATTAATAGTGATGGTTTATATTAGCAATCAGACTTCAAATTGAACTGAAGCTCAATAACGACACCACATTAGGAAAAATATTATTTTGTATGATAGTGCACACCATACCAATTTGAACAAAATTTTCTTCGCAAACTTATATCTTTTAAGTGATTGACCACTATTAAATTTGGAATAATTATTTTCAGCTACTGACTATTCATAGACAAGTTGTATCTGTTACTTATATGGAATCTCTTTGAAGTCTCTATTCATAATTGCAGAATAGAACCCAAAAAGCATTTGGCCCTCTTACAATTTTTTAATCTAATTTGCGTAGTGCTATTTGGTTCTTGTGTAAGAGAATGTTTGTCTCTTATTTTTTACAGGCGCTCAGGCAGGCAGTAGGCAGCTTGCCCAAGTTGCCTCTTGAGTTACTCTTCATTCCATCGTCCTCCCTTCTGTTACAACTTAGCCTTGAAATTTCATTCCTTCTTTTCCACACTTAATTTTGTAACGACTGGGCAAGTGCTGTGTAGGGTGAAGTTTCAACATCATCTTGCCTACAATACGCATTTTGAAGTTGAGAAGCTAAATCTTAATATTTGTCGGAATTCCAGTTTGATCTTTCATGATGACACATATATGAATGCACAAAATAAAATCTGTGTACTTTTTGGCAGGTTAAACTAAAATGTTTTCCTAAATAATTTTTTTCTTTATTCTGAGCTACATATGTGAGCTTGCCAAATGTTTTGTTCATACATGTAAGAATATGTATGAATGGTCCAATTGAAGATTTTTATATAACCCAAGCTCTATGAGTAGCATTTTAAAAAGTGATACACGAAAGATATTTCTAATTTCCAGATGGGATGTGATTGAATATAAAGTACCCCGTTTGTCATTTCTTTTGGGAAATTTATATTCTTAAAGTGCATAAATGACCTCCCATGAGTTTTAGTTTTAATGGATCTGATTGTAAATGAATTGTTTTATAATCTGCTAATGCTTGAGTGAAATTCATCAGGAATCTTGGTCAGCCATTAGGCTGATTTATATTGTGTGTTTCATACTTTAGTGTTTTTTTTTATTTAGAACTCATCTTTCCTAATGGGTGTTTGTAAGATAGATTAGGATGTGGAAACCTAGAAATTGTTCTGCACCCTAGATTCTAACATACAGTGAAATCCTTAAAAAAAAAGTTTGTGGGGACCAAAAGTGTTTTGGTGATATTCATCTTGTGATGCTAACTTTGTTTTAATGCCTCTTTTTGCCAAGCAGATGAGATCAAATACTAAGCAGCTTTTTTTTATAAAAATTTTTATTAATCTCTTATTCTTCTTATTATCTAGTAGATTCAGCAGGAACATGCGTTATACTAAAAGGCTTACTTTGTGTTGTTGAGAATGATTATGACATCACTCTTAGTTAATGTTTCCCTTACTTTCAATTTTGGTATTTACAACTGATCTTTTCATGATGTGCACAATCATTTATGCTGACATGTGGAAGCTTCTAACTGTAATTGATAAGCATGGAAAGACGACACTATACATGGTCGTTAAAAAACTGGATACCTGCCATAAGGTGGAAACCCTATTTGGAACTTAAGAAACTAGCAGGTCAATGAAAAATATGAACTAAACAAATGTCCCAAACAACGAAATACTGTCCTTAATTAACTATTGATCACTTGGGCTAAGAAATTCCAAAGTTACAAAATCAGTGCAGCATATCTCATTAAAAAAGTAAAACCAGTTCTGCGTTCAGATCGATTTAAGAGTCCCAATGAGGTCTTTGGAAAAAATGTCTCAGATTTCACTGTATGTTTCATTTTTGTCTGCACTGACAGGAGTTTTAAGAATTCATCTCTTTTTGAGAGTATTTGTAGTGTGGAGCACGTTTCTTCTTCTATGTGGACTTGATGTAAATGTTGTTGGTTGCATATTTCTTATCCTTTAGACACTGCTGAGATATGCTTAGCAAAAGTGGTCCACAAGTACCTGATTGAAACGTGATGTATTGTGATTGGGCATTCTTTGTTAAAATATGTTATGCTCAGATTCCTGGATAAGTGATGTCTAAAAATTTTGCAGTTGCCTACTAAAGCTTGTTATTTGGTGATTAACGCTTCCTCTGTTTCACTGATATGCACCTTTTTGTTTCTATTTAGTAATACACCAACAAATCTCACCCACTGCCACCATAGTAATCTAGGATCTTTGTATGTTAACTATTTGAAGATATAAAATATAATTAGCATTTTTTTCCTCCCGGTGGGAAAATTGTGGTCTGGGAAAAAGTAATGATTTTATATAACTTTAGAGGCTTTAAGGTTCAGCATCTATATATTTAATGTACTTGATGATGATTTATTTTTTAAGATTACCCTAGATATGTTAAGCTAGTCTAAGTTTGGAATAGCAAATAACGAACCCTTGTTATGTCTTCCATTACACTTTATGGGGGAACAGCGGTATTTATGAATATGGGAATAGATTTGAGAATTGAGACATTACTAGATTAAATTTCAATTTTTCATATTTCTCTAATGATATGCCATTTGAAGATTGCAGTTGCTTTAATGAGTTGTTTCATTTAAACTGGATTCATTTAATCATTTGTAAGTTCTCATGTCTATTCTTTTTGGACTTTTTTGGGCCCCTCTTAAAGTGCTGGGTGCCTTAATGAATGCTGCTTTCCATAAGCTCAAGGGAAGTAGGATTAACACTTAAATAGTGGCCTTACATAAAACTAGTAAGTGAGGGACATTTCATGAGAAAATGCTGCATTTAATATGAGCTCATGCCCGAGAAGTTGAAATAAAGGGTTTAAAAAAATATTTTTACCCTCACACTGTTGTGCTATTGATAGTGTGAACATTGTTTCTTAATGATGGATTTTGTGAAAGAATATTCATCTTGAAAGATAAGACAAAATCATAAATATGTATGCTATTAAATATTGGAAGCGTGCCCTATATCATGAATGGTTTTTCCACCATATATAATCTTAATGTTTTAAAAGTTACTCTGAGGAATGGATTATTGGTATCCTTGGTATTAAAACTCTTATTTGTTTTCATAAGTAGCCTCTTCCTGTAGTTTTTCAGAAAACTTGATGACATGTTAATATCTTATTGGACATACAAAAACATATTTGATTGATATTAATATGGTTGCTATAACAGAAGTACCTCATTTTTCAATGCTAAGAGACTGGGAGTTTATTTTTCCTCATTCCGCTTTACATTCCATGTCCAAAATGACAATTTCTGTTATTTTACATTGCTAATTTATTTGTTTTAAATATTCTTTTGAGCTCTTTACCTCAATGAATAAAATTAAATTGCAATTAGGAGTCCAGATACTGCCAAAAATAACAACACCAAAACAAATGGATTGGTCTAAGTTGTAGCAGAGTGATTCATATGAGAATGAAGTTGTGTATTCAGTAATAGGCTTTTAGAATAGCAACTAGAGTAATATTTGGACTTTCATCTCTCAACATTATGGACATTTAATTTTGTTCCATACCTTTGAACAGTTTGTGTATATCTGTTATGAGACATATTGTTACCAAAAATTGATGTGTTCATCCAATTTGGTGCCATGAACCAGTTTAATAGCATATTATCATGCATTCATTTCCACCAGTTAACACCACATAACTTTCATTTTTATATTTTATTATACAATATTTAATTAATTATAACCACTTGCATTTTATCATGTATCACCTGAATTGAGCACTAAATTATGTTAAGCTTTATTCTGTTTTCAATATTTAACTCCGCCAATGAGATCTGAAACTTTTTAATACATGACAAACAAAATTTACAGAAACTTCATGTCTTGAGACTTAAAAGGATGATAGATACATAATAGCATACTGTAGCTGTATCAAGGGCAGTAGTTCAATAAATAAGTCTTTTGTTCATGCATACATTTCAATAGTAGAGCATTAAAAGTTTTAATCTTGAACCTTTATTTACAAAAGTGCAAATAATATTATTATATTAACCATCCTTGTTTCTTTGCTACACAGTAAATAGTTTTGTTGCTACTGCCAAGAATAAGTTTATCTTCAAAGATATATTTTGATATTCTCCCAATTAGTTGATTTCTGTTAAAATCTATAAACCCTTAATTTACCAATGGAGGATGTACATTTCATCCACAGATAGTATTCATCACTTTTATAGCCTGTTAGGTATCAGTATATAACCAGGAAAGAGATATTTGCTTATTTAACAAAGTGTCATAGCTTTGTACTTCATATTTTGTACAAGTATTTAGACTGGACCAATTTCATGAGTCATTCATAAACATTCCTATATACTTGAAACTCTTTAAACATTTCTATTTTCTTGCTATTTTTTTCAAAGAGTATCACAAAAATATTTAAATAAACTTTTGTGGTTGTATACTGAGCAAATCCTTTCTTCTGACCCCCATGCACGCATTAATTTGTGGTGATGAAGAACATCCCTTAAATGTTTCCAATAGTTTATATACTTCATTTATATTAATGCTTTTTATGATGCATTAACAATATGGTTTTATTTTAAACTTAAATTTCTCTAGTTGTCCAAGCTTTAAAAAAAATGTAATCATTGAACAACAGAATTGGATTAACCTTGGGGTATTTTTCTCCCCAAAACAAAATCTCTTATTATATAGCGTTCCCAATCGTTAAAGGCATTGAATTTTCGATTATCAAGTTGGGCTACACTGAATACTGATCACTTGGGATCTAAAGATCATGCTTAATGAAAATGCCTCTTGCTTCCATGGCACCACTATTTTCTTGAGTATCCCTCATCACATGGGATGGTTTGTGTGTCTGTGGAATTCTTGAAAAAAAAAATTTTTACTGGTCGCCTTGCCATAACGCTCTCTTTGCCCCGTTTGTGTGAAGCACCCGCGGGGGCTCTGGTGGCATTGGTGGCATGGGGATGCCAGCCATCCCGCAGAGGGTCCAGCAGGCTGTCGGGCAGGCAGTGACACAGGCCGCCGTGAACGAGCTCATGGACACGTTCCGAGGCAAAAAGTAAAAATGTTCTTAAGTGTGGTGCCATACGTCAACATTTTTGACTGAGCCAAGTAATAGTGTGCTCTGCTTGTACGCCCCCCTTCCTCTCGAAGGCCATGGACTTTTTTAGTTTTGTATCAAATCTCTGTTGTTGTTCTTCAATGAGAAAACATTCCTCAGGTATAGGAACTTTGGCCCAATGAAAATTTTTGAAGGTCTTGACAAATGTTTTGATTATGACTTTCGTCAGCTGTTAAAGGGTGGTACTGGGTGAGGATTGGAGGTTGTTGCTGCTGTTGTTGTTGTTTCTTGCAATGATTTGCTGTCACACAATTTTGGCTTTTAGAGGATACTCTCTGCAGGGAGAGTCCTGATCGTCAGTGTCTGCTGTGGCTGTAGCCTTATTTTGGAAGCATCATTGTGTGAGTGCGTGTCTTGTGTGTGTTTTCACCATAGCATATATGTTTGTTGGGCAAAAATAAAAGATCCCGTCATTGTTGCACTCCTTGTTTTCCTGGTCTTTGAAGCTTAATTGTCCATGGTTGTAGCATGAGACAAGGGACAAAGACGATCAACATTAAGACAAATGTATATGGAGCCTATAGATTGTCATACTTTAGTCGGTATTGCAAGGCTCATTAAAAGTTGTTATTTAATTGTGTAGGTATTTTTTGGACTTGGTCCATTGATAATAAAAATCATGACTACCAAGGGTACTCATTGTACTAAGGGTATATTTACTGTGCATTTAAGGTAAAATATTGGAGAACAATACTGTTTTTCTCCAATCGATGATTGTCTCTCATTATTGAATCTCATTCCATATGTGGCTTAGTCTCTCTGGATTTATTCACAATTGATGCATACTGTTAACTGTATGCATCTGAATCTTTAAAAGATTAGTACATTTAGGTGTATACATGTTAATATCTTGTAAATGGGTGTATAGAAATCCCTCTTAATGTGACCAACTGAATCATAACAAGGCCATTGATTCTTGTGCAGATTCCTGTCCATGTCCTTTTAGTTTTGGTATGCGCTTTGTAATGATAGTTGGGAGGGTTGTACTAATTTTTCTAATTTTCGGTAGGATTAGGTTTCAACGAATGTTTATATTCTTGTTGTCTGAATTGTTGACCTTTTCATAAAAAAGGGTTGACATATAACAAAGCCTTATGCTGGTATATGCAATTGTTCTTAAATGTTGTGGATTGAGAATTGAAAGTAATAATTTGGCAGAAACCTTGGCTAGTAGTATGATGATTGTGAGATTTCAGTTTATCTGGAAATGTGAAAAGTAATTATAGCAAGGCTATTACAGATTGCCAATATGTTATTGCCACTCATTCATCGTAGAATGAGCACTCTCGAGAATGAATGCTCTCTCTCTCGCCTAATGAACTGGTTTCGTAGAGAACCATTATAATAGGTGTGTATATAAATAGGCATATATGAAGTCAATTAAAATCATTGAAGCAATGTAGAACTGAAGGATGTACATAAAGCTCCTTGAATCCACATGTCTGTAAAAGTAGTGACTGTTAGCACACACTGATTAATGTAAATATTTACATAAAATGTATAAGTAAATATAAACAAATAGGTGGAGTAGTGCTCATATTAAAAACTGCAAAGACTAATGTATTATTTCTTGAGTGTTCATTCATAGAGTACTTTATGAAAATTTGTAGAAATCTCATTATATGATGATTTAAATATTTTAGTAACATTCTAAAAGCAAACTAAAACAAGAAATCAGGCATGTATATTTTGCATAATATAATGTATAATAATATCTCAATTGACATGTTATTTTATTCCATGTACCAAAGACATTCCTATAATTTTCATTTGTATTGTTTTCTTAGGGTTGCTGATTCATATGTACTGCTTATAGCATATCATTGTTTGATCTCAAATTCCTGTCACTCTTTAAGCTGTTGGCATTTGTTACCTTATTAGCATCTTTGTTTCTTGTATAATGTGTGATAAGCGGGGACAAATAATGAAGTTTAACTGAAGGGTATTGTAAGAAAACATTTCAATTAAGGGGCAATATTTTTGAGATTACTGCATGTTTGTCACTTGATTTCATTGGCTTTCAACTCAACTAACAGCCAATTGAAGCACATAAGCTCAAATGATGAACATTTCATATGTATTTATATTCATGTGTAGATATGGCATTAAAGGTTACAACAAACTAAGAATGTTGTTCCTTTTTTGATTAAATATATATACATATATATATATATATATCAGTTGCACAATTTTGTTGGAAATGTACATTGGTATGTATAGAATTGTTGAAAAAATACATTGAAAATCTGTTGAAAAGTATATATTTCAAATGAATAAATGTCTTGCCAACAGTTTATCTTATTATTGAAACACCCATCTTTCTGCTTGCTTAAGCCATACCTGTTATATGTGGTCCGTATTCCTGGCACCATTTGATTTCTTAATATATATCCCATTTATGTTCTCATACTTTGTTTCCCCCATCCCCCCCTACATGATTGGCATTATTTTTTACTTATCAAACGTTATGATTTTATTATTCTTTATTTTTCTTTGCTTTTTTGTTTCTAGGCGACCTGTTCCCACAATACCTCCCAGAATTCCTGACAGGCCCAACATACCTGCCCGACCTAACTGAGACTTTGGATTTGGGGAAATGCGAAATGCAATGAGAGGGAAATTTCATTGGCCATCGGTGTCCTACTCCTGTCAAATGGAGACTTTTGGAGTTGCAGGGTTTTGGGCCTGGTGCAGTGTACTCAAGTGACTGAGGAGATTGGGTCCTTTCAAAGAGGTCTTTCCTTTCCCAAATGACTATAGAGAGTCAATTAAATATTGCTCATCTCTGCTTTCCAGCTCAGGGCCTTAACTTACACAAACATATGACCCAGTTTTAGCAAGGGTTGGATCTTAGTTTCTTTCTACAGTTATGAACAATGAGAAGAAACCTTTGACAATAGGCAAAAAAAGAGGCAAATAGTGATTGATCACACAACTGTCATGCACTGAGAAAGATAATCTTAATATCTTAATCCTGATTGTTGCCTCTTCTTGGCTGGTGAATAATGTTGCACGTTCCTTGTGTATTGATTGCACATGATGAGAAAAGACATACAACAAGGGATTTTTAAAACATTTCTTTAAAAGCCCTCACAAGTGCTTCTGTGATGAGAAGTGAGTGAAATGAACTTCATTGTCAAATCACTGTCAAAACTCTACATTCTGATTGGAAGGAATGTGATATTCTTCCTTCGAAGACTTAAAAACGGCCATCTATTTTGATGGCCGCAATACTGTGCTAATAATTTTGACCATTTGTTGAGCTCAGGACCCTGTATCGATTTTGTACAGTATTAACAAAAGGAAGGTCCTCATTATTCCTCTTTTATGTGCCAGTGCATCATATTGAGTTACTATTTATCTTAATCTTAAGGTGCATCACCATAAGGTTACCTTAACTTTCACTGTTATAAATTCCTTATTTTCTTGCCAAAGAATTATTTAATACCAAGGCTGCTGAATGATTCGTTTAATGCATTGCAGTGCTAAATGGAATTGTGCATTGCTGTGAAAGATGAAGACATTGTTGCTACTGTCTTTAGGGCTTGCTTTTTGTCTAAAGTGATGTACAAATCATTTTTCTGTAACATAAGTTGTAAGTTATCGAAAGTGTACCACAAGTACTCATTTAATTCCCAAATAAATTATGGGATCGTCTTTTTGTAATATGTTATATATATATATATTATACATTGTTACAATTTTTGGCCCTGCTTTAATGCAAGGAGTTAAAATTTTGTTTTTAACATTGTTAAAAACTTAATTATTCCATTTTTATTGTATCTTAAATTTGACAGTCTCTAAAAAAAGATGCTCATTGTTTTAATTTTATCCTCAGCATCATGGCTAAATTTTTCAAATGAATATGGTTTTGTTTTTATATTTGAAGACATTGAAATATTTTTCAAAGTTAATGAGTCTTTGTTTGTCTAGATAACATTGTAGTATGTCTCCATATTTCGAAAGAAAGAGAAAAATTTTTCCACTGATTTTATTATCAATGTACAACACATTTTGCCATGCTATGAGATCAACAGGCACGGAATTTTAAGAAATTGCTGTCATATATACATACTTATTCGTACAAAGATAACAGCCACATGTCAAAAACACATTACAAATATTACGAAATAAGGAAAGGCACATAAAAGATTGAACACAAAATATGGTAAGTATGATGGAAATCCACTGATTATTAAGAGGAAATTTTGTTCTCAACCAGGACATGAATCCGGATCTCCAAATTTCACATTGAATGTCCTAACCAGTTGCACCACCAACAACTCCTTGGTCACATAAGAATTGGCATGGTTTTTTTTGCAACACATTGCCTGAACAGCATAGCTGTTTACTATAAAATATTTTTTCTCTTAAGAATCGGTGGATTTTCATCATCCTTATCACATTTGTCTTCATCTTTTTGTGTTACTATCCCTTTCCTTATTTCCTATTTTTTGTGATATATATAGAGAGATATAGAGACCCATTTTCACCCACTCCATTCTTGAGAAGGTGGTTTAGCATCCACCGAAAATTCAATAAAATTGAGTTTCTTTATTTTTGTGTCTGTGTTTATTCAGCCTGTTGTAACAATATTCATTCATGTGTGTGAACAATCCTAAGTACTTTATATATATATATATATACACACACACTTAGGGGAAATACTGAACAGCACATACAATATAAAATAAGATTCGGCAAATATAGGTGATCACTGATCACATCCAGTCGCCATCTATACAATTTTCTATTACTAGACTGTAACTCTTCAATTGTTTCTCTGCTTGTTCAGCCATGACTGAACACCAAATATTGGTGAATGCCACTCACCAGCTGAAGTAACAACCCGGATGTGATTCACCAACAAAGTACCAGCTTCACCCTCTTCTTTCACACAATCCTCAGTGCACCACATACGCATGTATTCAAACACACATTCACTCACAACCACAATCATTCATGTATATATTCATGCTTCATTCATTCATGCATGTATTCCTATAACTGACCAGTGTAACAGTGGTGGCAAGGCTCAATATCGACCAAAAAAATTAACAACTCCTATTTACACCCAAACAAATGCAGAAAAAGAGAGAATTTTTGGCATTACCATCTTTCAATGGAGAGAAAGGAGTGATCTTCCCTTGGTAGGAGCGGATGATGGAGGGGAGGCAGATTCCTTCCATGTATACACACACATACAGCACAAGGAGGGGGTAATTTGGAGCTCAAACAGAATTGGTGATTTCATAAAGGAACCAGTAACCAAAATAGGCAGCAGAAACGTAGATGCACATGTGGAGGAGGGGTAGGTGATAAATTGTGAAGGCGGTTGGGGTTTGTGGTAATGAGGGCTGATGGGAAATTAGATGATTGCGGAGGAGAGATTGATGGCAACGGATGAGTTGAGTGTGTGGCTCGTTTTCATGTTCCATTGTGCAGAGAGTAATGGGGAGAGATTTTTTCATTGCACCAGTTAATAGTGGAGCTGGATGAAGGTTTTACAATCTCAATCTGTTTAAAATCGTCCAAATGTTGTCCTTTTGCAACTATTTGTAACTCTTCAGTCGCAAAGTTCAACACCAGTACTTCAATCCGAAAATTGGTTGACTGCAGCCCCCTCCATCCTTTCCTATCTAGTGCTAGCTCTCTTACCCCCCTTGGTAGGTCTTCTTCCTAACGTCTCTCATAATTTGCCCAATATATTTGTCCCTTGGCCTTCCCCTCTATTTTTCCTTCTATTATATTCTTCATGAATCCATTATGCCTCAGGGTGTGTCCTATCCACCTTATTCTTCTTTTCCTTATAGTTCTCCGCATTGACTTAGCTACCCCTGCTTTTCTGTAGACTTCCTTGTTCCTAACACTCTCCGTCCACTTGATTTTCAGCATCCTCCTCCAGAAACATGTTTTGAAGGCTTTTATTCTTCTTTAGTCTGTTTTTCCAATGGTCCGTGTCTCTGATCCATAGAGTGCCATGCTCCGTACGAATTCAAATATCGCTTCCTTGTTTGGAGTGGTATCTTCCTTGAGCATAGTAGTTACCTCTTCGTCATGAATGCTTTCTTAGCCTGAGATAATCTATTCTTGATATCCATAGAACTTCTACCATCCATGTAATCCTGCTTCCCAGTTAATTAAAGGATTCCACTGTCTCTAAGTTCTCTACTTATAGGTCAATGTCTGCACATAGCTTCTCTCTTCCACATACTGGTATTTTAGTCTACCTTCTATTTACTCTCATTTTGTATTCATTTGGTACTTTTCCCATTGTGTTCAAGGTAGTGGGTATCTGCTTCATCATGTATGGTTATTGTCATTTAAATTCCTGGTGAATAGGGTGTTTGAATGACCAATGTTTGAAATTCTTGAGATGTTCTCAATTACATAAATGTTTTGATGTTTTTACCAATCTCCACAATGTGCATAGCACCACATTCGTTACATCCTACTCTGTATACTCCTGTTTTCAACACTTTCTTGTACATCTTTGCAATTACACAGATGTTTCTCCTCTTGAAATTGTGGTTATGCAATATTACCACCAAGTGAAGCCCGTAGTTGTAAAATGTATATTTCATCTCTTATGAGTACAGTTTGGATGGTAAAATGGAAATAATTTCTACTGTGGGTATCTGCATTCAGGGTGAGAGGGATTACCAAAGAAAGTTCATTAAGTGATGCAAATCAAGGATGAAAGGTATGTGACTTTTCAGTAGAAAGTGAGTTATTACTGTGCTAAATGATAAATATCACAACCCAAAATGAATTTCTTCCCACTACCATTGAACTGCACATCTAACTTAAGTATAAAAATTTATTTACTAATGAAATTCAGACTTACTTCATAAACTTTGTGGCATTCCATTTCAATGAAATTATTGTAAATAACTTTTACAAATTTAAATGAACTCACTTGACTTGTGTCGATGATCATGATGGTTGATTCCCAAGCATTTAAACTATGTAGTATTTTTGACTATTGTGCTGTGTTAAAGTATAGGAAATAGTTTCCAGCGTGACTTTGTGGAACTGCTTCATGATTAAATGAGACACAAACTTTGAAATTCCACATAAAATATATTTTCTATAC
>WURS02474424.1:4276547-4305868 GCA_011762765.2 Rhinocypha anisoptera
ATTGCTGTGAAATTATTTCCCAATCTTCTACGATGGAAAAATTCCACCAAGTAAAGGCTGAAACCATTTCATACGTAAAGAGGTATAATTTACTCGGGTAGAGTCTTAGTGGACTTGCTTACCTTCATGCTGGGGAAGCCTATGCCAACAACAAAGTTGGCAATCCAGTTCACAAGGACTGCTATTGACATGGCTGCTGGACGAGGACCCTGAGAGAACAGCTCAGCCGTGATCATCCATGGAATGGAACCAGGCCCAACAGCAAAGAACACCACAAAACTCAGAGTGGACACCACCGACAGGTAGGACATCCAGTCGATCATCTCCTGTACATAGCCAAAGAACTCCTGATCAGGCATTAGTGACCTGCTCTAGACTTTCCCAAGAGTGCCGGAGGAGAGAGGGAGGGGAGAAGGGGGTGCTAAGTACGGCACTACATTAATGTACATACATTCAGCAAAAAACAACCAAGTGACAAACATCAAAAGAAGTTTCTCAGGAAACCCTTGACTATCCTTCAGGCTATGTTAGAAAATAATACACAAATAAAATTAAGGGAAGGAATAGAACAGTTGAGAGGACAGTGAGATCTTTCCCCTTATTTTGGAAAAAAAAGGCATTTTGCCAAAACGTGAGAACGACCAAAAGAATCAATTGCTAAACTTCAGTCACACTAAATGCACATCATTTCAGAAGAGAGACTTAAAATCTAATGTAAATTTGTCGTCATGTCTGTTTGATACAAATTACTTGAAGAGTCTCAATGTCCTCATTCAAATGTAAATCAAGGGTTGCCTGAAACAGATAAAATATAAAATGAGGCATGATGTCTTTACTGTCTCTAAAAAATATAAATTAGTAGTTGAACAGAGAGCAGTTTAACTCAGGAGGGTGAGGAAATCATGCGGATAAGGAGGATGAAAAACCATCCCTTAGCATAGTATAAACAGTTAATCTAACATGCACTTCATTTGTGAGAGTGACTGGCAGCACGTAAATAAACAGAAGCCTTAACAATGTGGAAAAAAAGCTATGTACAGAAACCAAAGAATGAAGAGGCAGTTACATATGCTCTGGGTGAAATTAGTGCTATCTGACATTTTTAGCTTGGGAGTGCTACCGTGTCATCTCCTCCGGACAGAATTAGGAAAGTTATCTGTGTGGTTAAGTGGAGTTAAATAAAACGTTGGGGAATTAAGAAGCAGTGATGGTGGTAGCCAAACAAAGATATTCATTAGTTATTGCAAAAATGTATGGGTGAACCCATCTAACACATTTCATTCATTCATTAAACTAATAAAGCATATTTACACACTACAGGCTGATAATTATGCCAGGTGTTTGCCAAAAACAAAAGAAAATCATGCTGGGTCATTGAAACTGTACATTATGATCAGTTGCTTAACATATTCCATTTCAGTGAATCCTTTAAAGTCACCCACACAGTGCTCAAGCATTCAACTGGATGGAACATGTACAGCCGGGAAATTCTGAAATGTTTTTGGGACAGACATGAATTTAAATTCAGTGTTTAACTATGAAAATATTTGAACAGAATCTGAGAATTTCTTTAATATCAAAATGTAATATTATTCATGAAATACAAAAGTGGGAAAGGATAGAAAAATATCACTTAAAAATATTTCTCTTTCCCATTTTTTCCAAAGGAAGAGTCACAGGAAAATTCACCAGCTACTTTGGTAGCTAAGTCAAGAACTAACATTTTGTCATGAGATACTTACAGTGACATGACAAAATAACTGAATTAGTTTAAATTGATCAAGATAAAACTTAGGGCCTTCATCTTTGTTACATTTGTATAAGATGGCTGTTCATGGATCAATGAACTAAGAACTTACCAAACATCAGGAAATGTAAATGCAGGAAAGAGATCCTTCAATTTATTAAGACATCAAATCTTATACTTTTTATCCCCAAAATGTGTCAAAACAAGTATACATTATCAAATTGACTATTCACAACATTGTCGAAAATCATTATTGATAATTGATGCTAATTAGACTCTTTATTCATAAGCTGGTGAATTGAAATAGGCGAGGTGCATAATTATGAAAGCATGTATGTCATTCATGAAAGCAGTGAGAGTGCTGACACTGGCTCTAGATGCCATGATATTTATTTACTATTTTATATTCATAATATTTTACACATAACTGAAATTAGAACATAAACATGATTGAGATATCTACTAAGATGTAAGCAGTATATAGACAGCTTCCTGATTTTTAAGGAAAAGTGAAGAATGAAAATGTTATTATACAGCACTTAGTTGTTTTATTTCATTCAAAGAGTGGGTAGGTAATTATAATACTCAAATTCTAGCTTTATGATGTACATATTTACAGAAGTAAACTAGAAAACTAATTAAACCTTGCTCTGAAAAGCAGCTTTTATCAATAGGTAATTATCAACTCAAATCAATTGGCCAATTTTGAATACAAAATTCAACTGCAAAGCTTTTATTTTTCTACAGTATGGTTAGTCATTATAGTGAGACTATCTTGGTATTTCATTTAAATTCCATATATAATTCCATGGTCAGACCAATGAACATTTTTTTATACTTAAATAGAATCTTAATATAGCTTTTGTATAGTATTAAAGCTTACCACTACTATATACATACTAGAGGTAAGTTTTAAGTAATTACTAGTTAGTTATTATATTGCTAATTAGTAAAATGTATTGGAATCAATATATTTTACAAGTAGCAATTGATACATTATTGTTGTTAAAATAATCAAAAGGTATTTCTCTCACCCTCTACATGACTTTAGCAGAGGTCAAAGGATGACAGTAGCTTCTGTGAAATTCAAGCTTAATTATATATTCATAATTCATATACATAACTACCTTTCAAGTTCATAGCATTTGATTATATGTACATCCTTTGTGTAATTCTTCTGCAGTAATATGCTCTAGTATCTCATGAATAGACTGTAGATAAAAGAAAACTAGAATTGATATCAAATGGACTGGTTTTTATAAATTAGAAGTTATCTCTAATTAATAGTGCCTTTCCATTATTTTGTGACTTACAAAGCTGCAGCCTAGAATGATTTTTATCGCAAAACAGTCTATTCCAAGGGAAATGTAGACTAAAAATATAGAATTATATTAGTATAATGTACATAACGGTCTGTTGGATAAGTATGTGTTACAAAATTGGATTATACAAACATATGAATTAATCAAAATTTAAATTTAGAAAAAAAATTCAGACTTACGAAATGACTATGAAATTTGCAATGAAAAAATACATGAAATAAAGTCTGGAGTATGGATTTTATGTAAAAAAAAGGAAAAATGAAGAATGTCATCCATTGGAAAACATACTATCCAAAGACATTTTGAAACAAATATTTACATTGATGATGATTAGTAATCTACCAGACATAGTAGGCCTTTGGTGAAATTAAGAAACAACATATAGGAAATAGTTTCCGGCATGACTTTGTGGAACTGCTTCATGATTAAATGAGACACAAACTTTGAAATTCCACATAAAATATATTTTCTATACGACCCGGGTTTCGTCGCAATGCAAAATCATCAGGTGACTTGTTAAAGTGATCTAAAAAAGTATGTTCTCCTGAAATTAATTGCTGGAGATATAAAAACAATTTGATCTGAATTAGTCCATCAATAACTTTATTGTAATTGTATCATGAAACTTATTAAAATCCTTCATAACCAAAAATAGTCAAATATTTGTCAGTAGAAGAGAAGAATAAGACCACGAAGTAATTAAACTACTGTATTTTCATAATGTTTTTTTAACTTTCCAGACTTTGAAGAAAAGGGGGTCCTCTTGATATGTATGCAAAATCTTCAACTTCATTGTCTTGAATAATCAATAAATTAACATTTTCGGAATACTAATACCTTTATTAACTGTGTTAAAAAAGAGAACATTGTCAGAATACTAAAACTTTTAATACTTTTTAAATGCAAAAAAATTATAACAATATTGTATGTAATAATTACTACTATTGGTTATTATGCAAAACTACATTTCCTTGTTGATTACCAAATGTCGATTATTTTAGGCAGAGATGATTCATCATTTGTAAATTTTAAGCCTGTTATTTAGTGGCTCGGAGATGTACAAGCCACAAAAAGTAGGTCAGAAATGAAAAATTATGGGTAAGTTCAATAAAGAATGATTTAAAATATTACAAATGAGAATTAAATGAGTTTTTATTCTTGTAGTTGGATAATTATGACATTGAAAGTCAGATCCTTATCCCAGCTTTTTTTGAAGATGGGTAATTACATCAAACTGGATTATCACTGTTGTTCTAGGAAAGAATTTTTATATCTAGAAAGTTGTTATGACACTATAATGGCTATAAGCATAGTCCTGACATACTATGTCGCTATATAGGAAGTTGGCCATGGATGTTAGTAGAATAATAGTCTATCATGATCCTAATTAGTTCCATGTTCTCCCAAATTATTTTGTTTACTTCTAATCATTTATGCAACCTCTTAATGACTTCAATAACTCTTTCTATCCTCAAATCTCCATAGTTTCAATCCATGCTTATTCTCTGTCGTCAAATCCGCCATTGAGCAATGTCATTAACCATATTCCTCATGGCCAATCATTCATTTATTTGAAATTCACTTGGATTTTCTGGAATTATTTCTCATCATTTTCTTCAAATCCTAGGTAACCTCATCCAAATGCAACTTCCTGTCTCTTTCATATCCTGTTCAAATTGTACCTGACAATCCTGTACCACAGTGAAATGCATAGTACCCTTAATAAAATATGTGGAAAAGTATCTTGTCTTTTGTGGCTAATAAATGATCTGCCGTGCCTTCTTTACTGGAGGAGAACAATGTCATGTCCACGTATACCTTATCAGAGGTAATGAATTTCAAGTGGTTGATTTTTCCAAGTACC
Organism: Rhinocypha anisoptera; assembly: GCA_011762765.2. Lineage (NCBI taxonomy): Eukaryota > Metazoa > Arthropoda > Insecta > Odonata > Chlorocyphidae > Rhinocypha > Rhinocypha anisoptera. Next base: position 4,281,481 of record WURS02474424.1, read on the forward strand.
ATTGGAGTTGGTAGGAGTGATTTAAAGGTGAAAGAACATTGCTATTAATCTCTTGTGAGACCAAATTTAAAATATTTGACCAGTGTTTGGGATCCATCTGAAAATTGCCTTATTCATGAATTGAGAAGGTATAGTGCATGGTAGCAAGATTCATTTAAAAATGCTATAGTAAGACAGCATTACAGTGGTTGTTACGGAGCTCAATTGGGAGTTGCTAGGGTGGCATGATGGTACATCAAATTTAATGAATAACTTAAATTCCTGAATTAGAAAGTGAATGTAACTGATGTAAAATAGATGTCACTATTTCTAAAACTTTACCAGGTTATGTAGCCTTTGAATGATTAACCTACATAAATTGGTGTCCTAACCCCCTGTCATACACCATTAGGTGGCTAGAAGGGTAATTATGTAGATGACTCTTAGCAATGTACTAAATCTGTAACCTGGGAAGCATGAAGTAGTTGACAAGATGGTTTCAATAGTCAGTCAGTGGAAATCCCTTCCAGGTCAAAATAATCAACAGCTCTACTAAAATGTTATCAATTTTTTTATTATTTTAATATTATAAGCAAGAGTCCCTTTTTCATTAAACTGTAAATAGAAATGTAACATAAAGAAAGATAAGTTCATAAAGATAAATGGGATATGTTACTTGTATGGGTTATGCTAAGGCACTTGTGATGGGCTTTAGGCAATAAAGTAGACTAACTTATAAGAGCTATTCATACAGGCCAACTGAGATAATTCCACAATTATCAACCCAAGGGCTGGTTTGAAAGGTAAGGGTATAGACCAACATTGCGTAATACCATAAGTGTTAAAGTTTGTGAAATGTATACGTCAGAGCAAAGAGATTATTAGTTTCCCATTAAGATATGGTTCCCAGAAAACAGTTTAGTCGGACCTGGGGTTCTCTAAGTTCCTGGATTTTTAGAAGAATTTTGCAACTACTTGGAATTTGGTATTTTTTTAAAGTATATAAGTACAATAATAAAATATTTAAAGGTGAGGAAATCACATTTGTGATCGATCGTTTGTCTTGAAATATTTAATGAGTGTTGTAACAGTGCTTTTTCTCTATCGAACACATTGGTTTTTGGAGGAAAATTTAATCGTCTACATTTCAAGGATTTCTTTACTAAATCTCTGCTGTATCTCATACATTTGATTAAATATAAGCTTTAACATCTCATATAATAATAGTATTTATTCATTCCTGAGAGGTCACAAACATCACTGGAATACGTAAAAAAATATATATATAACATACAAGTACTGTGTATTTACTCGAATATAAGACGAGTTTTTTTCTCAAATTAAACCTGAGAAAAATGTGGGGTCACCTTATTCAATAGAAACATAATTTTACGTATACCGATTTTACGCACGCGACAATGGGGTGCCGGCCAATATTTTTTTGAATTACTGTTTGAAATTACCTAAACTTGACGTAACGATTTTATGTAAGACCGTTTTGGCTCCCGGCTGAAGTGTTAATTCGTTTTTACGAAACAAAAAAAACAGTACTTAATGAAACTTCTAAATCTAGAAGAATCTTTTTAATGTCAATATTTAATTAAAGTTAAAGTACTTCCATACACTACTGCGTACTTCAATAGTAACAAATTACTGACAGGATTCTTAGTCGTTTGTTATTATTTTTCTTTCGCGCATTGCATCGCGTTATTCAATCATGGGTTACATGTGTTTACTTGTTTACGACAAATACTACGCCACTACTAACACAATTCTCACGAAGAAGGCACTGACCCTGAGATAGGAATGATAGCTGTGAGGGTAGGAACCTTGTCGGCTATTGTGAGTGACAAGCATCGTCTTTTGGGTCTCCCGCGAGCGGTGTTGTCACACCAGCGCGCGTTGTTCAGCGGAATTTAATACATGGTTAAGTTTAGTAAAAAATTAAAGGAAATAAATCGAAGAACCAACCATTATTTAGGCACTAGAGAATACAGTGTAATTAAAATCAAATGAAGATTTTTAGTGTTATTATTGCAAAATATGGCCTGGCATGCTAGGCGCGCACTTTAAAATACGAACTTTTACGGAAAAATCGACTATTCCTCATGAAAACGGAAGGCAATTGATAACTTTCTCACCAGACTGGCGCTAATCCTTGCGAAAAAAATATCACGTACAATGTTGTGATGTTTTTATTCACTCGCGCTACATGTAAGCATGTCGCCGCGAGAATTTCAGTATCAAAAATATTTTTTAGCGACAGAAACATGATGATGAGACAAAAAGTGACCCCGGGTGTGGGGTTTTGCCCGATCATTACAAAGTACTGATAATACTCCGCTGATTCAGACCGAGCTGAGTGATAATTAAACAGTTTTATTTGTAATTATACTGAATATATGCATAAATAAAAATATATACATTTCATTGTAGGAACAATAGTTATATAGGCTAAGAGTAGAGTATTGTACTATGATGCATCACAAGTTATTAGCACATTTATCAAAAGTAGCCACATCATTTTTACATAATTTAATTTACTGAATAACTATCAATTCAGGTCCATATGTGTTGTTTTAAATCAAAATTCTGCTGTTATTGGGTAAATAAGCATTTAATATAACATAACATTTATACATATAATAATTAAACATTTATTATAACCCCATATTTACCATGAAATAAAACTAAGATTTTTTCCAAATTTAGCCTCAGAAAGAGGTGGTCGTCTTACATTCGAGTCGTCCTAATCGATATATACATAATACATCATGAACAAAACATAGTGATTAGAATAGAGAGTATTAAAATGTACCAGAGAAGTAGTATTTTACAGTGTAGAAAATTTTAGTAGAAATTATTTTGTTCAAAGTTTAAATTTTCCTGAAGGGAGGCTTTTAAGTTTACAGGTAATTTATTAAAATCTTTGATGCTGAATGCAGTGGACCACACTGACAAAAGGTGTTGTGGTAGTCCATCATTACTTGATCTGGCTGTGTAGGTATGGTCCATACTCTATTGTATGGACACTGCTATATTTTGGGAAGTACTTTGGGCTATTTTTAACAAATGAGGCACATGTTAAAATATAGAGAGAAGGAAAAGTTGAGGTTTTAAGTTTTTGAAATAATAGTATGCCTAAGGACTCCAAGGGCGCACACAATGGTTTTTATCGTTTTGTTTCTGCAGAGAGAAACCTTTGAAGCAGTGGGTGGCATTCGTCCAAAAGATTATACTATAAACCAGGTATGGGTAATTTTTTGCATAGTATATCATTAGTAGCTTCAGTTACACGGACAAGCTTTCTTAACATTAAATTCCTTGAGTAAATTTTTACTTGTCATTTTTATATGAGTGGCCCAGTCAAGAGTTAACGGATCACAATGATGAGTAAAAAATTTGGGTAAGCCTTGAGGAACCGATACCAATTTTGAAGGAATCGTAGGAACTTTTCCCTATAACGTAATCACGAGTTATGCCGCACATATTGAGTTTTTATTTCAGATAATCAACGACGTTTTCCGTTGCTGTGTCTGAGTGAATTCGGCCGACGTCGATAAATGACGTTCTAGGTGCAGGGCGAAGAGAAGTTGTGTCGATGTCAGCACAGGTGCCAATTATTTTGCCGTATTTACGCGGCTTGGGTCTTACCTCTGTGAAACCATTTTCTCAGTTTGATCTCGAAATGGGTGGGATTGTAGACACCAAATCATTGGGCTGTTTTGTTGTTTTTGGAATTGATTTTGTTGTTGTTAAAGCTGTTGTTGAAGCTGCTGTTGCTGAAAATATCTTCTCCTACTAAGGAACCCAAAGAACATTCCTCCAACAAGAATATTTCCGTGGTTCTCTGAGTAAATACCAATTTGGTCTGAGGTCTAGCTTAATTTCTTAATTATCTAATTGTTAACCTGGCTGTTTTTAGTCAAGAACGTTGGATCCATCATATATAATGAACAGATATCAGTAAATGTTTTCCCTCTTGTCTTGAATAATGGAGACCTTATTTTTGATTTTCCACCATTTAACTACAGTGTAAATCGTTCTTCTTCTTTTTTAATATCAGAAACCGTCGTTAGAGGGCAGATATCTACTGCAACGAGTTGGATACCATACGGAGGAAACGTATACTCGGACGTCAGATCCAGTCAGAGCATAAATACATCTCGGAGGCTTGACAACGAAGACACCAATGTAGCTGAGTGACAAGTTGCTTGTTGTTGTAAATGAGGTAGTTTACTTTGTGGAAATGGTATCTCAAAGATATAAAGTGTTCATCTGCTCAATTTCTCCATCGCTGAAAGTGTATTTTACATGGGAAGAAGGTAATATACGTTCTGTCATGACTTATATATTTTTTTTGTTGTCTCTGATGGTTGCACTTTTTGAACTGAGGTGACGGATAATTATTATCAATCGTTAAGATTAAAAGTTAACATAAAAGTTCTTCCGAATCATATACGTATAACTTTATGCTTATAATATTTTTGTGATTAATTTAATCTATGTATGATCTTTGTAGTCCATTAATATTTTCATTTTTATTTCCAGATAGTGGATAGCTCATTATCCATTGAAATGGTTTCTCGTGAAAATGAATTTAATCAAAGTGTCCCGGAGAGTTTGTTATATAGCTAGTTACTTCAGCTCAAAAGTTAACCCTAGAAGTTCAGAATTACAACAGGTTTGTGTGAATCGGAAGTAAATCAACTCTTCTTACAGGGATTTTATGGTTTTTGAAATATAATGCCCTTTGTGAAAATGACTGTGTGTTACTAGTGATATCCAGTGAGTGGAAAAGGTGTTAATCGTACGGGATTTTAGTCATCAAAATGACTTTCATGATGATGAAGAAAAAGAAGTACAAGTTTCAAGTGGAGTTTGACTTGGAGGAACTTACGGCTGTGCCATTTGTTAATGCTGTACTTTTCGCTAAAGTGAGGCTGCTGGATGGCGGAAATTTTAGCGAAACATCTTCCAGGTAAAATATTAGCTCACTTTTCCCAATTCATGTTTTTTGTTAATTACCCTTGTCCTGATTACCTTGCCTCGGGACTGATTTCAGTCCTAGACAACCGTTGATTTCTATACTCGTTTTTTGTTCAGATTGGGGTTTTATTCAGTTCACTGAGCCTTGTTTCATAAATGTTCCCGTAGCCCGTGTCCTTATTTTTGTGACGAATGAACCGCCAATTTTGTATTTTGGCGAAGGTTTAACAAAAGTGCCCTCGAGGTACTAGTTTTGCACATTGTTGTCAACTTTGTACCGTACATATTTGCCAGGATTTTGTGCATTCTTTCGGTCATAACGTGTTTCGCATTCATTTAGCACAAGTAGCAGACGGGAGTATTATGAACGTGGCCATAGCAATAGATTCAATCTATTTAGCACTTCACTGCGGTGTAATTTCATCATTAAAGGAAATGAGTTTTATAGTGTGTGTACCTAATTATTTTATCTGTACACGTAAAAATGGATTAAGTGGTTGAACACAAACTTATTCCAGCCGGATTATGCGTTAAAACGGTTGATTCTGAATTTCTTAAAAGATACTTGAAAAACTGCGTCCTCATAGACCCTGGTTAAGTATCCAAGTCGAGCTAGAAGTTTCTTTTATTGTTACGCCAGTGTCTCTCAGCAATATATATATTTTTTTAATGTACGGCTATGTTCATGTTTCTCCCAAAATTCTTATTCTTGGTTAAGTAACAGCGTTCTTGATTAGCTGGTGACCGACCTATTATCTTTCCAAACATTTTGTTATCACGTCGGTGCAGTTTTCTATCATTAATCTTTTCTATTTTTACCTTCAGTGATGTATCAGGATAATCATACATTCGAGAGAATACTGCTAGCCCTTCCCCATCGAGAATAAATATCTATCATGAAAATAAACACGCTGTCTTCCCGCTACAATATTGACAGGTCGCTGAACTTTCCATCCTCCCCGAGTCAGGAGTCATGTCGATGGGTAGGTTGCTTTCATTATTAATGAGGAGAATAGAACGATACGTCCATCACCTCATATAGCTATGGAATCCAAATAACTGGCGGACCATCAAGTGACCCGTCCCAGGTAGGATCGCTGCCTGGATCGCCTTTTTTTTATTACTGGTCCACTCCTTAAAATGCTATCAAATCCGTATGATGTTAGCACTGAAATTTTTTGACACTCGTTCTAATCCACGGCGTACAGTTTTGTGCAGATTGTGTGTCAAAGAAGTGAATCTCAAAGCGGGAACAATGCCTTGTATAGACTTTATCTTGGGGATTTCTTGTTGGTTCAATGCTCCGGAAGGAATTTGCATTAAAACTTGTCTTTCTGTGAGATGGGTACTTGATCCAGTTAAATTCTCAAGGTCTGGAAGAATTTTCCATGTGATCATGATTTAGGTTTAAAAAAGACGAATTCTTCCTGATAGAAATTACCTCTAGCGTTTGGGAGGCAGTTCTGCGTGATAACTGTCTAATCGGCATTAAGGCAATAAATGTTCTCATCGTTCACTCGTTAAATGAAAAGTCATTAACAAATGCATGATGATACCTATGCGAGTGTTGAACTAGCCTTTTGAGTGTTGATCATGGGCATGTGCAGGAGAGAAAGCTGTGTTATGGATTAACGCGGAATTTGTTACCAGAATATTCATTTTTAATCATAAACGTGAATTAGAAATTCATTTAAAACTCGCCTTGGCTACTCGAAAAAATAAGACGTCAGGAAAGTCGAAGCACTTGCAAACTTCCAATATTATTTTCTGCTTTCTGAACCACCCAAAAATAAAATAGTTTCGGTATTCAGAAGTCTCGTATCGCTGCCTTTAGGGTGCTACATTGAGTAGTATCCAAATGGGAATCTTGCTAACGTAAAGTTTCATCATATGAAATAAATATCCTGTTTCAGGCTTCCAGTCCTGAGAATTCTCTATTTTCATTTTCTAGAGAAAGGAAGGGACAATTGTCCCCTCCAACTATTTTTTTAAATCCGTGGAAAAAGTTTTTTTTGGGAAATGAACAAGTATTTTAAGTTCATTGTCGTTACTTGTTTAAAAAGTCGTCTGAACTACGCTGGAACTATGCGTTTTATATACCTACTATTTCCCATCAATTTTAATTATTTCTGCTCATTAATTTTTAATAGTTTTTAGAGAAAAATAAAAAATAAATACTCTTGTAATATTCAGAGCACTAGCTCCCAAATGATGTTCCGAAGGAAACTAGGTTTAATCAAGGAAATCACTGACAGCTCTTGGGTTCACAATTGCAGGTAATGACAATGTTCCCCAAAAATTGGGGCACCGAATACATTTCAGCATTTCACGTTTAGGCTTGGAAAGGATGACTTGTAAAGACTTTACTGGAAATTTCAGTTAATAAGACTGGCAGGATGAAAAATGCCTTTGGCATGTTTTAAAAGTCTATTTTGAAACGACCGCCGTGAGGAATATTGGATACATTGGAAATTGATCATCAGTTACAATTTTCTGACAAAAAAAGTTTCAAACATAAAAATTTCAACAACTCTCCTTTCAAAAGAATATTACCAGCAATTGAAAAGTTTTAACAGGAAAAAAAACATTTACGTTCCGCAAATTATTTTTTTCTCCAATGAGTAAATGATAATTTTTCCATTGTTAATTTTTTTATTGCGACAGGTGGTCATTCCATTCCAAATGGTATTATTTAAGAAAGCGTAAGTAGTAGGTGATAAGAGCATCAGAAGTAGAAACATTTAGCCAACTAGGTACGTATCTACTAAAAAATATTTCATTACGGGAACCATAAATAATATTTAAAGGAAAACACTAGCGGAAACGCTGACGGTAATCGAGCAGAGCGATGCTTGCTTCTAAAGGACTTGGTCCTTGGGGAAAGAAGCCGAGTGCAGGTTTGCGATGTGGGTGTGGTGGATGATGGAAAAGGCTTGGCGGAAGCGGAGGAAGAGGTTTTGGGCCTCGCAGGTGAAGAAAGCAAGTTATTGGAAATACAAAGAAGACAGGACAAGTTAATAGGATGGGAACTACAGGGTGATGGAATGTTGAAGTCAGCGGCCGAAGGTAGACCCTTGGGATGAGGGACATTTGGAAAAACCAAACAAGCATTTCATAGACGTACGGCCAAAAGTAGAATTTCTCATCAGCCCTTTTGGCATCTTGACTTTCTTCGTCTATGAGTATCAATCAACCTTCGAATGGTAGGTTACCTCAAAAAAGACCCTCTTCCGAATTGATACTACTGTCGTTTACAAATCGCTCCACCGTAACAAAATTAGTTTTCTCTTTGATGTGAAGAATCTTCTTTCTTCTGAAGACGGATATTTTTTCGATCCTGGGGATCGATAAAGAGACACAGATAATTTACCTTCTGTGGACTGAAAGATTTTCCATGTTCATTCCTAGAGGGAAACTCTGGCAATAAACAGTGTAATGAATATAAATTGCTGTTAACAGCCTGCTTTTGTCCCTTACACAAAAACTTATTAACTACTATATTTTCTATTGGAATTCTTCCTAAAGATATATATGCCGGGTCTTGATTCTTATGTGTGCTCCGTCATCTTGGAATAAATTGAAATATTCTGAACTTATTTCCTATTTTTTTTGCCTATGTTTATCCCTGAAGGAAATGCTTGGACCGCTCTGGTGATTGTTGACAGTGAATTTTTTATCTTAGCCACCACTGTTGGCTATATTTTATCTCCAACCATTAGCTAGAGGCAAAAATAAAGCGGAGATATGAAAAATTACTCCCAGAACGATCCTCGTTCAATTTCATGTATCAACCATTTTACTAATGCTAACCAAGAGAAAAAGACAAATTTTTTCCAATTATTATTCCTATTTTCAAATTATTATGCAGTAGTTAGTTTAGTAGATTAACATGAAGTTAGTTGATGAAGTTTTCTCGGGTTTCCAACCGAGGTCGGGTGTTTGTAGGCACCTACCTTCGCACCTAGGCCTTTGTAGACATGTGTGGTAGATAACTATGATGTAATATTTTGGCTGTTTTTATAGGGTTCATTTGAAAAATTTCTTTCGTGCTTCCCCCGAAAATATTATTGCTTATCCTTGGGGGATTTTGAAACCGTTACTCGTGCCTTTCCCTTAATCATTTCCTCATGATTCCCTCTTCTCCAACCCAAAATCCTCTTTCATCTGCTCTCTTTCTCTTCCTTTAACTACTTTTCCTGCTTCCCGGTAGTGAAATGCTTAAGGAATACTCTTACGGATAGAAGATGGGAATTAATAGTTTATGAGGCACCTACTATAATATCATTAATGGACAAAGTTTACTCTGGAGGCCGTCACTTGGTGGAATTCTATGATAGAGTGATGGAAATATAATAGTTATTAAAAAACCATCACTCTATCATTAATGGAAGCTAGTCTATCGAAGACAGTGCTTCAGTACTTGCAGGGGCCCTGAGAGTGAACAATTGTAAAGGTGTTCTCTGGGAACACCGAGAGACAACCGATGGAGAAATTTAGACTTATTGAAAGTACAGATATTTGAGATGATTATCAGGTGAAAGTATCGCTTGGGGAGCTGGTGGGAACCATTCTTTGACTTGATTACCCTTGATATGAAGAGTCTCCGGTATATGGTTATTTTCTTTCCTAAAGATGAATTGCTTGCATCACTCGTGTTACACCCTAATTTAAACGTTCACTAATTATCTTTGCCCCTCCCCCCCAGCTTTGTCGTTAATTTCTTTGTTTTTGTAATCGCTCCTTTCCTGAGATGATTCCACTTCAAAGTACTTAACACCGTGGACATTAATTAAGTACACAAAAACTGGATTGACTTTGGCGTCACTTTGTCGAAATGTTTCATACTTGGAAGAGTGATTTGCTTTTCCACATAAAAAATTTAATGTGGAAAAACAAAGCATTCCTTCCAAGTAAGTACATAAATTCAAACTAGCGTAGAAGTAATTCTAGTTTTAAAACTGCATTAAAGAAATAGAGGTTGTAGCTTTGATATAATTCCACAGAACACAAAAGATTAGACACGGCCGATATCGAACGAGAATCGTCAACGTATGATGACCAGATGATGACAATTTGAAACTGGTCGAATCTAATCTTTTTGTTCTGTGGAAATATATCAAAGCTACAACCTCTATTTGTTGAATTATGGACTTCCACCAGGCGAAGGCTTCCTCAGTGAATTTTATAAAAGTGTACCCTTATCCTTATAACCTGTTTTCATTTAATATGAACCCTTATCTCAAACGTGTCTCGATCACCTAAAACATTAGTGGGTTTCTACTGCTTAGATTCCACTTTATCATATTGGTATTTAGCTCATCTCAGTGTCGTTTTTCGTTTGTTAAATGTTTCGATTTCCAAGAGTAGCATTGGCAGTGCTATGTGTAGTAGACGCTCTTCATGGTGACATTCTATACTCCGCCTCAATCGACCTGAGACGAATGAGCCGTTATAGTATAGTTAGTCTCACGTGAAGCGGATTTTTATTAATGTTTATTAAGGATGTCTCTTCGATTTGAAGCGTTGGAAGACTAGATTCCGTTTTTTAAACTGCCTATGGCCTCTTTTGCTGCAGTTTCATGCCGTAAATCATGCGTGTATTGTATGTACTCGTATTTCCATCCTTGGCTATTGTGATTGTTGTCCAATGTTTCCAATATAAGTTAGAGCAATAAACATTCAGGGCTTTGGGATAAACAAATTCAAGTATCTCATTGACAAATTAACCGGTACAGTCCTACAAGTATCAATTTGATTCAGAATTTAAAATGCTTCCTTTTAAATTAATAATAATATAAAAAAGTTGTTTTTGCAATAAGAATTAAAGTCGCAAAAAATTGCCATATTTGACGGTTTTTCGGCATTTTGACATACGCCAATTGACCAAATAAATCGTAATGCGGCTCAAATTGAAGATCCTATTGAGACCTTTAAAAAGTTACCGGGACTTATCACTCTAAAAAACGATGTTGTAGCTCACAGAAGTGAAATCATTCTTTCGTCAACTTTGAACCAACCCCCCCCCCCCCCATTTGTTAACGCACACCTTTTCCATCTTTAAAAGTATGTATAGGCATGCTCAATAGTAAAGTCATAAATGAGCCCTTTTTTCACCCATAGGCTGGACTAGAAAACGTATTCCCATATTCGTCCGTATTGTCATTCAAAGCGGCGGGCCAACACGGATGTTGACACTGTACCTCTGTGACATTTGGTTGGATTTTTACCCGTTTTGCCTCGTTTTACGTCGTCTTTGCTTGCTTTGGAATTTGTGGCGGAGGGAATTTGGTGCGCGCGTGCGTATAGCCAAATGTGGTGTGAATCTCGGTGCGCCTTCCATCTCTCTTAAGGAAAAGCACGGACTGATTTCAAAATATATATATACACGTATAGCCCTTGGGTATTTTCCTTGGGCAGAATAGCCGTACTCTCGCTTACTTTCTCGAGGTTTGGTTTTGGCGACGGCGAGAATCGGAACTGTGCGGGGAATTGACGCTCGCTGAAGGTCGGGATGCACATACCACGCGGCGTAATAGGAGGCACTGCCTGTGTGACGGGACGGGTGCCAGGTAAGGCGAATGGGGGGTTGTGCCGAACCCGTTTTGACGGGACTCCTCAAAGGCCAAGGGATAACACGATGCAGAATAAATTCCTCTTCAAGTCACGGCTCGTCTCCAACTTTCCTCTAGTGCTTGTTTTGACGAGTGATAATAATAAAATAACAATATCATTTATTTCACTCCTTCCAACATACGAACACCTGACAACCTAATCATTGGAGTGAAATCAGCCATCCCTGAAGAAAAAAGTCTCGTGTCTTACGCCGTCACTTATTTACAGGCGGTCCACATGTTTACAACGGTATACTCTTGTGGAAGTCCAGGAAACTGAAAGTACGTTCTCTAGATTCTTACGAGCAAGCTTGCAAAAAATGGACAAGTAAAACCAGGCTCACACAGACACGTGCACGAAAATAATCAAATATAGCAAATATACCAGGCACATAAATGCAAATAGGTATTAAAAAATGAACAAATAAAACAAGCTCTCACATTGGAAATTATAAAAAAATTAACAAACATGTTACTCTACCATCAATTAAATCACACTCAAAGAAAACACGAATCAGTAGAGAACGGCAAAAACACTCCCATCACCTAAGCGCCCCTCGAATGTGGATGGCTGGTACTACCTACACAATGGTTTGAACACAAAGATGTTGAACGCCTTTCAGCCTCTTTCGGAAAAATAGCTAGTCTCTTTAATCACCTTAAAAATCCGGACTCTTATTCTTCACAAATTAGACTGTTGGATATTTGAGTAGCTACATATATTGGGTGCATATAAGTAGATATATGTATATTGGGTGAAATGTAGGAATACGAATGTTTGAAAACTTGAATGTTAGGTTTTTTCTGGTAAAGTTATTAAATAGTTTAAATCGAAAAGGACGGTTTTCATTTACACCTGACGCCTCCGCACAAACCGTGACGAGGGGCCACGCCCCCTTTAATTGTGTAAATCTGGGTAAACGGTGTAGAAGCGCTTGTTTAATGAATGGCGGATGACGAAAAGGCTTTCCCATTGAAATTTCGGCGTCGCTTCCTCACCTTGATTTAGCTGCGGCCGTGAACTGCGCGTAGGGACAGCCGAGCACTTAAATGTCTTATCATTTGTGGAATCTCTTTCAAGTTTTTATCTGGGTGGTATAATCGATGGGTGAAGTGTCGGGTCTTGATAGTTCACGCGATGCTGGAGGTGCACGGGTGCTTTGTCTTTCTGAAAATCTTGGTATCTCTTGCCCCCTTTGACCGTCAGTGGAGACGGTCCGGTACTATCATCTTTCGAAACCCCGTCGCGTTGATTTCGTAACAATCTTTGACAAGTACAAGCGGATCTTCTTTGACTCAATTGTAATTAGTAATTAAAACTGTGGGTCCCAATTTATTCCAGGCGTAGTGCAACCAATACGAAAAATTGTCGCGTCGAATCTTGTTCCTCGTATTTTCCTGGTTCCTCCTATATGTAGGCGTGGTGGTCCAGGGTGGTAATTCGTTCACATACTACGCGGAGGGACCGGATTCAAATCCCGATGACGCATACGTAAACCTCCGGTTAAAGCAAAGTATAGTGATTTTTTTCGGTGTGCCAGGACAAGGGAGAGCAATTAGTCTCCCGCGACATGACGTGTGAATTGTAACTCGATGTTGGGTTCAGCACTAGATGAGATGTGCCCTCATCTATCAGTTTTTTTTTTAATGTCTTGGTGACTAAAAATTATTGTCAATCGAGGTCGCCGGTGAGTTTTCATTGAATCACATGCTCCTGGCATTCACAATAGGTGACATAACGAACAGTTCCGTGGGGTTATTTGGTGGAATTTATTCCATCGTGAAGTTTCAGAGAATGAAAATCACTGTGGTGTGGAATTGCAGTTTTTTTTTATTCTCCGAAACCTCTTCTATGAAACCAAGCTTCCATTTTAAAAATTGTAGCGGCGCACATTTTCCTGTAGCCCGTCTTAACGATGCCCTGGGAGGTGTAGCGAGGAGATAACGGTTTGAGACGCTCGTACGGTGGGGTGCTGAACCCCTTGGTTGGGTGGCAGCGATTCACATCGTAGAATATTGGAACATTCGCTGTCTCACGATCAACAAGGGATTTGGGGCGTGGCTCGAAAGCGCGGAGTGAGCGACGAGATTTGCTCCTCGTCCACCGAGAAACATCTGCTTGACGACCCGTCGTCCTCCCGCGACACCTCGTCGCTCACCATCCGGAGAGCGGTGGTCGCTAGGGAGAATTAATTCTCGTCTGCACCGCGAGGAAGAGAGACAGTCGCCGCGCGCGATTCCTTTCTCCCTCCCTTCCTCTCTCTCTCTCTCCCTCCGCTGCTGTTGAGGACGCGATCCAGTTCCGCCCCGGGCAAGGACGCACCGCGGCGGTGGAGGAATGTCGTGTCCTCCTCCACCCCGTGCGCTCCCCCCCTTCCTTTCCCGCGTGACGTGGACGCATGCCTTCTCTCCTAGCACGGAATTCGTGTCCGGAGTGGTCCGTCCGGTTCGTCTCCAACGCATTGCGCAGGGCCGGGAGGGAGGGAGGAGAGGCGGAACTTTTGTGTTCCAGGCTTTCGTCGAATTAATTTCGGTATTATGTGTGTGTGTGTGTGAGAGAGAGAGAGTCCTTTCATCCCTCCGACATATTTGGAGAGAGTAGTAGAACATGCACATAGTCGTCATAACGATTCGTACATAATTTCTCTTTCCTTCCAGTCCATTGAAAGTTGACCCGATTGCGTGAATCCGCGTTACTTTTGAAAGTGCAAGTCACAATCGTCTTCTCAGATGATGTCATGTAACGATTGAGGCAGGTAGCGGACGCGTTAATTATGGGAGTAAATGTTTCCAACGAAGTCACGTAACCTATGTTACCATTGAAATGGAATCCGTGTGTCAAGGCCCTTAATCGACAGATAATTGATGATTGCGCCTTGGGGGGTTTGCTCGCAAAGTTGAAAAAATATGGATTATTACGAAACCATTGTAATTGTATGCATATAATTAAACAAGAGACGGTTTTAGGGACGTAGTTAATGAATTCCTCCGCATTCCCCACGAGTTTTCGAATAAATACCGTGAGCGAGGGTAGTGTGGAGCCGCCACACTCCATAAGATCTGTTCGACAAATGCAGTTCTTCATAGTTCTCTTCAATCAATCGTTTGATCAAGTTACCATGTTGGTTGAAAATTTTCTTTTCCCGATGAATGTGGTTTTTCGTTGACGTTGCCGTTGTAATGGGCTCTTGACTAATTTAACTGATTTAAACTCCCAAGGAGGTAGATGGGAAACCACAATTATCTTTTCTGCGAAGGTCACAAGTGTGGCCAAGTGGAACTTGGAAACTCAATCCTTTGAAGAAACTACATATTAAACTTTACTGAGGAGGCCGTCACTTGGTGGCATTCCATAATGGCAAAAATCATGTGTGTAGGTTTTGCTTGGTTTTATTTCCACAATATTTCCACTTTATTGTGGAAATAAAACCAAGCAAACATATATACGTGATTTATATCAAACTATATATTACTTGTTCTAAGGCGGAGATGGTCCAACGAAATAAGGATTTCGCAGCCTTTGTTCGTAAATCCTTTGTCGAATCTACTTCGGTATATGAGCAGTGTTATTTTTCTTTGGTTGAATACATTAATTTTCTGTTAATTTTCGGGATCGAAGGTGAATGTTTTGATTGACTTTAAGACCTGCGAGGATTCACCATATCAATCAGTCAACATCAATTGTTACGCTAAGGAAACTAATTTGATGGAAATTTTAGAGAAAAAAAATGTGACCCTCTCCGTTAAGGAGTGACGGGGAGATGATAACTTTTAGATTGTCACAGCCCGCTCGAAGTTTCTCCCGACTCAACAAAGTGTCAACTATCAACATTGTATCACCCAAACCTCACTCGTCGTGCCGTACGTGTAATCCAATTCACGTGACACGAACACATCTCGTTTGACAAGTGCATTAACTTAATAAGAGGATGAGACTTAGTTACTCCAAAGCTTAACCGATACGCTTCCATGACGAGTTTTTAAAAAAAACCGCTCTATGAAATGATGCAACGCTACTTCATTGCACAGGAATTTTTTTTTATTAGTTCACGACCCGTGTACCAACGACAAAGCGCCACTTTCGGGCTATTTTATGATGGTCGTGAACGAATGAAAAAGCCCCGTGGAATATAACCTGGCGTTGTATAATTTCTTAATAAATACATTCCGTGAAATCACTCCTGAAACAAAGAACTACAAACTTGCCATAGTCGTAAAATTTACCGTGAGAAGGTACGCGTCAGAGGGGAGAATGGTGACACGAGATATTTTCAGTTTTTCAACGTTTGACTAACCTTTTTTTTTTGAGACCATATTTGCGATCTCGCTCATCCACTATTCGCATCTGAGAATTATTTTAATCGAGGGGCGTTTTTTCAATACGCGTATCGCCGTTTGCGTTATTCCTTTTTTCAAAGATCGGCCTTTACGTGGTTGCATTCCGTTCTTCATCATTATTTATATGATTTTAATCGGGGTGAGGACGCCCCGGAGATTTTTAATTTCTAGCGGGGGAGCAGGGCATCGTTGTTTTCGGATTCTTTCTTTCTCTCTTTGTGGAGTAGCATTATAAAATCTCAATCGAATATTAATACACCCATCGCGAAAATCAGTCTACGTATGTAATTGAGACCACCTGCGTTTGAATGGATGGATCTTTAGTCGTACATTTAATTGTCGATCAGGGTTCGTAAACGCAATCCAAGGTGACGAGGGGGCATAAGGCGACACGCGAGCATTTAAACCGAAGGAATAGAGCCGGATGTCGGTGTTGATGGGTGAGGCTAGATCTCGCTTCGAACGTACTTACGTAGCGTGTGAAATTCGGTGGCTGCAAAACAAGGTGTTGGGGCCTGCTTTTTTCCTGAACCGTCTCCCGTTTTCCCAGGAAGATCTGGTACCCGGAAAGTCACAGCACGGGTGGAGTATTCTCAGGGGCAACACCCGGATCTGAGCCGATGACCCTCTTGTCCGCAGCCGAGCGTTCTACCCTACTCGGCTGCCGCGCAGTCCTCGGGTGTTGTCATGATATATACTTTCCCTTCTATGGTTGTAATCATCTTTTATGCTCGGTAAAAAGGTAATATTAAAAAGAAGTCGTGTGCTTTTGGTCGGTCTAGGTCTCTCTTTTAAGCGAAATCCTTTGAAACTACATTTTACAAATGGATAAAAATAAAATGGTGGTAACGCATAGGGGCTTACTGAAAAACACAGGAATAGTATATACTCGACGAGAAAAATAGGTACATGACGTGAAAAAATGTATGCTCAAGTCTCAGGAAAAGATATCTCAAAGTCTACATGTGGGGTGTTCTAATGTAGTCCACTGAAACTTGACCTATTGGGACAGCTGAACGAAGAAGGCTGAAAGTATTTGAGTTATGGTTTTATGGGAGGTTATTGAAAAACGTTGGACGGATGACATCTCCAAGAAAGTTCAACGGCATGCACTTTGGGATAACTTGAAGCGGAGAAGAGAGATGGATGGCTATTGGCACGGCACGTGCCATGAAGACTGGCGCAGCGATAGAGTGGGACGTACCCGGGAAATGTTGCGGAGAACCCCCCCATTGTAGATTGGAGCACATGAATCAGGTGATAGAAGAGGTCGAGAGAGAGGGCATGCATGCTAAACCGAATTAAGACGACTCTCGGGAGGGGGGATAGGACGCGACGGAGGAATGATATAGCTGCCAACCTGCGTGAGTGAGTGAAAACCCAAAAAAAGAAGAAGGATGGAAGTGTTTAACTGAGAATTATTAATTCCACGGGTCAAAGTATATAAATCAAAATTAAACATCAATAAATACGAACGGGTGGTCAATATTTTGATTTCATTCTAGCAATTTAAAAAGAAGTTAGTTACATCGCTCGGAAGATTTACTACAGTTGGGACTGACGTTACGGCGATGTCGAAGAATTTAATTTCGTGCCCTTGGCAACTCATCCATAGCAGTCGACCTCCAGCTAGTCCAAATCTATGTCCATTGAATGATAAAATTTTGATGTCCTTGGAAGGGGAGAGCCTCTGGGTTTTAAATTATTGTGCCGCAATAGTTCCCCAATCGAGACACCAATTAAGGGCGAGTATTCGCGCGTTGGCGATAAAAAAAGAAGTGCCCCCTAGCCTTGCAGCAGAGACTGTGCCCTTCGTTTGAGATCATTCTTTCTTTTTGCCCATTCACCTTGTCGAGCGGCCGTGAATTTTCTCTTGCGTTATCCATTCTTCCTTCTATTGTATTCGTGTGTGTTTATTTTTTTTCTTTAGGTGGCAAAAAGCCTTCAATATTCTCTATTCCTCCTAAAAGTTACGCAATTTTAGCGGAAGCAATGGCCTCCTTGCGGTAGATTGCGCATTTGGTTATTATGAAGATCCTGTTGGTAGTGTTAAAGTATCGCAGAACCTTAACGTTAGTTCCATAAACACTTTTAAAATCAAAATCTCATTCTATTTAAGATGAAAGTTTCTTTTCTTCAAAGGTAATGATCCTTTATGATGTCGACGTCGCCATAGGAGCAAAAATGGTCATAAATCGTTGGACGCAAAAAATATGGAAACATTTATGTTCTTCCGGAGTAATTTTGCCCGCGAAAACTTTTATCAGTTCCCGAGGTGTGTGCCTAACCATACCCCTGCTATTTTTTCCCTTGCTTCTATTTTTTCCTTGTATTTTATGATAAACACGCCACTCGTCTTGCACATATTGGAATTGCCTTCGTGGCATTCCCTCCACGTTTGCATGCGTTGCAGACGCGTAATGGTTCTCGCTTGTTTAATCACCGAGGGAAACCGTAATGGCGCAATATTTTCACGGATCAAGAGAACGGGGATGAAATGTTAGTCATCCCCAATGTAAAAGCGGATGAAATATGCCCAGTTCAAATCTCCACTTTGGTTTTTGGCAAGCTTTGTGAGTCTCCCGGATCTATTTTTTTTTTTTAAAGAGGTTCGCCCGGGGAACTTTTAAGCAGGGGCACTTCAGTTTCGCACGCTCTTGCGATCGCGCGGGAGGAGAAAGAAGCGAGCGGTGCCACGGAGCAAGTTATTCCATCGACTCTCGGGAAGTGGAAGCCACTCGGGCGTCGTAAGACTCTTCCATTCCAAAAACGCGGTGCTGTTCTGCGCGCGTTCTTTACTTTGTGAAACCGGATCACGATTTCAAATTAAGGGTCGCCCTTTGTCGTCGGACGAGAACCCTCGCTATCGTGTCAATAGGGCGATCGCCCGACGAAGAAACGTCGTCTGGTAAACCGTCGACCCCGCCGTTTCCCTCGAGGGGGGAGATTAGGAAAGTCCTGTCAGAAAATTAACCCCCGTCGTCTTCGGCCGTCTTCCCCCGTGCTTCTCTCATCGAGCGGGGTAAAGGGGGGGGAGGGGATATTATTCCCACACTGAGTTTCCTCAGGCGTAATTCCGTCTCTGCCGCAACTACTCGCTCGCTTCGTCTGCTTCTTCATTTGATCTGTGCGCGCACTTTCCGCCGCCGTCTTGTTCTTCTCGGTTGATGCGATTTCCCTTAGGATTCGAGGTCACCGTGGGTGTGAGGCATCAGCTTTTACGCTTCGTAGACAGGATTTAAAAATCCTTCACCTTTGAGCCCAGGTGTCACTGTGGGTTATGCCGCTAATTTCTTCTTTTTCCAGGGTGAGCTTAATTTGTGCAAGGAAAAACTCACGTCGTGGAGGACGATAGAGTTACCTCACTTCTTTTTGGTCGATGTGCTGTGGGTATTTTGTTTGTTACACGTTGTTAATATTTTGACTGTCGGAAGGAATGGAAGTGTAAATGTATTGTTTTAACAGTGCTAATGCAATAGCCATCTTTTTTTTAATTTACGCGTTGGTGGGCTAGAAATGGATTCCTATGAAGTAGCAATGCATTGCGTTCATTACTTAATTTATTTTGAAATGCATTTGTTTGTTACTCCTTTTAACTTAATATATTAGTTCTATTTATATTCTTACTTTTCACGTTAAATTTAGGATCAATGTTGAAACGTAAATTGAAGTTTTCCGGCATCTCTGTTTTTCGTACAGCAACGTTTCGATAGCTAACTCCGCCATCGTCTCTAGGCACTAATTTGCATTTTGAAACGTTTTGCATTTGCTCCGACTTTGTGACAAAAATTGCTTATTTTGTTCGTCGTAGGCCAGACTATTTTATGGTTGTATGTCACCATAGAAAAATTGGGTGAAACAGAATTTTATTTCGACTTTTTTGTAAAAACTTGATTAAATAGAGTTAAAATATGATATCCAGTGCTCTCGGCCATTTTTTTCTAACAGGAATCAGAAAGTAGAATGGATGGCACGAAATTCATATTTCCGTTCCTTTTAACGTCTGATTGCACAAGCAGTGTGGCTGCTTCGCAGACTGCTTTTTCACGAACAATTCCGGTAAAAGGTATCGTTATTTGGCCGACGATAGTACTCGATATTTGTCGCAATAAATACATGGTCACAAGGGCGTAGTTTAATTTAGTATCTCGTTTCGCCTCAAGTTGAGAGTTATTCTCTATAAACTCCTTTCTTTAATAATTCGTTCTTTAAAAATTAATGACAAGTATCATGCCATCTACAGATCACCGGCGGGCTCCACGTTTTTCATCATTTTCCTGACGCCTAGCGGGGTCACTATTCTTCTCTCCGTAATTTCATTTCCTCCTGGGTCATCGTACATTCGCGGCTCTTACCTCGATGTTTGCAAATTCAGTACAGGCCGGTTCAAATTGAATCTAGGAACATAACTTTAGGACGTAAATTAGACATAATTGAAGTCCTAAATCTCGTAATTCAATTCAATTCAATTGGTTTTTATTGACAGTAGTTCTCGATACAGTTTGGACAATTATAATTCATAATATGTTTACATAGTTACCACTGCGAATTCCCGTTATAGAACAAAGGTCCTCTTCGGGTCTGATGATAAACATTTTTTAATATACATTAAAATTAAATTTGTGTTTAACAAGAAAAAGGCCTCGGTGGGAATATCTGGCCAGGCATTTGCCCGTGGCAAAGGAGAAACCCGAGGAAACCCCTTCGCTGTCCAAGGCATTTAACATTTAAAAATTCAAGAAGTAACAGTATTATAATTTTGGCTATTTTGGCAATAGATATTTTTGGCATTAAAGAGGAAAGTCGTATAGTTCACAATGTGCTACATACATGAGTTCAACCAATGATAAGACCTCTCTCTTTTTCCAAACCGACCAATTAAAGTAATTCCGGTGAAAAGTCTCTGCCTCGCTCACCACAAAAACGAACTATGAGTCTCGCCGATTCGACAAACATTGACTCCGTCTTGAATATCAGGGTTCAGTTCATCCCGATCATCTTTCCCTGGAGCCCTCTCTCCCCCCCCCAGGACGGTTCAAGTTTGGGTTTTTGTCTTCTCGTGTGTTTTCTTTTTTTTTTGGCTCCATCCGCACCGCTCTCCGTGATGCTCGTGGCCAACAAGCTTCTTGTCGCCTCGAAGCTTTTTAATATTTCCTCTCCCATCTCTCTCTCTCTCTCCCTTTTCCCTCGTTCTCCTCCTCTTCTTTCCACCTCTCCTCTTTACCCCTCCCATCCCTTCTTTTAGGCGGCCGCTGTTGGACGCTTATTTCTGGAAACAAAAGCGACGACCGTAGATGTCAAAACCCCTTTCTCCTTAAGCGCCGAATGTATTGCTCTTCGCTCCCGGCCTTATCCTCAGATAGATGTCCTATGGCTTAAAGGCCGTGCGACGAGACTTTTTATCCTAATTACTCTCTCTCTCTCTCTCTCTCTCACACGCGATTTGTTATGTGCATCTCTCTCTCTCTCTCTCTGTCTTTCTGCCTTGTCCGTTCGGTGCGACCACCCCATCCGTTTACGCGCCACAAGAGTGTCAGGTACAGGGGTCGTTTCTTTAGTTTTGTGTGACTACCCATGGATTTTCTTCCCCCGCTCCCCACCATCTCCCTCCCTCTCTCTCGATTTGCCCCGTCCAATTCTTCCTCCTTGCGTAATTAAAACCTGAAGTATGATTAAAAACTGATGCGTCAAATTTGTGGAAGGATGTCGTTATGATAAAAACAACCACTAGGTGACTTCCACGGTTTTCATTCAATGCCACATTCGCACATAAATACGTGTGGGTTATCGTATTCACATATAAATACTGCCCGAGACACTCATACCTTGACTATGTACCGGTCGTCTCGGCATTGAATAAAAACCGTGAAAGTCACCAAGTTGTTGTCTTTTGTCATAATCGTCCCTCCTTTTCTCTTCTCTCCAAATTTCTCCTGATCCTGTCCTTCTCCACAAAAGCATTCCGCGGTCATCTGTCGGGGACCCAGGGCAGTCGATTAAAAAAAATCTCTCTTCTTTCCGTGCGCCGGGATAACAATCTGCCTATCGTGCAGTAAGCGCTTTGTCAAACACCCTGCACTTCTTCACACCCAAAACACACACGGACTTCACACCCAAAATTGTACACATTCGAAGGAAGGGACTTAATTTTGGAAGAATCGGAGATATGTTTGAATTCTAGAAATGGTGGTCAGAGAAATGTTGCATCCCTCTTGTTCTCCCCTCTTGAGTTTCCCACCCCCGCCTCAACCGTCACACTCGGCTACCCGCTGATGATGACCTCCCACCTTCCTCCCTTCCAATCGGCACCCTAATCACCCGTCACAAATTGGAATTCCTCCCTCTCTTCCCAATTTTCCCCTCACCCGCTTCTTCCAGCATTTTCCTCTTCACCCCGCCTCTTACCGCCCCTCCCCCCTCCTTCCCTTCCCTCCCTTTCCTCCACCAGGAGTATAAAAACCCAAACTTGACTTGTATATTGACCTGAAGATGCTTTTATGCAGCGAAACCTGGTCGCGTTGAAACAAAACCTTTTGTGTGAAATTGCAGTGTTTTCTTTTAAACCTTTCATCTGCTTCTCGTCCTTGAGGTCACCAGTGGCGCTCGTGGCAGCGGGTTGAAGAGTTGGAAAGGCGAAGAAAATTTTTCCAAATTACTCCCCCCTTTACACCTCCGTAGTGAGTTGCGATCGCTCCAGCCGCGAAACGGATGCAGGCTTCAGCGGGTGTTTCGTCAGCTGATTAAAAAAAAATAAAACGTAAACCCCCTTGTTGTTTGATTCCTTTTCTCCCTCGGACGGACGTCGAGGGAGAAATAATGCGAACGAGCGTTGCTGAATAGCGCGCAGGCGTCGTCACGTCCAAGTACTCTCCGATCGACTCTCATATCACTGCCACTCTGGACGTGCTTTTGTCGCTCGTCCGCCCCATTGCAAGGCACCAATGAGTCGCACGTTATACTAGAGCGCGCGTAGAGAATGGTCCGTGAGAGACAAGAGGCCCTAATGTCGGGTGAATCCTGCCTGGATGATGGAAATAGTCTCGGGGGCGTCTCTAGAGCGTCTAGTGTGGACACTTGGGAAATCAACTCGAGCGTGGGAATGACTTGGCGTGCGTTGGGCCCACGTCGACGCGGAGTTGCCCTCATTCCTCGGCGGCAGTGGCATGGCATTCGTGGCCAAGTCAGCGCCGAAATACTCGTGCCATTTTTAACGACGATAAAATTTTTGAAAACCGCAGCAAAACAGCCCGGATTCAAGGTACGTAAGAAACAGGTATGGGTCGACTTTCACCTGCATTATGAAGAGGAAATATTTATTAAGCAAATTATTTTTCTTAGATTTATTTATAGATGTTATATTACAGTTAAGGTTGAAGTACAGTTTAAACTTATGCAGATTTCAGGAAGATGCCTTCAGCGGAAAAGTCAACAATATATTACAAAGCCGACATACTACGGTTGATCAGATCACGTACATAAAATCAGACAGAATTTCGAACAGATAGATATAAAATGTAATTTTTTTTTCAAATCATTAAAATGTCAAATGTCACAATTAGAGATCAAAATAAATATTATCACATACTCGGAGATAGGGTAGCTAGTGTATATATGTATATTATCTTGTATGTTTTTTATTAAATGTTAATTGATTTTTTCGCCCATGTACATGTATTTTGTATTGTTTTCGCACATGTATTTTCTTTCGTCATTGAAATTTTTGTACGTATGTAAATAGTTTTTCTCAATGTGAATTCTTTCTAATATGTGCATGCCTGGTGATGGCTCACTCACACCCTGCCAGAAATGGCGTAAATCTTGGTTTTAAAAACATTATATAGAATCATTAAAGATGTCAATATTCTCATCAGTTAAAAAAAATCATTTAAAGTCCGTACTCTCCGCATCCGCATTTTGGTTGCATCCCTAGGAATCCCTATCATTCACGACTCTCTTACTCATCATTCTTAAACATAATCATAAACAAAGCGTACTGTTAGTAAATTGTTACCGTTGTGACGTAGCACCCGACAGGAAACAGTCCCCTGCGAACGAGTATCTTATTGATTTCCGCCTATTCATTCACAGGTATAACATTTTTGTTACGGAGGCCGTTTTTTCGTGTAAAATCTCTTAATCTTGCGACGAAGCTCGTCGTCACGAGGATATTTGGGTCCCCCGTCTAGTGAGGCGAGTGATTCTCCGTCCTACGGAATAAAATCGTGCGGCGGATGGGAAGGAGGGAAGGGGCAACGCTCCGCGCAGTCGGGACTCTCCGTTCGTCCGTTTTGCTGGCATTTTCGCATGACCTCCACGCTGCACCCGGGGCAGCGTCCCCGACCGTCTCCCGCCCTTGCTGCTCGTCCCCCGCCCCCCCCCCCCCCCCCCCCCCCCCCCCCCCCCCCCCCCCCCCCCCCCCCCCCCCCCCCTTCCCCTCCCCCCCCCCCCCCCCCCCCCCCCCCCCCCCCCCC
>WURS02474424.1:4329966-4346995 GCA_011762765.2 Rhinocypha anisoptera
GGAGGTTGTCATCAATGTGCAGTGGTGTGGGGTACAAAAGTGTCATATTAGAAGGAATAAGGAAACCTAAAATTCCATATGGAATTGCAAAAATAGTGCATACATACTTGGCTGCTTGGTAACAGGCAATCTCACTCACCGATAGTATCAGTCCTTACGAGGCACATGATTGAAAAATACCTTGCTGTTGATAAGGATAGTGGATTGGAAATCCCTCAGAGAAAAAAAAATAATTTGGTGGAATAAGCATTAACTTGGTACAGAAATACAGGATTTTACTTGCTTTGATTAGTCATTTTTTTAAATAAGGATGGTATTAATAAAACATTTCATCACCCAAAATTTCAAGTGTAGTCACTTTTTACCATTAACCCAGGGGAAATTAATAAATAATAATGAAGTTCAAAGGAGTTCCAAAGGTCAAAGATGTATAGGTAGTTTTCGTTACTAAAGAAATTTACACTCCATTTGAATAATTTATACAGTCCATACTATTTTTTAACCACAGTCTTTGAGCATTTATGTCTTCATCTTGAATGTAGACTTGACTGGGACTTTTGTGCACTTGACATCTGTCTATTAATCTGTGTTCCCTCTCTTGTTGTGCAGTTTCTGAGGTAAGTGAGCAAGTGAGTTCCCCCTAATTGCTCTTCCCTTGAGAAGAATATCCAGCCTTTTTCTTCTGCAGACCAATTTATTAAACTTCCATTATTTTCTTCATTGAACCTAGTGTGACTCATGTTGAATAGTTCATTGTGTTTTCCTATGGGATAAGGTCAAGTTCCTAATGTTTTTTCACCCACTGCTGGTCACTTCTGCTAGAGAAGAAGCATTTCCTTTGAAGAAGTGGCTAGCAGTGGAGGTTGTGAAATGTTCGGAACTTGCTCTTTGTCATGTGGAAATACCTGATTAACTATTTCTTCCTATTGATTTTCATATTCTATACTAGAAATACCTGATCCATTGTATTTAAGGACATGTAGATCTTCCTGATTCTCACTTCGTCATACCATCTATCTCAGGGAGTATATTTATTTCTTTTCTTTTTACCTTAATTCGTTCAGTATCTCTACATTCCCTGTACTCTTTTTATTATCTCCTATAAACAAACACTGACAGTGACAGTCATAGGCTGTGTCCTCGTTTAACTCCTTTTATTTCATTTCATACCCATTCATTTTAGGTTTTTCGCACAATTTATTATGCGTCACTTCTGTTCAAATGCCTACTCCAAGCCAGAAAATGTTGCAGTATATGCAACTGTTATTTTTATGTTTTTTTGTACTGTTACCATGAAAATATATATGGTCTTCATTGTTTAAATTTCTCAGGTTTTAATTAATTGGCTGAAAGTAATTAGCTCCCTCCAATGCCTGCTGATTTCAGAAGTCAGTATTTCTGAAGTAACATGTTATCTCTCTCCATTGCCCCATTCAACATTTATCCAACTTGACTGCTGCACCCATTTCATTTTTCTCTCCTAGTGGTTTGATTAAAAGAATAATTTCTTAGGCATAAAAGTATGAATTCACATTTATGTATACAAACCTGCATTTTCTAGGGAGCCCAAGGTGACAATTTTCATCTATCCATAATACCATGAATTTTGCTTGCTTTGTAACGAACAATACCATTTACATTTTTTATGTACACCACCAATGACTTCTGCTGAAACTTCTGCCTCTCTCAAATACTTCTTTAAAGTTTGATCACAGGAATCATCCTTAATATCGCTTTACTTCCAAGTAAACAGTAAAGAACTTTCTCAGTGGCCAAAAATTGTTTGGAAGCAGGTGGAATCATTGGTTGCAGTCTTGTCACCAGTAAATCTTATCATCGTGATATGATCATATGCAAAATTGTCTTTACATTCCTTTCCCCTGTGAACTTTCTGGTCACTCTTGCTGAGCTCCATATACTAACGCTTGCAAAGGTTTGCAGAATGGGTCAAAAATTTAACTAAGTAGTCAAATCCAGGCATTAATAATTTAACAAATGTGTACAACTATTTCATTGTCTGTGTTAATGGGGCATTTAATTTCTAGATATCAAGGAGTAAACTGCGAGATCAACATAAATGAATGCGATGACAATCCGTGTCAGCATAGAGGAATATGCTTTGACAACTATGGTAGTTACACATGTCAGTGCAATCCTGGATACGGTGGACAGAACTGTGAACTGGTGAGTCAGATCATTTCCAATTAAGTTATTTAATGCAATTGTAAATGTATTGCTCACAGAGGGTTTTACAGTTAGGTGGAATTTATGGAGAACTAAAATCATTTCTTAAGCTCTCTCATCAATTCAATTGATGCTAACGTACCAGTAAAAATTTAATTCCATAAATTTTTCTGTAAACAAGGGAAATTTTTTTTTAGCCATGGTGTTCATGTCAATGTCAACACAATGTCAATTTCCATTCTATATCAGTGACAAACTGATAATGGTTTCTACATTTTGTGATATTATCAAGGTCATGTAATTATGTTTTATTTTAGCAGATTTGATGATAAAAATGCCATAACTTAAATGCTAATCTTTTGAAGAAAATGTAAAATGATTGATAATTCAGTAGACAAGAAGAATGCATGAATGAGGATCATCCGAAAAAGAATGATCTTAAATTTTTTTTATCACTTACATAATTCATTATCGTAATTCCATAGTACTTGGTAAACCTTGGCGTCCTCCACAATTGAGAGAAAAGGGATCAATTCAAGGGCAGTGACTAAAATTCACCATCTTTCATTGAAATTGATTTCTCCCCTTTTTAAACATTTTGAACCATCTTCTAACTGTGCTATAAGGAATAACAGGCTCTACACAAGCCTCCTGTGGAATTTCATATTCTCAGCAGACAATTGCAAACCAAAATTTCACTGCAATGCATTTATCGTGTTGTGATAACTCCATCATTGCTGTTGGAAAACTGAACATATTTCGATGCAATAATAATAGAGTCAAATCAATGAAACTTGTACTACATATACATGACAGAAAATTATCATATTTGTTAGCAATGGCCATTCCTGAGTGGCCAGAAAATCACCATCTTAGTTAGCCAATGGGTTAGCAATAATAAGTATTTTTTAGACTATCAGCTTTTTGAAAGCATATTTATTTAGAGAACATTGCTACATACATAGTATGTAGTAGGTTCCTGAAGCTACCCTTGCTTCTTTTGCTCCCAACATATTTCTCTGTCACTGTCAGATTTATGTCTTTAAAAATCTCTTGAGAAATGAATTGGATGCATTCATACTATTGATAAAAACCCAAAATTTTAAAGATTACTTTGATGTCCATATTTTTGTTAATGTTCTAGTCAATATAATAATTAGGCATTACTTCATACTCGAAATAAATTATCTTTAACTGACTCATTCTAATCAGAATATAGTTGACATTATGTGTTGACTTCATTCTTGCACAGTGAAACTCACCTAATTGATATATTGTAAAAATGTTTCCTTTGTAGAATCTTAAAGAATGCAGCTCCCACCCATGTCAGAATACTGGATTTTGTTTGGATTTGGTTGGAGGATTTGAATGTCACTGCTTAAATGGCTACACAGGTTTGACCTGTGAAATAGAAATTGATGAATGTGAAGTTGGTATTGGCCAGCCACCTCTATGTCCGTACCCTAACAGTATGTGCTTGGATGGATTGGGTTCATATCAGTGTGTCTGCATGCCTGGATACTTAGGTAACTTTTATGATATTTTATAGTTTCTACTATTTAGTGTTAAACTAAAAATAATCTATATTTAATTTCTTTTGTAATGTAGTGTGAGTTGTTTTTTATGTAATGATTTTAATCTGCAGTTGTATTGCAATGTTATATATATTTTTTCTTTGTAATAAAACTAGCATCTGCTTATAAAAAGCTTTATTTAAAGAAAAGAACACTCCTTACTAACCTTGAAAGGCCTTGCAGAATCACAAAAGTTTTCAAAATTCATTGAAAGTGATTGACTGATTCATTAGATCGTAAGACATATTTTGCAAATTCCAATTACAGGTGTTCCCCCAAACTGCACTGAAGGGGTTCACTGCTCCACAACTCCGTGCCTCAATGGTGGCACATGCTATACCCATCCTGGACTGCCAACAGAGTCTGATGCTGCCCAAATTTGTGTTTGTCCTCCTGGATTTACAGGTAAGTTTGTTTTGATCTCATAAAGTATTCCAGCTACTCCACACATTTTCTTAAATTGTGCACATTTGTAGCTAATGTTGTTTTTATATGTAACCTATCTATAGGCTGTAAATTATATGTCACCTTATCACATCTTTGGAGCTTATGAGTGAAGTATTACTGTGCATGCCTCAAATTGCTCTTCTTATTTCTCTGTGAATATGTCCTCTCTTTGTGTTGTGTGCTGTGCTGTTGTTTTGTCTGTCCTTCTTAGAAGACATGTCTAGAAAAGTTCTGGTGATCATACCATCCCTAAACTCATCAGCTGTAGTTCCCTTTATCGGTAGAAATGCATTGTCGAATGTAATTTTTCAGCACTTTTATTGTTGATTAATGTAGAACGAAGGCTATTTTGGTATTTTATCATAAATTAGTCATCAGAAAAAAGTGGGGGTACTATGAGTGGGGGGTACTATGCTGTATGAGTTGGTTTTTGTATCTTCTGGAAGGTGTTAAATTCTACTCTTTCTTGACTTTTTCAATGATTTCTTCATTGTAAATTCTAAGTGTGCTTGCACCAACACTTTTACAAACATTAATGTAAAACAACAGGAGCAGACTGTGGCCATAAGATAGCAGGTATTAGGTCAACTGGACTGGGAAACATTCGGCCATCATCTGCCAGTCGCTCAGCAAATGGTGTAGTGACATCATCTGTTGGATTGCTGCATCAACAGAATGCTGGTTCAGGAAGATGTGGTTCATTAGGAAGAGGGTGTGAGAATGGGGGAACATGTCTTGGAGACACTTGTGTCTGTCCTGAGCACTTCACTGGAAGAACTTGTGAGGCTCTAGTACGTTGTGCAGCCAATCCATGCCTTCATTATACATCCTGCAAAGATTATGTAAGCTTTCCCGGAAATATAGTTTTAATATTAATCTAATTTTTAATTTTCACATATCCCTAAGGAAATTTCAATCAGTTATGAATTTCATTGAGTCTATGGCAAACATCAAAGAAAACATTGAGTGTTCATCAATTTGAATTTTCTGTTGTTACTTTTCCTCATCATCACAAATCATATTAATTATGGAGGCAATGTCACCTTTATTACTTTGTATAATATGTTCAATTAAATTCGGGCACAATTAAATCCCTTTTTTCTGTTTTTGAACTTTGCTCACTTTTTATTACTATCAAATATTTTTAATTGTATGCCATGTTTCTTTTTAATGGCCGTGATATTTTGAAAGTAATCCACAATACACCACCAAGAAATGAATGCAATCTGATATCCATATTTCCCTCCTGGCCCAAGAGAAAATTAGTCTTGTGTTTGAAATACTTAGCCTAGAATTTTTCAATATATATTAATAACTAATGAGGCTCAGCTTGTCAACCTGATTCCTTTTGAGTCCATGTGGGATTCACAGCTTTCACCATAGTTCACAAATATTTCCATAGAATTAGTTTGACATGTGAAATTTATGTTACAAGTTTAAATTTAATTTCCTTTATGCTCGTTGTGCATCAATGTTTCTTAAATCCTCTGTCTCCCTTCTTCTTTTGTTAAATAAATGTGTCATGACACTCCTAAATACTAATATTTGCTCTGACTTGTATGTTCCTGTTCATAATTATTAAGATTTTACACTTAATAAGCTATATAACTTTTTTCAGATTCTTTAATCATAGTTTATAGTCAGTCATCTATTTATCTCAGAGAACTAAAAAAATAAAATATGCCTTCAGTTTGACAAATCGAGCCATGAGTCTATAATATTTTTAGGATCTAAATTCCTAAGTCCCATAACTAAATACAGTGCATTCTAAGTATTTTTATTCAAGCTTGAGGACTGTCCCTCTCAATTCCTTGAATGTTTTAGATGTAATTTTAGGATGTAAATGTACAATATTGATTTATGTGAATTAAATTGTCAGATAATTCTCCCATAATAGTCCTATAGGTAACACTGAAACATTTTGTAAATGCCCCATATAAATATTAGGTATATCCCTTACATTGTATAGAGGTTACACTGGTATATGTAAACATGTCTGTTCTTTTCTCTGTACTTCCTAACATTTTACAGAAAATTTTGGTACTTAAAATTTCATCTCTCTAGAGATTACCAAAAGCTTCACCAGTGGTTACTTTCCAGCCTGAAAATCAGTACTATTACCTATTGGGTTAACACCCATCCCAGGCTATTCATACACTTCCTAAATTTTCTTATATATTTCTGCTGTTATATACTGAAATCTTTCTGCAACATTTCAGACCACTTGAATTTCAGATCTCTTGTATAGACAAATGTGAAAAGGCATTTTGGTAGTTTATCTTATATTCTTACTTGTTACTAGGATATCATACATTTTAGGGAAATGGAGATTGTGATTTCTGAGATTAGATATATATATACAGACATATATATTTTTTGGAGAATAGTGTGAGCAAAGTTCAAAAATAAAGTGTATTCATTTTAATTAAAATGAATTTCCACCTGCTTCAGTGTGACAGCTCAAGGTTCTTGTGGTCTTCAATCATCTTTCATAATTTATAATGAATTAATTACTAATCATTTACTGAATTCTTCCTGGAATTGTTTTTGTCAGTCTTTTGTACTCAGAAAGAAAAATTCTCTTATTAAAGTAAATATTTTACTCCCTTTAGTCTTAAAAGTTCCAAAAAGTGAGAATCTAAGGCTGTCGTTGTTATATGGTAGAGGTATTGATGCCTAATAATTTAACTGGTATAACTTTTTCACAAAATTGTTAATAGAATGGAGGATACTACTGTACTTGTGAGCCAGGTTGGATTGGCTCAAACTGTGACCTTGATGTGAATGAATGCCAATCAGACCCATGCAGGAATGGTGCTTCGTGTACAGATTCTATAAACTCCTTTTCATGTTCCTGCCTTCCAGGGTTTACAGGTATGGTAACTAGTTGTGGATCTGTCATGTATCTTTTTAAATTCTGTATACATTTTGGATGAAACAGCTTGTGAAGGATTCTTAACCAGGTGTGGTTTAGAAATTAAGCTCTAACTGGACTTCTTAATTGCTTTTTTGTAATATATATTTCAATCATTAAACATGGTCTTTCCTCATTTTATTTTCCATTATTTTATTTCTTCTAATTTTTTTCTTTTTGATTGTTTAGTATTTGGATTTTTAATGTCTGGTTGTTTGATGAAGCTGCCTAAAGCATATTATTGATAAGCATATACCCCATAATTTATGATATATGAAGAATATGTTGGTGTAATATTAATCATTGGTATTGGCCAAGTAATTATGATATACATATAATGCATGTTGCAAGTATATATTTTACATATATATCTGGTATCTTAACATATAAAAATTGTACATACAGTGTTATATTCATCTGAATGATTTAATTTTATAATTTAATTTCAGATCTGTATTTATCTTAAAATAATTTTTCAGTGATTGTCATTTAAGTACATGTTACATAAGTCAACGCTGTACCTATTAAGCATAATAACAATTCGGTGATAGAATTTTCAATTGTACATAATAATAAATAGATTGTACTGTTGGTTATTAAATGACTTTTTATTATATTATGGCCTTTTTATTGTTTATGAACTAATATTTGTATTTGTCTTATGTTAACTAGAACTATTTTCTTCATGCTTGTAGCTTCTTAATTGTTTTCTTTGTGTAATCCTTCCTGCACTCATATTCTTTGCTGTGCATTTGATCCTGCATGTTCTTATGTTGGTTTGTGTGAATTGGGCCATTAACAGATATAGAATTGTTATTGATAGATGCTAATAGCATTTTGCATAGTATCAAATGTGTTAAGCTCTTATAAAGGATTTCTCTACATAGTATTAGAAAATAATTGATTTTACATGCTCACTTTTAAATTTAATTGAAATGGAAACACTGCTGCATGTATCTAATATTGTTGCTTGGATTTGTTGAATTTCTAGTTAACAATAATGATCCTGTAAAATGAGTATTGATCACTTAACTTGGGGTAAATTAGAATCTTACTAAATTTATACACTTTTAAAGAATTTATCTTCAGATTTTTTAATGATGATGCCAGTACTCACACTCATTCACAGTAGTTTCTTATGATATCATTGATTAATAATTAGTGTTAAATTAGTCTGGATCTTGATTAAAGAAATTTTTCTGTGTTGCAATAGATAATGAAACCCCACAACAGTATTTCTTTAAAAGTTTAAATAAATTTAAAGCAAAAAGTTTCAATTGCTTTTTGATTGAAGTGGAATAGATTTGCGACTTGAACAAAAAATGAAACATTTAAACTGTCACGTGAATGAAAACTTTAGGATTTTGTTTTTATTTAGGTTTTTTAAATAATATACAACATCTTGTCTTTCTTGGTTTATACAGGTAAAATGTGTGAAGTAAGCATTGATGAATGTGCATCGTCGCCTTGCTTAAATGGGGGGACATGCGAGGATAGAATTGATGGTTTTGTGTGCAACTGCACGCGGGAATATATGGGGGAGAGATGTGAACGTGAATATGACCCCTGTGCTGCCTATACTCCTTGTCAGAATAATGCTACCTGCGTCACGAAACGCTCGAGGAGAGAGTACTACTGTGAGTGCGCTCCAGGTAAGATGTGCTTGCAGTACCCCATTTGCCCATTCCATAGCTAAAGAAAAATTAGTGATATTTTTTCTGCAATGACTGGTTCATCGATATAAACTATTACCTAATGATCATGCAGGAATTCAAGGCAAAATGGTCAATGAGCATGAAAGTCATGATGAAAATACATTTTTAAAATGATATCATAACAGTGGGTTTTTTCACGAGGGTAAATTATTCTCAATGAAAAATCAGTAATTGAAAACTTTGTTTAATGTTGCAAAAATAAATATTAATGGATTGACTGATCATGTATAAAATTTTTTCGTGTTAAGTGATTAAACTTTTGTAGCAACAAATATTTGACCACAAATATAATGTTATGAATAAATCCAAAGTACTGAATTTAGTGGTGGTCTGTAAATTATTTTGAGCAGGAAATTTATCAATTGAGGCCTGTAAGAAAATATTGATTTTTCTATAAATATTAAGAAACATAATTTCATATCAGAAGTAAGTCTCATGAGAAACATTAGTGAAGTGTTACCATGCACCTGGATTCAAACTAGGGGCTATTCATATTCTAAAATGAGAAAATACATTTTATATTACATAGCCTTTTTGTCTGAGAGACAAGATGTTAGAGACAGAGTTAGAGAAAATTGTAAAGTTACAACCTGAGTCCTCACTGTGATATTTTTCTCACTATAATCTAACAAGGGAACTCTGTCTGTTGGAATACGTATTTGTTAACCTAGTAATTTCATGTGCCACTATTAGAAAAAATTAAATAAATAGTGGTCTCTTTATTTTAAATAAAAATAATCTTTATCCATCAAAATTCTTTTTTCTTTAGGTTTTGAAGGTCTTCACTGTGAAAATAACGTGAATGACTGCCTTCGAGCTAACTGTCCATCAGATAAAGTCTGTGTTGATGGAGTAAGTGGTTATGAATGCAAATGCCCCGAAGGGTTCACTGGGGATAACTGTTCTGTTGACATTGACCACTGCCTTTCAAGGCCATGTCACAATAATGGGACTTGTCGTGATGGCCTGACAAACTACACTTGCATCTGTCCACCTGGATATACTGGTGAATATACTTCTTTTTGTTGATTTTGTCTCACGCTTCCTAAATAGGAGAGTATTTAGATCTATATAATATGCAGTAATCAAATTATGTATCTATGTAGTAGCCTAGTAGGTGAATTTTCATTTGCATTTGGCCATAGGACTGAGTTAGCTCTTCCCTCACCTAACAAACTAACCTTAAGGTTGATTAAAATGGTATTTTATTATTAAATAATGATTAATTGTTATGGAATTATTATTATAAGAGCCAAAAGTAGATTTTGTTATTAACATTCACATTCATTGGAAGGAATGATTTTTTCTGAGATAATTCTTTCTTAAACCTTTTGTGCCAAACGATCAAAATATTGGTTGTTCAGAATCATCCCCATTCAGGGACATTATTTTCCCATTTCGACCCAACTCTGTGGTGCATCTAACCCTTCCCTCATCTCCTGGGTGGTGGTTAACCCTTTAACCCTTGAGTGCCACTGATTTTTTGCTGGGTACTCCCAGAAGTGCCATGGGTAATTTGCTAATTTTGTAACCTTTCATTCAAAACTTTATTATTTGTTTATTTTTTTACTGGTTTTACATGATTTCTTCTGCATTTGAAAGTAAATACTTCCTTCCAAATGAATATAAAAAAATATTGACTGCTTTTTTCAATAAAACGCAATTGTAATAGTTAAGTTTTAAATTCACAAGATTGAATAATTTTATTTTTCACTTTTTACCCAAAAATCGAGAGTTAAAATGCTCTTTAAAAAAATAAAACATTGACAAATATGAAATATCATTGTTTTTCTAGAAAATAATTACATAATAACCTAGAAATTTGTACGAATTTTCAGTAAATATTTAATTTATTTTTACATGTCAGTTGCATAACATTCAGGGGAGATTATCAAAATGATAAGGTGAATCTTTTCTTAGTCATGAGAACAATACATGTGAAAATGTTATGACACTGGTATTTGAATAATAATAACAAGAATTTAAGTGTATTATCATTAAAAATATTAACAATTAAATTACAAATTATTGAAAATGTGTGTACATACATAGAAAAAAATTACAATACAGAAAAAAATGGTAGCATTTCCAACTTTCTTCCAAATCAAATAACAGAATATAACATTATTCACAAATATGATGAGAAACACAAATTCCATTTAGACCTTTTCCATATTTGACACAAACTGTTCTAGATCAATGGTCAGGGCCACCGTCTTTCCTACTACATACAACACAAACTTTTTCCTTTCACCCTGGCAGTCTCCTTATCCCATATATTCCTGGCGATACTGTCCTGGGAGTTGACTGCCTGGGATTATTCCTTCTAAATAACCATTCACCTTCAATACTGTCTATTATTTCAGGCATAAACTGCAATCTTGACATTTTTGTTCCAGAATTGCTTATAAATAATGTATGCATTTAGTACCATTCTAGAGACTACATTGAAGATCATTTTCATACAGTATTTCAATGACCTTCTCTCATCTAAATAAACATATAACATCATATCCAAAGAATCAAAACCACCCATGTACTAATTGTGGTGTACAATGATTTGTGGCCTTTCTTTTGTTCATTCTTGACCCGTGTGAAAAACTGAATTACTTTTGGCTATCAAGTTAGTGGACAGTAATAAAATTGGCTTTTGTTGTGATTTCTTTTCTCGGTATCCAAGAAGAAAAAGCTCTTCACTTCTAACATATTTTTTCTCAGCCACACTTAATTTTTTTTTGAGTGGTTGAGGTATTCCTTTCCTATTACATATCAACTTAGGCCAAAAGGCTCAATTTCGAAAAGGCACTAGGTCAAAATAAGACAACAAACCCGCTTGTCGCAAAATGATACTGGCTAAGCGAACAAAATTCTGAGTTTTATATAGGTGGTGAAATTTCATTGTACACACAACAGCAAAAGATAGCACACATTGTATTATTTTATGCTCAACATCATCATCTTTCAATTACTACTTCCATAGCTACTATGATAACGAGGTAATCGGAGCCAAATTGTCAGCTCAGCACTCCAGCTGACCATCACACAAGCTGTGAGATATAGCATGGTAGCAATTACTTAGTATCTTTTCTTCTCCCCTTCATGACATGATTGAAGTGGAACAGTCAGTAACAAATTATCTCTTTAGAAGCAAAAGAGGAGAGATGTAAACCTAGCGTCTTAATGATATGGTCATAAATCATTTGCGGAACAAATGAAAATGCTACATGCTTCACAGTGAACAAAATGATTCATAATAGTTAAAAAGAAATAAGAACATGCCAAAAATAATATCTCTGACATAAATACAAAGTACATAATATTAGATGAAAGTCAATTGGTTTTTGGCTACCAAACATTATGGTTTATAAAGTGTCGCACAGCAAGAAGCTGCTTTGTAAGAACCAAAAGTGGCGCTCGGAAATTTAAATCTGACATGCAATTATTTTAATTAACAAATCTGTTTATCATTGCAATTAACAATCAAAATTATAGTTCCACGAGTTAAATAAGAAATCATTCTTGTATTATGTACAATTTAAAATATTAATTGAATGAGAAATATATTGTTTTAACAGGCCCCCTCATAGACAACGATATATCGTCATTGGCACTTCTGGCACATTCTGTAAATGACGATATATCGTCGTGTGGCACTCAAAGAGTTAAATGCCCTTATTGTTATGCAACCTTTATCACCTGGTATACCTGAAAAATCCCAGGGCTTTTTAATTGATTTGTGAATTTACACATTTAAATAAATATTAATATTAATTTGTTAGTGTCATTTTTTATTTGCACTCCAAACACTAATAGGGAAAGCAAAATATTTTATTTATATTTTTTATCTCCTAAATATTTAAGGAAAAATTATTTATTAAACAAAATATCTGGCTGATAGATAAATGGCAATAAAAGAGTTAATTGAGCCTCGGTAAGTCTGGCTGCCCCTCTTTCGGACTTTGTCCAAAGTCAATTGTTTGTTTGTCCAGTGTATTTTGTTTAAATCAGCCGTTTTCACAAGTTCAAGTAATATTATTTCAAAACTGAATTCCCATCATTTTTCTGAGGTTATACAATTTTTAAGAAAAATTCCACCATTATTATTTTAAATGATATTCTTCCATCAAGTTTAGAAATAATGCAGAGTTATCCTTTGGTATTTCCATGCATTTTCGTACAGAGGTTCAATACACATACAATGTTCTACAGCATTCACGGCCGAAACAATATTAGCAAAACTCGCAAAAAAGAGTATTTTAGCTTACTGTTTATCCTGTTACAATTGTGAAAACTATTAACTATACTGCGACATTGATTAGGGATCGGACACACAGGTCACACGCTCCCTAAAGTTCCTCGGGAACTACCTCATCCTGGGACGAAGAACTTTTCTGGGTAATGGGCGTTCACTTGGTTCAAAGTAGGTTTGGGATAGGGTAGCATGTGAGTGCCCCCAGAAGGATACTCTTTGAACACCGCTGGAGGAATCCAGCGAAAAAGAGAACGAAGGTGGAGGAAACTCTGCCATCGGACCACCAGAAGGGGAGGGTGCGAAGACCACACCATCCCTCGCCCCAAAAATATTCAGGGTTGATCTACTGTACCCCAATTCGAGGAACTGAGCTAGGAAATCAGCGATCAGTAATGAAGGTGACACTGAGATGTGGGAAGGGGAATGCGAGGGCATTCCCTAACAACGATTCTTTACACATTGTCGGAAGAGTCTGACTAAAACAGAGTACTGGGGGAGGTGGGAACCCTCCTGCACTTGTGTGGACCCACCTAATTGTGGTTGGTGGTCTATCGGTGGCATGTGGTCCCTCTTAGATAATAGGTCCCCTTCAGGTCCTGTACCCCATTCACCTCATAAGTGGAGCTAGTCCCTAGCCCGAGGATCTCTCCAAAGACCCATATGATAAGCGAGAGCTTCTAGTCTCAGGTATGGGGATCCCCGTGACTGGCAGCATTTGGGGGAATCTAACAGCTGTAACATTGATTCATACTTTTGATAGGAAAAATCCTCAGTATAGGAATTTCATTCTGCAACAAAAGGAGACTAAATAATCAATACAATTTTAACCTGAGTGTGAAATGTAATAACTAAACATTAGTATCCAATGGTATGTTCTTACAAGAGTCCTCTGTATGAGATCTTAATTAATTTTGGTGATAAAATTTAGTTTAAACATTGCAAACGCCTAGAGAATAACAAGAAATTCATTTCTTACATCATATTTGTGGAATTTTAATTTTGAATTTCTTTTGAAAAACCATGGAATATGAACTTATTTGACCACAGACTCATGCTGCGAGAGGGACTGCTGATGTGACCACGAAAGAGGTCACTAGTGTCCTTTGGCTGAACACTTGTGCTCATAATATTCTGTGGAAATAAATCAAAGTTAAAAACCTACATTTTACATCTAAAGTTCTTGTACCCCACTGAGAGGAGTCCAAGAAATTTTGTACCTGGGAACTAATTCATTTCAAACTCTCCTAAAAAAATGAGCTTCATATAGAGGGACAGAATTTATCTTCAGACATTCGTGTGCTGGGCTTCAAATTCAAGTTTAGGGCTCTGGCAGGAAAGGGTTAATCAGTGAATCTATAAATCATGGATTTAAAAATATTGTGTGGTAAAAATCAACTCTAATTATTTTATTACCATTTGATAAATATTACTTAATTTGACCTTTTTCTTATTTATAGGTCGGAATTGTGAGAGTGATATTAATGAATGTGAAATTTCTACTCAACTCTGTAATCATGGAATCTGCCTAAACAATGAAGGTAACCCATTACCCTAGTTGATCATTAAAGCATCATCATGATGAGCAATAATTGTGTACATAAATTCTTTATTAAGCTAATTTCATGACTGAAGATACCCAGTGTTTTGCTGTATTGTGTACTTTATTTCAATAAGACAGCTGAATCTTCTGAGATTATTTTATAGTCTGATGTCTAATTGTGTTTTGAGATGCCTTTTGGATCTGTTTCATGCAAAAAAATCACTTATCAATTTGAAATTTTTCCATTTTAGGAAGTTATCAGTGCTTTTGTCGCCCTGGATTTTCAGGAGACCACTGTGATTTAGACTTTGATGAATGTTTATCAAGACCGTGCCGCAATGGTGCCACTTGTGAAAATAAAATCAATGGATATAACTGCATTTGCACACCTGGTTATGCAGGTTAGTTTACCATTCCATATTTGAATGATTTGCATAATAAATTCATGAATAAAGGGTATATTCATTTTCATACTGAATGGTGGAAGAAGAGAAGAAAAAGCTAGAACTTCAATATGGCATATACAATTATATCTAGGCGATTATATGTTGAAGCTATTCATTGTCTATTCCAAGTGAAGAATTATGTTGTCAAGTTTAGCAAAAAATTATGCATCATTAATGTTTCCTGCCAAAAGAGAAATATAATCAATTGTTTTTCTGCATACAGGCAAGGACTGTGGCACAAACATAAATGAATGTGAGTCAAATCCCTGTCAGTATGGGTCAACCTGTATTGATGAAGTGGCATCCTACACCTGTGTTTGCCCAGCTGGACTTACTGGATCACTCTGTGAAACCAATATTGATGATTGTGAGGTTGGTGGAATTTACAATAATAAAGCGATCAATAATTTCTTTGTTATTCTCAGTTATTATAAAATAAAGAGTTTCTTAATATTTAAATATTCATAAAACATGTTATTTTCATACATTTTTGTCTTATATTTTCCATAGCCTTAAATTTTCCATAATATATTTTCACAACTTTAATTGTGGAAGTGGCTACACTGGCTATGCAGGTTGCGTGGCCGATCTTACGGGCT
Source organism: Rhinocypha anisoptera (assembly GCA_011762765.2). NCBI lineage: Eukaryota > Metazoa > Arthropoda > Insecta > Odonata > Chlorocyphidae > Rhinocypha > Rhinocypha anisoptera. The sequence goes on from WURS02474424.1 coordinate 4,345,638, forward strand.
ATGTTGCCCTTTGGCACACATTGTAGCCCCTTCCTCTAGGGTATAGTGTTCCATTACTGTATGTGGTTCATTAAAAATTGTTATGTTAAAGTTGAAGTTCATTATAGTGATGGTTACAGGACACAGTTGGGACCCATTATAATGAAGAAGATTTAGCAGTTGGTTAAATTTCTTAAATAAATTTAGTAAAAGAGATTATCTATCCATATGTTGCATCTGGATTATTATTTTGATTATAGACCATATAAGATGAATCATTTGATCTGTGAACAGAATATAGCATGAATACCACTTTATCTTCTGGTTAAAAGTTTTTCTTTCTTGTTTGGTACAAAGACTCAAATTTTATTCACTCTTCTTGCACATGATTCATACCAGTGATGTCTTAATTATTGATTTGTATAACTCAAACTATGCAGAGTTTGAATTTCTAATTGTATATAATGTACCTCTTCATGCTTGGATTTCTGAATGCAGTTAGAAAATTTTTGTTATCTAAACTGGAAAAATTTTTTATTGAATAACCTTTGGTTCAAGGTAGTTAGTCTTGCACACATCATTACCATTCAGGCACCAATGGAAACACTATGTCACTATTGCCAAGATATCAACTCTGTCATTAACACATAGCTTTTATATTTCATCTGATTATCATGAATCATTCTCATCTTTTTTAAAGTGCCACTTTTGTTATATTTTTAGTCAAATCCCTGCCTCAACAATGGAATATGTGTGGATGGCATGAACCAGTATACTTGCAATTGTAATGGAACTGGTTTTGAAGGAGAGCATTGTGAAAACAATGTTGATGATTGTGCACCAACTTCACCTTGCCTTAATGGTGCACCGTGTGTGGATGACATCAACGATTACTCTTGTACATGCTTTCCTGGATATACTGGTAAGTTCGATTTACATGAAAATGTCATGTTATCTTGAATGCTATGATTAAAAATTGTTTGATAAATCCCAATTTGTACAATTGAATTGAAGCTTAACTAGCTTCATTTATGTATGGCATCTTATTTACCTTGGTAGTTGATTTTGGTATGGCTTATTAACGACAGTTCTTGTTGAGTAAAACTTTTTACAGTCAAATGACAACAGAACATTTTGCTGATCAATTAACAAATCTCTGCAGTAATTTTTACTTATAATTTTATAAATGTGTTATTTTGCCTTGTCTATTTAAAAAAATGTTCTTTTAACTAGTAAGAAAATGAAAAGGAATGATGCAAAAATTAATTTAATTAGTGTTAGTTTTACAGTATTGTATCTCCTTAATAAAGATATTTTCCATAAAAATCCTTTTCACAACCCTACACCCCTCCATCACCAATTCCCCCACGTTCCTTTCC
>WURS02474424.1:4355122-4395560 GCA_011762765.2 Rhinocypha anisoptera
CAAGTTACTTTACCATTATTTACTTCCTCACTAAATTAATATTTCCTTAAGAAATTTGAATATGGAAAGTTGTTGGAAAAATTTTTATTTTACCAATTGCTGCCCCCCTCTGTCGACGAGGCCCGGGTCGATATATGATAGAGAATGCAGCACACGAAAAAAACAAGAATCCCTGTGTAAGTAAACTTTCTCGCTTAGTTTAAAAGTGAATTTTCCAAGACGAATAATTCTGAGAAAAACGTCAACAATTTGGTACTCTCTTGAGGAATAAAATGTGAACCACTATGAACCACTATAAATTCCGCGTATAAATTTTCATTTGAAGATTGTTTGGATGTTACTTATTTTTTTTATAAGTTAACTTCAAGAAACTTTATTTAGTTAACTCAGGTATTTTCCCCATTTAACATGTATCTAATATCTGTTTACCCGTCATGATTGCTCCTTCGCTTGTGTTTCCGGCGTGGAATCTTGAATGTAAATTGTTCTTACTAGGACATAGGATAAACACGCAAGATGTCTTGGAAGGGGTCACGTTGCTGCATAGCCAGCGAGGGGCGAGGATTGAAGGAGTTGTCGGTAACAAAAACTGCCAAATATCTGAGCGTCAAAAGCGATCGTTTCTATCAATTCGACTTAATTTCGCAAAGGCAAATGGAATATGAAAGTACTACTGTCGATCCATACGCGTACCCTTGGAATAATGCATATACAGTGACAATAATGACATTTGAATCGAGAATCAACTCATATTTCCCAATGGCACTAGGGTAGACGAATCTATATTAAAAACACGTTTGCTCTGACCATTTGCCGTTCGAGTATTGTTTGAATTGATGCTCATGCAATCCCACTTGGCCGAATTTCTCTTTCAACGTCCTTCGGCGCCGAAGTTGCTGGAAACCCATTTCAATGAAGAAACTCCAAAGAAAATATCCATCGGAAAAAATACCGAATGTTAATCTACGATCGCGGTCACCGGGGTCACATTCCCCGCGCGAAGAGGACGGTGACAAGAGGCGAGCGCGAACATCGCCGTCGGAAGGAGGGACGAGGCTGCAACCACCTCCAGGGAGTCGAGTCGGCTATAGCCGCAGCATTATTCCTGGCCGCCCCCGTTGCACTCCCCTCCCCCAGCTAACTTCCACCGCCCATCACACTACCCCATCCTGCCCCGTTAACACACATAGGGCCAGCAGAACAAGCGAGCTTTACCGGCAAATAAATCCTATCAGCGTCGCAGATCAAGTGGCACTGGCAAGAATAAGAGAAAGGAATGTTTCTTGAGAAGGAAACCATAAGAAATCCACAACACAAGTAGGCAGTTGACCCCACAAGAGTCGAGAGAGACGCATTACCGGCGAGGTACGGCCAATTGGTCTTTTACATGCCCCTTTGCTTCTCTATTTTGAATAACAAAGATTACATTGGCACATGATACTTCAAAAGCATCGTCGAATGACAGTTGAAAACTTTGAACTAAATAAAGAACATGGGTTTCATATGCTATCCGAAAATTTACACCTCAATCTAAGAGAAATAATTCGAACACCCTAATCGTTAAGATGGATAAATGCAATCACATTTCTCGGGGTTCCGTGCACTCACAAAGGAAAAGATCAGTCAAATGGTGGACAATGGCCGAAGACAGCGTTTGCTTTAGGGCCTTTTGAACAACAAAATACTTAATTTCACTCGGACACTACTTGTCGAGGTGACGTCTAATGCGTCTATTGCAGCCGAAAAATCGCGTGATAATTATTAGACCAAGACATAAACAAAAATTATCACACTCAACCCATCAGTAATGAGTGTGATAACAGTTCCGTTCACATATTCTGACAACAGGTCAATAGCTTAGATACCACGTCAGAAACACGCCATCGAACTCTTTGAGGCAGTGAAGAGTTCGAAGAAGAAAACTCGGGAACTACCCCATTAGCGAAACCAATTGCTATGCTCAACAACCACTATCCTTGATGTAAAACCGATGTTTGGCGGGCACAAATATCACGTTGCATATAGATTGCTGGGCAGAGGTCCAATTAATTTCCAATGGCGGAAAACAGAGCGTTCTTTCGACACCTGTGGATTCTTCGCTGCCGTCTTTTGAAATGGAAGGTGGTGGAGATAAGAAAGAGGGCGGCGGAATAGAATGGGTGCGACAATGCTACTCTTGACCCTCCTTTTTTGGGCACGCGAGAGAAAGAGTTCCTCTCTTCCTCGATGGGAGAAAGCAAGGGCGATTAAGAAAAGCTACGAGAGTGAAAGAGAGGAGGGGATTTACTCCAAGGGAGGAACACGCGTAGAATTCAGCAACTTTCTAGGACCGTTCGCCACTGAAAACACTATTGAAACGGAAAATCGCACGCAAACAGCACGAGGGAGTCAATTAAATGTGATGAAAACATTTTTTTAGAAAAAACAACTTCGTACGCGTAGATATTTCACTCACCTGTGGAATGCGGGGTGGGGTGCTGCGTGGGTAAGCCCGGCTGGCCTAGGGGAGCTTTCACGGGTTTAAAAATGAGGTGTGTGACTTCCCGACGTCTCTTCCTCCTTCCTGCGTATGCCCTTCGGAAGAAGATCCGCTCCACCAAGCCACACGTTAAAAGAGGCGATCTTGAAGGTGATCCGCGATGAGGAAAAAGACCTGCTGCCCGCGAGTGGAAGGTTGGAGAGGCGATGGGAGATCTTTCAAAAACGGAAAAAAAGAGGACCTCTCTTCTCTTCCATCCACGTCGGATGAAGAAGTTTCGAGTGAGGGCGTCGAAATCTTTCTTCCACTTGCGATGGGACGAGAGGTGCGGGAAACAATGCACGGGCACGAGCGGAAAGAAGTTGTTTGCAAACTCTTTCCTTCTTTCGTCTTCCCAGGAACTGTGACTCCCAAACGGATAGTTGAGAAAGCAACGGCTTGTAACACCACAAGGGCCTACCAAAACAGTGCTAGGCTCCGACGCAACTGTTCCTCTACCTCCAGCACGGAGCGAACGGACGCGAGCCACTGAGTTCGTGGAGGGGAGGTGAAAGCTGCATGGCAAGGGGAGGAGTTGGAGGGGAGAGAGAGACGTAAACATGGCCGATGGCGCATTCTGATGCATCACGGGTATTGAGAGGGAGGACGAATGCGAAGCCGAGGGAGTCCATTATCGTTATAATTTTTCGCGCAGATCCAACATAAGAGAATTTCTATCACTCCGAGAGTGAAAATGTCTGGATACCATGGAAAAATAATGAATAGATAATGAGAAAGTTGGAAAATGCCTTTTTTTCCTCCGGAAAAATTCAATGGATTAAGGTTTATCTTTTCAGATGATAGGTGTGGATAAAATGAGAATACTTAAAGGATATTTTTCCCTTTTAAATTAATATTAGTTTGTTACTTCTTGCGTGCAGAATTGTGACATTATCTCCTTTCATCGGATAATTTATTAAATTTCCCTTATAAATTAATATTAGTTTGTTACTTCTTGCGTGCAGAATTGTGAAATTATCTCCTTTCATCGGATAATTTATTAAATTTGTTGATAACCAAACGCCAACCGGACAAAAAACATATAATCCTCATTACCTGTAATGTGAGTGAGTTTAAAACAGTTGGATATCCCGACGTTTGGAATTCGTATAATTATTTCTCCTGAAGTGTATTACTTTTTATCTATTTATAGATTGTAGTTATTAGTTACAATTCTCAATGCCCTGGAGTACATTTCAAGGTAAATGGACAATAAGGTCGCTAATGTTATATCACATATTTTTCCCCTTCGTAGATAACTTTAAACTCCTTAACAAATTCAGATGGCAATCTGTAACTGCAGCCATAAATTGGAGAGCAACCAGCAACCTTTTATTGATGCCCGGGCCATAATGGCGGATAGGAATATAGATCCAGGAAGGTAGGCTTTTATCTTCTCTTTATAGGTTAGCTTTAAGGTTATCTTCTCTTTCCCTTTCATCTTCATTCTCTGTCCGGTGTATATCACGTTTATAAACCGCCTAGCTTGGCAGCCATTTCTAATGTTTCAGTATTTCCATCGGCATGCTCCATTTTACATTATGAAAGGTTTTTTCCCAGTTTATAAAACATTTATACATTCATCTGCTAACTTCCAGCATTCTTCGTGCTAACTTCATAAGACATAAAATCGCAGGTGGTTCCTTTTCTAAATCTTATCATAAAACTGCTAATTTCCCAAGTTTTCCTCAATCCTCCTTGTTCCTCCTCCAATTCTTGAAATCGCTTCCGTGATATGACATATTAAACTAGTATAGTTGCATATAACTAGTGATCTTTACATTCCTAAGTAGTTCTTCATTGGTTTCAGGTCTAGTACTGTCTTCAGAATTTCTTCTGGCCGTTGACCTATATCAAATATGTTTGTTTGTTATTTGGTAGCTATCTCAATTGGTCCTTTTCCTAAGTTAACATTTTCTTCATTGAAAACAAATTCTTTGGCAAATTATTCGTGGTTACATATTTCTAAATATTACTCAGTCGACCCACAGTTTACTTCATGAAGAATGTTCGATTGAACTATCGAAACAGTATATTTTAATGCCTTCGGTTTTCAGCTAGCCTAAGACTGAGAAATGGATTGGAGTAGATTCATTGCTCTTTCGTAAAGTAAACCTATTCTATCGCCTTAATGATGCCATTGTTGTATTTCTTTAAGTAGGACACTGCTATTATTAATAGCTTAGAATAAAGTATACGTATTGTAACTTTATAAATGTATTCAATCAGCCAGAAAGAATCGTAAGGGAAGACAGATAAATTGAATATGATGTCAATACTTTGGGGGCGTGGTAGAACTACTGAACGGGGAACACAGGTTCCAGTCCCGGTCACACCTCTGGGCACCTCCATCTAAACCCAAACTGAGTGACTTTCTGGTTAACATCTTCCTTAGAAATCGAAGGAGGTACAGGGAAAGGTATTCACCTTCCAGCCAACCCTGATGTGTGACTTTTCACACGCCGTTGGGCTTAACCGGGTGAGCTTTACCCTCACTTAACAAAAGGACCTTAATGTTGATTACTACGGTATAAATTTTTAATGTATCGTACTCGGTGGAGTACCACAGAAGGAAAGTAACCTTAGGTGTGAATTTTTTAATTGTGTATCTATACTGCAACTAGGCACCGTTTTCTCCCTAGTGTACTGTCAAGAATCTTGTCACAATTCATTTGGGATCTATACAAAATACTGATATTCTCCGATTTGCTCGAGAACATGTATTTTAAAGAAATAGTAATTCCCGATTTCTTAGCTGTTATTTTACATCAGTTTCATGAAAAACGAGGTAAAAGTGATTCGAAAAAAACTTGAGACTAGCCACCATCAAAAGTACAAAGCTTCTTCTTCCACTCAGGTTAACACATTGCAGGTGCAAATTAAGAACTTGGATCAATGGTCAGAGAGAAATAGTTTTCTGAACACTGCTCTAAAATTCGAGAAAGTATGGAAGGCAAAATAATATGAGATCGAGAAAGCGACTTCTTAAAGACTATCCTTAAAGACTCCATCTCAAACCCAAGTATTTATGTGAATAAGGAGCAAAATTTATACGAAGATGATGATGAATGCCATTGGAAGATAGTCTCTAAGTAAAATACAGGAAATAAAAGGGGCTTATAGATATCCTTCCTTCTTCTATGTATCCTTGTAAAGCCTAGTGTATTACCAAGTGTTTCTCTTACTCCAATATGCCTAGTGCATCTTTGGGAAAGGTATTTTGGATCGACAAATTGGAAGACCAAGTCAAGTGCTTCCAGTGAAAGCAATCAAAAATAAAAATAGAATGTCAAAGTCAGGGTTGATCGATGTCCATAATATGGAGAACAGTACATATTTGTTCACTTAGGAATATCTGATGACAGGAAAGAAAAAAAAGTAAATTCGTAAAAAGGACGCAATGCATTAAGAATGTATCTCCGCGCTCGCGGTAGACATCACCTAACACTGGGGTTCAGAACTTCACGGATTCACTTTTCTCTAACCTTATTAAAACTATCAGTTCGAATACTACTGCCGCAAAATTTATCGAAGAATTCGCAATTCTTTTCGATAAAATGGGGTAGTGATCAAGATAGCGAAACAAATGTGAATTATGTTAGATGTTCATAGACTAAGTCCACAGGAATAATGTTACTAGTTTCAAATGCTGATCCTGGACAAGTCATGCGTTTAAATGCCGGTGATTCTCATACTTCATGAAAACTATATCTGCATAAAATTTAAATTTGCAGCATTGAAACTTGGAGTTGTATCAGAATTGTATGCGGAAATCAATTCTATATTTAATTATTCCAAAGAAAAAACATCGTTCAAAATATTTCAAGCAAATCAAGTGGATCCATATCTGATTCACTTCATGGGTTCCACAGAATCATAGTCCAAATAGAGATTTCGTCCATTGAAAAACATTATTGCACACCATGTTGCCAGTTGGGAAATGATATATTGATAGGCTATAAATGTTTCTCCATTAACCCCAATCAAGTAACTTAACAAGAGCTTAACAGTATGCGAGTGTTTAGGATAACACTAAAACGTTAGAAAGAAAAACTAGAATTACCCATGGTTAACTCTGTACACTTCTCCTACAAACTTTCGAGCCTGGCAGTCGCGAATACTATTAGTGTGGGGTATTTGGTCTTAAAATCGGTTTAAGCCGCATTAGAAATAGTCCTGTGATGGCAGGATATAAATGACGATTACATCCGTTATGGATTTTGTATACTAAAAGAATGTAGGGGGGTTCAACCAAAACCATCTATTTGGACACAACAAACGGAAACAAGCCGTCCCTTTACTATGCTAAGTCAATGATCACGCCTTGTAGTTGTAGTAGGGCCCAGCACCTATATTGTTATAATATAGGTGCTATAGGAGCACCTTTAATGTTAAAATATTATTTAAGCCTCTAATGACTCAGACTAATAGTCGTGTTGTACCCAATGTCATGAATCGAACGGTTAAGATATAAACTAGTGTCTAGAAACAAACTGTGTCAGTAACTCTTTGAACCTACACAATTAGAGTGAACTGTAGTAATTGTAAAGAGTGAACTTTTACAATCCGATGGGTTCAATGAAGCAAAACGGCTAGGATTTCAATAAAAGAGCGAATAAAAGTTTTAGAATCTCAATTAAAAATGTATTGAATTTAGCTACACATCTCTCCTTTCACTAATTAGACAATATACCTTTCATTCCTTTTTTGACACAGACTTTTAACTTTGGTGAAATAAAATAATTGTGGCAATCGGCCAAGCTTTATTTCACTTTTTTCAGCTTAACCAATCGTCGACATTTTTTTGAATTTGGCAACTGGGATACATAGTTGGACTAATTTCAGAGTCAATAAAAGAAATGTTACCATTATTTTCAATCGCTTAGGGAAAAGGAAAGAGTGAATCCACATCTGTTACGTTAACATATCGTAATCGTCAACGCCATACGGTCTTCGACAGCAATACGATTATGATAGAGTAAGCTAATTAAGGCAAAGAGAGTCATCCCGCCAAATAGGCATACTATTATTAATCTTCTCCCAAAATAGATTACAGAAAAAGAAAAACATTCATACATCCGTTGTTGATGAAGGGCAAGTAAAAAAGATGCTAAAAAGCATTTTAATTAAATTTTCCACAAACAATTCACCATAATCAAATGATCAAAGACTTTCATTGGATTTATGTGTTACAAAGGAGATCTAATTTAGTTTAGTTTCTAATTACCTTTCTGCGATTAATGATGACGAGATAGGAAATAGGTTTTGGCGTGCAAACATCTCAAATATAATTCCGCTATACTAAGGTACTCCGCATTCTCACCAGAATTAAAACCAATGTACACTGTGATGGACAATAAATGCAAAGAATAATATGCAGGGCCACATCTACAACTTATCATTCCCATGAAATGAAAGCCAATTCATCCAACCTACATCATTGAACGATTTCAAACAAGACGCCATGAAATTATAATGTGCCACGCACACATGCGACTTCATTTATTGACTTCGGACTAAAATAATTAAAATTATGAATATAATTAATTTGTGTAATATAATTTTACTATCATAATCAATTTCCAGAGAAATTAATAAATCTTGTAAATCTATTGCAGTGTAAAAAAGGAGCAATACTGCCATCTATAGGCTATATTTTAAACTTTTAAGTTGACGAGTGACATGCGATAATTTTGTAAATAGAATTGTAAATAAGCATTATAACATATTTATGTTGTTTTTGTTTGTAAATAAAGGGCATTCTGGATAGATTAGACCTGCTGAATGCATGTGAATCTCACTCCATTATGGATATAACTAGTTTATCGCATGAGAGTTTCTCCCGGTTTCTTGTTTTCCGTTTAATTCAATGTGGCATAAAAATGTGAACCGATATTTGGCACTTGTATCATGAATACCAATTCAGAAACATCTCCCGAAGATTCTGAATTGGATAAGCTAGAAGATGCTGTCGATCCCAGAGTTCAGGTAAAACTACGAGGAAACGCGCCAATTCATTTTGTGTCAATTTGTTTTTCACAGTTTCTAATGTTCGTTCAAATTCTATCTGTAGATTGAATTGGAGCGGCTAAACACTGCTACAGATGATATAAACAAATTAGAGGTGGACTTAGATGTGAGTGGGTTAAGCATTTGATCATGTCAAAATTAGGCATTTCTGAAAACTAACTAAACTTTAAAATGTTTTTCGTCAACGTTTCAGGAAGCCAGAGCTAGATTTCGACAACTTTTGAGCGAATCAACTGTTCGAATTGATACCTTAGCCAAACGTTTGGGCAGTTGTATTGAAAAAGCTAGACCTTACTATGAAGCAAGAGTTAAGGCCAAAGAGGTAACAGCATCTACTTGATCCGTAACTCATTGGAATAAAGGAAGCATTTACTTAGTTTTTGTCACTTTTTCGTCTCGTTTGTATAATACAATTCATTAAATATACCTACTTTATGTGGGTGAAGCCTTTTTAAGAGATTACTATTTCATGAAACAGGCACTCCTAGAAACACAGAAGGCCGCTGCGAGGTTCGAAAGAGCCAGTTCCGCGCATGCAGCAGCTAAGGAAATGGTGTATTTAGCGGAAGAAGGTCTCAAAGCTGAGGGCAGAACTTTTGACCATGCTTGGCAAGAAATGCTCAACCATGCAACCATGCGTGTAAGTAAAATAGTTCAGCACATTATTATGCAATATTCAAATCCCCAACGCTTCACTCATGGCTCAAGCTAAGTTACAGTAGGAATATTAGCTATATTCAAGACACTTTCTACCTCAGGTTAATGAGTCTGAGACGGAGAGAACGTTGGGAGAGGCAGAGCATCGTAGAACTTCTCAAGGCTACCATCGAGCTGAAATGAGGGTACAGCAGCTACAGAAGGAACTAAAAAGAGCTATTGCCAAATCCAGGTGCCAGCATGCTCCTTTTTTTACTCCTGCTTACTTTATATGTTTCACTGAATGAGATCCACTGCCACTCACAACAAGAATTTTTAAATTGCACATTTGAGCTAGCGTATTTTACGTTCTTCCGTCTGTTATGTTTGTCCGATCGTGGTACATGATACTACCTACAACAGACTTCAGTCGATCTTGCATGCTCGGAAAAGATCCCGAATGAGTTAATTCTCCGAAGAGCTGAGGGAGATGAACAATTGACATCGAAAATAAATACTGGATAATTTAATGAAATAAAATCAATCTTTCGTTATTATTAAATAATAGTTTACACAAATTGATTACTTTTCTAATTTTCACCCTCTGTCATAAGTTGTTCTCGTCACAGCATTTCTGCCCATTCTTTGCCACACCATAATTATTTTATCATCCTTGAATAACACCTCTCGTAAAGCACCTGGCCAGTAGACCACTTTATTATATATATTTTTAGGTATCCAAATTTTGGAAGGTTTAGTCGTACATAGGACTCTACTAGGAATAGGAAATGCATAGTAATATACTACTATATTGAAGAAGAACTGATGATTATGTATACAAGGTAGCAACTCATACATTCCATGGAGAGTTTGAGTGGTATTCTGTAGGATTTTAAGATTTTTTAATGATTCCTCACTACAATTAGTATCCATTTCAATAATAATTTTAATCAGAGTCACAGCTATTGGTTAAATATTTACAAGAATGATACATTTCACTAAATATGTTTTCCATGATTTAGTTCCTATAACAGTTATCAGTTAATGTGCTAAATAAACCCATGTGCTTTCAAAACGACAATGAAAAGACATCTAAATAAATATTTTATGCCCTGCTTGAAATTTGAAATCAACCTACATAAGAATTACAAACCAATGTCATAAATTAGCTGGTAGGAGAAATGAGAGAGCATTTGATTGTTTATCAAATAAGTGGCCTGACTTAATTTTTATCGGGTGATGTCAGCCTTCCTTTCAATCCACATGCCCTCTTTACCCATCATTGGTTCAAGTAACCTCTTAAGTGACATTCTCCACTGTGGTAATCTTCAGTGCACTCACTCTTTGAATTCTGGCATGCCTTTGTCACAGGCAAAATATATGTCACCATTGAACGTGATATCATCTGAAACAACTAAGTGTCTCACTTTATAGTTATATCTGCTCCCTGTATACTATGAAAGAGGCCTTCCTCTTTTATCAATTTATATACATTGCTTCAAACAAATTTCGAGTGCTCCATTTGATTTGAGAAGATTTCTGGTGATCAGGGACTGAAGTTCACAAACACAAGTTAGAGGGTTATAAAATTAGACCAACTTCAGCTAGGAAAACTGTAAAATTGCTTAATCTACAACTACTCTTTCCATTTATCAGGGGACATGATTAGACTAGACATTTTTGATTGGTAATTTTTCTCCATTCTTCATCTGAATAAATAGTGTATTATAATTCCATAGTTTCTTTCATTTTATGGAATTGACAAACTATTTTAGTATTCATTACTTCTCGTGCTGTAATATGAACTTCAAAATGCATTTAATTTGATCACTGAAACTTTGTATTGATTTTATTCGATCTTTGTTTTTCTACCAACTAAAGGTAAATTTCATGACCGATATAAGTTACTAATGTGTATTATTGTGGGGTCCCAAGGACCAATCAGAAAGGACCAATCATTTCTGAGAACCCAATTTACACAATACATCCAAGTATTAAGTTCATAATAGCCAGCTTTAACGTTTGTAGTATTTCTGAACCTTTTCATGACATTTCAAATGCTTTTCTTTCTCCACTCATTTTATTAAAACTTTCCATATTATTACACACTCTTTGGCATCTTATTATCTTTCAGTACCTATCCACCTTTAAAGTCTTCTTTATACATTTTATCAATAACTCCCTATTTTCCCCATCTTACTTTATGCATTAATCATTTAGAGACCAAAAAATGTTTTTAGACCCGCAAATAATTGTACAGCATGCCCTTTCATTCATTTTTCAAATATTGTTTTGATTATATAATGGTGTTTTGTTTATCATGTATGCATTTTTGCCACACCTGAGGTAGAAAATACTTGTAGAATATTTGTTGTTGCAATAGGCATTGTCTATCTTTTTAGTACCACCATTTTCAGTGTGGTCTACTATTTATGCATTAAATTATTATTAATAAGCGTTTTCTGATTCACAAATTTTTGTCTTTCTGCATACTATGTATTTGTTTTCTTTAGAATGAACATTTTAAAAAATGAAGTTGCTTGGCCGCGGGTACTTTTTAAATGATGAAATGATTCTAGACATGTTTGTGTCAGGGGAGCATGCCTTGCATTTCACATACGTATTGATGGAGTCTGATATATTTTTCTCAAATTAGATAATAGTGTATTTTTGTCCTTGTATATGTGTTGCACCAATCCAAATATAAAATTTGCTGGTAGAGTATTGCCTAAGACTTTTGTATCCATCTTCTTGACATTACTTTTATATCACCCATTACTTATGTCACGTTATTGTACTCATTGTCTGCAGGTATTTTTGTTAGTAAAACCTCCCAGATACTCATAGTCCTATGTTTTACTGTATGGCATATTTTTTCCAGTAGTTCCCACTTATAGAAGTAGCTTGTATTTTGATTACTTTTTCTCTCTCCTCTTTTCATTTTACCCTTGGTTCTTGTGCTCAATGACTGGAAGCCTGCGTGCACGTCGCAGTTTGTTGCAGCTTAACAGTCTAGCCATAGCCCACGACTTGCAGCTGCTGTGAGTAGTTTTCTGTTTAGGATTGCTGGTGGCCACATGATGCACAATGATTTATGTATGAAGGTCACACAATGATACCCACTTACTGCACTGTTCTCTCACCAAGGAGGATATAATGCACAGCCTTTGAATGTGATCCTGGCTGAATTAGTAAAATTGGAATTAGTCTGCGGTCACCGCAACATGAATGGCTTGCATACCTATGTCACATAGCATATGGATACTCAACTAAGTATGCCAATCGTCTTTTTTTTTTCATGATTTTATCAGAAAAATGAAATGATCTAGTAACATGACTGTAATTTCTCATAACTATGGGTGTCATTTTTTATGCCCTTTGAATATGTAATTGATACACTTGTTAGCATGATAAATTTTTTGATGAACGATGATTTAGTCTTGCAGTCAGCCTTGTGTTACCTTTAATTCTTGTCTCGATATTCGCATAAAAATACTGTTACCAAGGTATGGAATTTTCCTTGTTTCAACTTTGCTGTGGAGCAGACCATACTTTGAGCTGAAAGCACAACTCAATGGAACACTTGAGGCTGAGCGTAAGAGGGTTCGCGGGCTGGAGAAGGATGTGAGCAATGCAAAAGCATCATACGCACAAGCCTTAAGCTGCCTTGAGCGAATCAGTGATGAAATTCACAGGGTAAGAGATGGAATTTTTTTAAATCTCACATAATCCTCAGGGCATTGCTAAATTATATAACTTTAAGTTTCCATTTTGGTCCTCAAATTGACCACTTATGCAGCCTGGAATGTGACACATTATTCTGTCAATACTTTTACTGTCTCTTGAAATTTAGTAATACCTGTCTGGAAGGACACTCAAAACATTAATTCCTTCAAGTAGACAAACACTGCAATTCAGCTTCACCTATTCATTTTATGGGACCCTTATAAACATGCTAATTCTATGGTTATTGGTTTGAGTTGTGTCTTTGACCTAATTGTTGGGTGAATTCTGGTGATGTGGCCTATGAGTAATCAAACTGCCAATGTGGACTCATCAGAATGCCAGGCTTTTATAAATGGAAATAAGCATCTACAAAGCTAATTTAATTTTCAGAATTAAGTATAAAGAGTAAATTGTTTCATCAAACAAATGTATGGACTCTGTTCGTCCTGAGGGCTGCAGTCAACCAATTTTCGGATTGAAGTACTGACGATATATATATATATAATTGAACAATATCAATTGCCTATATGCTTATATGATATATCAGTTTCCAATGTTACTTTATGTGAAAAGCTTTACAGAAAGTTAACAAGATAACCCTTTTCTTATTAATCCGTATTTGATAATTAACTTTCTAAAATACAACCCAATGAGATAACCTTTATGCTTTTCATTTTTCAGCAGTAATTATTTCTTATTGTACTTGATTTATGTATATGTGAACCTTGAATTTGATTAATCCTTCAATTTTATTAGTCCAAGGACTCATAAGAATTGTTACTTTGCCAGTCATACACTTTATAGCAGCCTATGTTAATCTGTTATATTGAACCTAAACTAAAATACTCAAAATTGGGATGTTCATGCAATTTAAAAACTGTGTCTGAGAATGTGTTTTACTCATATTTGAAGAAGAGCATGATTTAAAGTTTCCATCTTATAAGTTATACATTGTGATTTTTTCCATAATATTTTCAAGTTTTTCTTGAGACACCACCCTATAAGAATCATATAGTTTGTAGATGGAACTTTTGCCTGTTGAATGGCTCAAAGAAAGAAATATAAAGACTGTCGTTCTTTTTCTTAATAGACCAGGCGAAGTGGGAGTGTTAGTGAAGCTACATCTGTTGATCGGTCACTAGGTCCCAGTCCTTGTTCAATAGGGGATATTGGTAAGTAAAGGACATAGAATTAATCATTTAAATATCGATATAAGTAAAGAGAATGGCATATTGCCTAGTCTAAAGAGATTTTAAAAACCAGTCTTCAACCCTAAGGTCCATTTGATAGGTGAGGGTAGAGCTCGTCTAGTATGTACGGCAGGTTAGCATGATCAGTTCCTTTCCCTGTCCTAAATAGATAAGGTTACATTAATTGGAATTGACTTTCAAGCAACACTCATCATAGATTTAAGTGCAGAGTTTTTGTAACTTGAGCTTGTTTAGTTCATAGATATTCTCCCAGTTAAAGTTAGGTTTCTGAGGGAAACTATCAAATTTTAGTATGTACCATTGTCAGAGTTGAAGGATTCATCTAATTTGATCTTTTACTCTTAAATTTCAGGATGAATATGCCAAAAATGTGGAACAGAACAATTTTTAAACCCAAAATAAGATTATTATGTTTTAGAAATGGAGATCATATTAATATTAATCCTTCAGTGACACAGTGCACTTGTACAGTAAACTTCAGATTATCTGTGCATTGCTTTAGTTTTTTGTATTGATGGTGATGGTGGATTGCAGGGCAATGGAATGGGTTGTTTACTCAAAGACGAGAAGGACTGAAATTAATGTGATACCTGGATGCGAAAATTGCTGACAGTTTTTGTTTCTGAAGGAGGGTGGCAGAAAGTCTACCACCTCTTTCAGCAGTCATCAAATTGGTTGTCCGAAAGTAGGGGAAGTGACTTCCCTTCATCTCTATGATTCAAACCACTAATAAGCTGATTTTCTTTGTGTTCTGATATTCTGCACACACTTGAAAAGTTATTAGCATGGAAAATCAGGAGTTTACTGTATATTTAACTTCAGTACCTGTAATATAAATTAATTCGGATAAAGGATGTACATAAAAACTTTTACTCTCGAAGCATTAACGATGATCATCAAAGTGGATTATAGCATCTTTATATACCTATCTTGTGCATACACATTGAATATTTTATTCAAAGTATGAAACTTTAATACAATATGAAAAAGACTGCTTCAAGAAAAAATTAATTACCGAAATTTAAATAAAATGTACATTGAAATTAGGAAATCATATGTTTGAAAGTTTATCATTTATGGGGTAATTTTGATTATGCATATTCATTTGGTTGGTGAAAAATATTCATAATATTCCATTCAATAGATTTTCTCCACAGCAATCAATGTTCAAGCAATAACTTCCAAATAAAAAACTATGTTTTTTGACTTTGGCATTTACTTGAGTGGTTCCCTTGGCAGATGGCTGGTCTGGCTCGTCCTCTGGTTTCCTAGCCAACAGTACCCTGGGCAGTGGGAGGGAGATTGGTTTTGACGATGGTGGTGAAGAAGAGTTCCTTAAGTTGCCTGAGAGGCTGGGTCCGTCCGCATCTCCTATATTGCCAAAGGTTGGATGAATGTTAAATTTTCATGTTATTAGAGACTGGCCTCTTCTACGAAGGCTGTGGTGCCAAGAGAAGAGAGGGAGATGCAGATATATGTATAATATATATAATGATATGTATCAAGTACTTATTTTGAAATGAATTATAATATGTGTTTAGATTCAGGTTTATTATAAGTAGATATCGGAAAATGCTGATGGTAGTGTCAGGATGACATCTATAAAAGAAAAAAATAAGGGAATTTATCCCATAAACTCCAAATATAGTTCTTCATTTTATTTTGATTGCCATGTCACTATTATTTCACAACATTATAGTGCACTGTTAACAATAATCAAGACTAATAATAATCTCTGTACTGAGAAAAACACAAATTTGGTAGCACCACCCCCTTAAGGAACAAATTTAGTAACCAAGATGTTAGTCAATAATGGCAAAAATGGGAGTGCATCATTGTGTGGTTCTCCCTTATTATATATATGGAAGTGAAATGACAGAAAAATATCGAAAGGAGCATTGGTAAGAATATTGAGAAAAAAAATGGAATCAGTAAACATAGAGCACGTGTTCTATAATAATGCGAACAAAATACCAAACACATAATAGGAAGAAAGTTCCAGAGAACAAATACATGAGATAAATATGTCTATTAGCTTCATTAGAAATACTGCAGAAGTGGGGTACTTGAGGAACATTTTAGATAAAAATGGAGAAAAAGAAAAGGAAGGAATGGTTTATGAAAGAGTGTGAGTTTTATAATAGTTATTCCCATTCATCCTCCATACATAGAATACAGAGCCTTATGTTACCTGAAACCTTGTACTGTAAGCACATTAATACAATACTGTGTAAGCACACAGGCTTAATCCTTATTATAATTATTTGTCTATAATCAATGTTCTTTAGAAAAAATCAACAGCATTCAATGTTCTTGAACTTCACAAATCGAACAACACTGGGATACACTGGCTTTATAATGCAAAAGAATCAACATAAAATTTGGAGCTATAGGTTTGATCACCACTGTACTAACTTTGGATTGTATGACTTATTTTTCACAGCTGATGTGAATTATCAGTGTCGTAATCATTTCAATTTATTCTCTCAGACTTGCAGTGTTGTGTTACTTTGTTTTCAGGATGTTGAGACGCAAAGGAACATGCCTGAATCCAGGAACCGGCCAAATAGAGGGGGGGAAGAGGAGGAGGAAGATGAATTGGAAGAGGGTGACGAAGAGGAATTGGAGGAAGAAGACGATGAGGAGGAGGGAGAGATGGTGGAGGTGGATCTCGGAGGAGACAATGATGAGCAGGACAGGAGGGGTGGAACGGGGGAGAGGGAGAGTAGGGGAACCAACGGTGACGGCCAGAGGGATGGGGAGGCAGGCGCAGAGGAGCCAGGGTGTGGGAAAAGGGGACGCGGCAGCGTGGGTGCAGCCACCTTGACCACGGCACTTGAGGCCCTGAAGAGCTCCAACCCGACCGAGAGGGTGAGAGAGCTCCTCTCGCAAGGCATGATGATGCTCAACATCTCGCAGTCGACCCCACCCCAGAGTCCCTCGCATGTGACGGGCCAGCAGGAATGCCGACCGTCCCCTCGCCCTCCGCCACGGGCCGCCATGCGGAAGGGGGCATCTGTTTTTGGCTCCCTAGAGCCAGTGGGCTCTGCTCTGAGGAGGGCTTCGGACCCATTATGTGGAAGATCTGGTACCTTTTCCTCATCTCTCAGGATGTCAGCCGGGAACTCTGCTCACGGTAGCTCGGGTGGCAAGGGAGGGGGGGGTCAGAGTGGGACCGTTCGCAAGGTGCCTTCACCACTAGAGAGGACATTTGCCTACTTGTCAGCAGGAGGTGGGGATGATGATTCCACCGCTACCACTGCTTCGGACAGTGATAGTCTGGCCAGGTGATTCATTTTGACAAGGGAGAAGTGATGTGATTTTTGGACTGATTTGATCCATGTTTGGAAAATAATCAATCCACCTTAAATCTCAAAAACGATGAATTATGTTATCATATTCTGGGTTCCATATAATTTCAGAAAATGCTTATAGCATAAAATTGGAGACTGAACAGGGAATTTTAATAATGATATGGATAAATATTTATTTGATAATGAGATAAAATGGTCATTTTATAGAATAATTTTTGAAAAAAATAGATTGTTAAACAAAAGGTTAGTTGTGCAGTTCTTGCAAAAGAACATACTATTTGACTACTTGCAACTTGCATACATATTTGGGCATCTACAAAAATCTTTGTACTGTCTCAGCATCCATCATATTGATATCGCATAATGCAAGTATGTACATATATTTTTGGAAGGAATCTAAAAATAATTACCAGAATTGGCAGATGGAGTTACATGTAACCCATAAACTTGTAAATAAATTCATGAAAGTTGGCTGTGAGTTATTAATGCATTTCACTCCTTCAGAATCTAGTAACTTAACTAGCTTACATTTAAAACTGCTTAATTTCACTTTCATTTTATGAAATGCAGTTAACTGAGGAGGTAACAACTTCTTTGAACGTTAACCCTTTGCAATTGAATTTTTTACCTCTTTGACTGAAGCACACTCATAATTTAATTTTAAATTCCCCTAAATGACTAAATATGTATGTCAAGTGATGCTCAACATATGAGTTATTAAAACACAGCCCTGTCGAGCCACACTTGTCACCCTAGTGCAAAGGGTTCAGGTGATTATTGACAAAAAATACTTATTGATTACCTACTTGAATTAAAAAGAAAACAGTTCATAAAATATGAATTACATAATTTAAAAAGTATTTGGCATATAGTCAACATCTGTTTCATACTATAATATCTCAGGTTAACACTCCAAACTAATTTAAATGTTAAATTATCTAGTTGATTTTGTTTGCACATGTTATTTTTCTCAGATGTATACTTAAAGAGCTTTCCTAAAGTGTGATGTTATCCTTTTCAGTGTTGAGATGCTCACAGATGAACAGATCTCCTCACTCATGCTCTACCCTGAGGATATAAGGGGAGACAGCCCACTTCCAGGAGATGGTGGTCGACTGTCTATGACTGCATCTCCAATGCGCACACTTAATGCTGAGAGAAAACCCCTCTCCAGCCAACAAACCAACTGAATTGGTACTCTTGTCATTTATCAGTCAATTTTTGATGATTACGATCACTTTAACATTTATATCCAGCAGTCAACAAAAAGAAATATTTAAGCCACTCAGTCTGGTTTTATAGTCACTGCATAGGCATTTTAAGTACAAATGGAGGTTGTGCCAGGCTGACTGTAGCCATATTGATCCATATCCTTGCTGCTCCTTAACTGCTTTGGGTCAGTGTTTGCCAAAGATAAAAAGCTGGGTTTATTTTAGCTGCTAATTATTTAACGATTCCAGAGTGCCTATTTCAGTAATTTAAAAAAAAGCTCCCCACCAACTTGACACTTCCATGTGCCATTTTTATGAAATCAGCCATTGAGAATTGTGAGCTGTTTACCGGTTACATGATTTCCATTGTCAGTCATAACATACCATGGCAGTTTTTTGACATTCATTTACTTCTAGTTATCAGTTTAGGTTATTTTCGTGGTCTTTATTATGGTATATAATTATAGGTGAAACTATGGTTACTCTTAAATTATCTGTGCTTCTCAAAATGGGCAATCCCTTTGGAGGTGCTAGGATGATTCAGGGGTGATAGGAATTTAGAGTGCCATAGGGCTGGATAGAATAATGTGACTTTTCAGGGCACGCTAATTTTTCCATGAAGGGGGGCAGAAGGCTATATAAATTTGGGAGCCCTGATTTGAATCACTGGCATATGAATATCATTCCTCCATGAATAATTGGTTGTAGGATTGGAGTATATCAGTTTGAATTGAACCTGGTGATGTATTGTTGGTATACTGACTCTCTTAAGGGGCTTAACTGTTCTGTATTTATTAAGTCTTCCGTTTATATAATATTGTGTTATGTGATACTGTATAGTGTTCTCTATAGATATTCAAATTTTCATTCCATGTCAGGACCAACAAAAGGCTGTTTTCCTTCTGGAAGTCAGTGCCTTGGGGCTGAGTGATTTTTGTGGTTTTCAAGCCTTGTTATAACTTATTTTCTAGGTCAAAATTAAGGAATTGTGATAATAAATTATTAGTTTTAATAATCACAATTGAAAGCTTATGCGATTTTCAGTCAGAATTGAGAATATATTCACTAGTCAAGTACATTCTACAGTGAGAAATGAGGAAGCATGGGAATATCATAGTGGTGTTTAATCTTTATGCATTATGCAATGTAAACAAGCACAGTCATAACATAGCAAGCATTTTATTTGGCCTTTGAATAGTTGTTTTGAAGTTTTAATTTAGTTAAAGTAATGCCAACTACAGTGGAATACTGCCCTTGAAAACTCAAGGTCGAACAATTCAGACCTAGGCAATAATCATGATAGAATGAAATTCAATGATTATTAATACATAATAAGCTAATTGTCTGCCTCCAACTACTTATTGTTTTCCCAAGCTTAATAAAATCATGGATTGGGATTGGTGCTACTAGTAGTGATAAGTGCAACTTATACTAAGATATTTATTTGGCATGTTTCGAAAAGGCTGATCATTTCAACCTCATTATGGTAATGGATTTAGTTATATCACTTATTGTCAAATATTGAGATGCACTGAGGTATGGTTATAGCCAGCATTTGCCATTAGTTTCTCCAGAGGCCACACAAAGTATACAATGTCCAAATCCAAAATTTATAAAAAATTGGATTTGAATTATGTAAACATTGGAGAGAGAAAGAGCATAAATTACAAAAATCAAGACAAAGCATTAGCATTTTCAAACGTCCTATGGTGCCAATGGAATTGAGTAAAAATTGCTAGAAAAATTATAAGGAATATATCAGTTGTGCTTATTTGACATTTAAGAACATCAATATTAAATTTGAAACAACTGTCATCCATAGATACAGTGAGAGAAATTTGTTTTTCAATTGAATTTTGGTGAACAACGAAGAAATCTATTATGTGAAACAGAAAAATTCAGCACTTAGACTATTTTCGTATGTGTATGAAAGGTTACAGTTTAATGTGACATTATCAGCGGAGCACCTAGAAGCTTGTTGTCCCATCATACCCTTTTTCAATCAAGTAATACAACTTCCTGTGTTATCCAAGACTTGTTGAACTGGGCAAAATAGTGAGGATAAATTATTTGTAATTATCATATCAGTGGTACACAAAAAAGTAAATAAGATGTGTTGTGATTAAAAAATTGCCAGTGTTCAGATAAAATCTAATTCTACAGCTGAATTTATAAATTTTAAATTGATGAATAATAATAAAAAAGAAATGGAAAAATTCCATAAGCTGAGCATCATCTTCGAATATATAATCGCACTAACACAATTTTTTATATTAATATCCCTGTCGCAACAAATTTATATTATCTTCATGTTACCATATGCAGCTGATATCCATACTAAGTGCATCTCTAGAGAAAATCAGATCTGGCAGCTGGATACCTTTTCCGCCTAGAATAAAAGTGATGTGTCCAGCAAAATGCATTAATTAGGAGAGACTAAGTAAGTAATGCTAAGATGCCATTGTTAATCTGACAAATATTATGTTTACCTCTTTTGTGATCAAATTAATTTATTTTATATAATATATTTTATTACACAGATTTTGTGTGGCTGTTGGTCTATTTAAGAAATTGTTGATCTTAAGGTTGTGGATTATTGTGGGAGTCAACGATTCTGCACATTACAAAGTACAAGGGTGAAATTCAGTCTAAACTACACACCTATTCTTTTACTTAAACTTGTTATAGGTACTGCAATTAAATAATGTTTGAGTCTTATTTCCTTGATTGTTTGAAAATGTTTAAAGGAGATTTAATGAAATGGGATACCAGTGAACTACTGTGATTTCTACTTGTGTCCAAGACAAGTTGAATTCAGAATGTAGAAGATGTGAATGTTGATTATTCTTCCTTATTTATATGTAAATCTTATCAGTTTTCTAATTCATTGCTGTTGTTTATAAGTACTCACAATTTTTTGCTGTGTGCTTATTTTTAATATATGAATGAGTTAGTTCATATTTTGGTGTCAGTATTGTTCTGCTTCTGCTAGCATAGACAATATATATATATCAAAAAATAACTATAAACAAATATTTCAAACATTAATGCTGAACTATTTTTGAAACAAAATTTAGAAAAAAAATTTGTTACCTATTACAATAGCTTTATGGTTGCATCTTCAGTAAATTATCTTTCTCTGTTAGTGCTTCTTGGGCCAAAGGTACTTGGAGTATGTTTCAATTTATGTAGAATGCTTAAGAATTGGCATTTCATTCAGCAAATTCCTGTATGTAAAAAACCAACAACTTGTGAAATTGTTATGTTAAGGTATCCTTTATTTATTTTAGATTAAATTTAATCCTCATGTCTTGGCCACAAAGAAGAATATAAATGAATACAAGCAATAAATTGTTAGTGTAGTGTACACAAAGAATTGTTCCAAAACTTTAGCAGTTTTCCAAAAGAATTCCTATAGGTAAGGTTTTTTCCTCTATGAGTAGAAAACTCAGTAAAACTGCATTGTACAACCTATTTATTATTTGTTTTGCACTATTAATATTAAGTGCTAGCTAGATGATCAATCTTACTTGCTAGCTGCTAGAATTATACCAGGGGCATTATTATGAGGCACTTTCAGAGGGAAATTTACATTGTGATTGACCAAAGATTGTGAACACATATATTGCAATAAAGTATTTAAAGCAAAAGAAACTGTTATGAATACTAAAATTTCAGTGAATGATTTCAAAGCACCCTCTGCCCCCCTTGGGTATACTATACATTGAAAAACAAGGATAAACTTTTAATTTTTTTACAATAATTATGTTGAAGTGTCTGACACCTGGTGGCAAAATGTTAAAGAATCAAAACAAAGAGACAGTGCTATCATCAGTGGCTATTGTATTCTCCTAATGCGAAAGAGGGCAGCAATTGGTCCTCAACATGGCCTCAACGTGACTTGGACAAAATAGCACCCCCATCATACTTTTCAGTGCCCACCAACGGACAGTAGCCATTGGGAACCACTGCATTAAATAAATAATACCAGCTAACCCATCAACCTGCACTGAATTTGAGGTGCATTCGATATTTGCATGATTTATACCTGTTTCCAGTCAATAATCAGTACCCAGGAAATCATTTAGCCCAAGCAAAAGGTAGTTTCACAACTGAGCTCTTCAATAATAAATGATAGTTTATTATAAAGACAGGATAAAGTTATCAATGGACTTAAGACTGTTAAGTACTTAGCTGGTGGGACAGATTTTTAATACTACACTATGCTCACCAAGGTTACATACTACTACTGTTTGTTACTTCGAGGATATATATTGATTATCTAGGAAATTCTTTTTAACATATTCACACAGGTTTGTAATTTTAGTCCAGCAGTGACACCTGTTAAAATAGGCAGTAAATTATGATTCAGAGTAAAATAAATTTGGATTTTAATTTATAGAGGCATTTCTGAGAGAATACAAGTAATAACATCCATAACTAGGGAAGAATGATGCCTCAGAGGCTTTAAGTATGATAATTGGTTGAGTGGTTCTTCCTTTGTTGTGGATATTAGTGACTACCACGAAGTGAAGACAAAAGACATTTAAGTACTTAGTAATGGCTACTGAAATCTCACTGAATCAACTTATATGCTTGTTGGGAGGATTTCTTAAGTTTTGGAAATAAAATGTAATTCTAAAAATACATGACTTTTTTATTGCAACAGTCAAAGACAGCTTTAAATGCACCTTAGGAAACAAACATAATTGCATTCAAGATATGTTTGTTAAATGTGATGAAAAAAGGAAACATTTCAGGTGAATAAAATTTGATTCACTCACAAAGAGGATAACCAAATATTTTTGAGAACTGGGTGTAGAAGGATGGACAACATAAAATGTATAGGCATAGACAAATAAAGATATACCTTTTGGTATGGGAGGGAAAAATATGAAGTTGTTAGTAGCAACCTACAGAAGTGAAGAAAAGTATAAAGAAAAGCAAAGCCCCTGGCTTAACTTGGCGGAAATGTTTAATATTCATAATATGTACTAGGAAAACCCTTAATTTTCCATACGTCCACAACTAGCCAGTACAAAAACCAATCTCAAGTTGAAGTACTGGCCAAGTTGATGGTAGGGAGATGTGTGAGGTTGAGATTTGTATTGAGGGAGATTGGGGTGTGGAATTACATACATATATGGTTATTCCTTGTTAGGATATCAGGGTGGAAATTAGATTGTTAGATTAGAAAGGAATATTTGGAATTTCAAATTGTTTCATAAAATCTAGTTTCTGTTGTTCACATAATGTAAGATGGCAGAGACAAATTAACTGCAGTGATTCACAAACATTCTATACAAAACCAGAATTTTTTCAATATATTTAGCAGTATCAGGTACGTTTAAAAAATTGCCTATCTACACTCCTTTCTTAATTTTGTGCAGTCTGCCCAATATATAGTAAACCAATCATAACAAACGAGTTCATAGACACCAATTCAGTACTCAGTTTTACCTCCCATAAAATTATATTATAAGGAAGGTAAGCACATATAGTCTTAGATTTACACAATCACAAATTACTGCTAGCTGAGTTGACGGCACACATAACAAAAACAGACTTAAAATGACACTCACATATTATGGAGAGATTTCAGATGCATCTTGCTTCCTTCATCATTCTTGTAGAAGTGATGGCAGAGAGGGTGGAGAGAGGAGTGAAAGTAAGGGTTGGTGAAGGAAGGGGGTAAATATGGGAATGTTGGGTCACAGGCTGTTGTTGAGCCTGGCAGATTCAAACGAAGGCTTAGAATAGATGGAAGCCAGTCTTGTCTTCATCCGGATGATAGAGGCAGATTCTGGGAGGGATTCAAGGATGGAGAGGGAGAAACCGCGATTGAAATGAAGATCAAGGGATGCACGGTGTGTGGGGATTGGAAGGAATGAAAAAGCAGATCGGAGGAGAAGCAATGATTATTGATACAGATAAATAGAGGGAGGGTACATTTGCCTATGTAGGAGGACGGGTAGAGATTTCAGGAAAGAAGGTAGATTATGCTACTAAAGGGGCAGTTGGAATAGGACCGAGGTAGGGAGGCCATATCCGGGTACAGAAGGGAAGGAGCAGATTGGATACGAGGATAGATTTAACAAAATGGAGAGGAGTGACTGGAGGAGAATAGCATAGGGTTGGGGGATGTCTTTTACGGGGTGGGGGATATCCATAAGTAATGGTTGGGCATTTAGATAGTTGAGAAGGATTGTTGTTCTAGGATGCATTGTTCTGTTTTAAAATAAGATAAAGGTTCTTCAAAATTGTCTTGTCTATGTGACCTTGTGAAATATCTGGTGCAAAGGGACAGATGCTTTCCCAGCTATTCGAGTGCTCCACCGGGTCACACACTTCATTTCTGCTGACGTTTCAATGGATGGCTCTCCCATTAAACCTTGGCAGAAATGTAAGATGAGTGCAAGGTGGAGTGCCTGAATTGCCTTCACCAATGTGGTGCAAAGGATGAGTTCTGCATCTGGTATGGAGCGTTTAGGACGAGGTTTGTGATTGGAAGGAGAAGGGAGTAAGAAGAAGCTTTTCTGGGTAGCTGGGAGTGTAAATTGGCCAGATAGCTGTTGATAGATGGTGTGTAATTACAAATATGGTGGCTGTGGATAAAAATCCAGTTAGGAATAGAGCATTTGATATGAATGGGGGTGGCTGCTACTATATTGGAGGTTTTGTTGGTGGTTGGAGAATATTGTGTGTATTGTAGTAATGAACTTTAATTTTTGTAGTCAAATGTTTATGTCAAAGAACGTGATTTTGGAGATGGAGATTAATTGTAATTGGGAATCATTGCAGTGTGACCACAGAAGGAAGATGGCATCAATGAAGTGGAACCAGAAAAGAGGCTTCAAAGAGTTTTCTTTAAAGAAAAATTTTCTTCAAGAAGGCTCATAAATAACTTATTATATCATAAATAAATTATATGACGGTGGCTTTCTAACTCCCATTATTGTGCCTTGCCTATGAAGAAAGAGGGAAGTCTTAAAAAGGTCTTCTCTCTCTGTGGAAATGGCAGACGTATAAGAAGCTATAGTCTACAATGTACAGCCAAAAACCTTTGCCTCTATCCTTTTCCCAATTTTCTATAAATAATCATTTATTAAGGTCATATTTCATCAATAATGCATTACTTGATGTAAACAGCCAGGTAATGGCCCATTTATTGTTTACTTTTTTTTGTAGCTCCTTTCTTTTCCTATTTAATTCTTCCCTATGAAACTTGTGGAAACATAATTCCTGTACATGAAAATCTTAATTTCTAATATTAAGGAGGTATAAAGTAGAGAAAAGGGAGCAATTGGACTCATAAAATTTTTCAATATTCAGTGCCTGCATAATTGAAGACACTACAGAAAAGTGTAACTCAAAGAATAGAGAAAAGTAAATGGGCTCTCTCTTTTCCCTGGTTTTGTTCACAATATCTTGGATGGCACTATATTTAGGCCAATATGGAATATTTTATAGGTCATTTGACCAGATACCAACACTAGCTTAAAATTAAATTTGAAAAGCAAAAGGGTTAACTTGTAGAACACATATAACTTTCAATTATTTAGAATCTTAAAAATACATTGTTCATTTTGGCTTGAGAATGAACACAAAGGCCAAGTCAGAAAGTGTAAACATTAGACTTAAGCGAATACAACTTGTGAATCATTTAAAGAAACAAAGGCTTAAGAAGTGACTAGTTAACAGCTGGAAGTAATTTCTATAGCAGATTTGGCATAGTTAGGAAGAGCTAAGACAGGGATAAGAAAACTAAAGAACCAAAAGTAACTTTCACATTTAGTATTGGACAGGTCAAGGGAGAAGTAGAGTCAACTATCTCTTTCCCTGGTTCCCAAGTATGTGCAAATGAAGTGTGAAAGATCAAGCTCTACAATAGTAAGGAGGAAAACCAACTTGCCATATTAAGGCCAGTAATGAACTTCACTTTAATAATCCCTCACAGTTGGATTACTCCTGATTGATGATGAAGGGTAGTCTACCAGTTAAGGTAGGTTTTTGATCCCTCTTCAAACCTGCATACTTCCTACCACATATCATTCTATCCAAAATCCCTTTCCCCTTTCTACCCCTACCTCGCTTACCCAACATTCCGCCCTCTTTATCACAACCCATTGCCACCGAGTACCCCTTCCATCCACCTTTCATACCTTCTTTGGATTTCACAGAGCAATAGCCTCTCCTCCCCAACCATCTTTAGCACTTCTTCACCAGTTTTCTTCTCTGTCCACTTTACCTTCTCCACCCTTTGCCATCCCATCTCTGATCATCATCTTTCCTCATGGACCAGGACCAAAGACCCTCTCATCAACTCCTTTCCTTTCACAAAGGCCTCTTTTGCTAATGCAATTATAGGTCCTGTAAAGCACTCAACAAGATCTGCAGTCCTTTTGCAGAAGTAATAATTTTTTTATCTATTATACATTAATTGTTTTATTCAGACATCACAACACAAAACCTGTTGCAAGAATCTTCACCCACTTGCTTAGGATTCAAGTGGCACACATCATATACTTGCCTTCAGTATTGCGCAAAAAATAAAGCCTAGAAAAATATGGCACATACACCTTGCTTATCGATACTACTCATCCTTGCTTTAAGGCCATTTCAATTGCTACCCAATCTCATTTGTAATTATGTTTTTTTCATGGACCTTCATATTCCAAATCCTATGAGAATTTCTTTTTCCTTAAATTAGAAGGATTTTTCATTTTAAACCACTAGGCATGATAACGATATTCAAAGATGATCATTACTGGTATTACACATAAGCTTTCATTACTTTTGCTTAAAATATATAGATAAGCTTTGAGCACACTAGATTTTAGATCTTAAGAATTAGGAGTAAGGAAATAGAACATATTCTTGAGAATAAAACAGGTTGTGCAATGTGCCAGAAAATTTGTATTGGGCTAATGTAATTTTGGTGACTGGTTCCTTTTGAATGCAAATGTACTGTAACATTGACAAAGAGTTTTGGATAAAGAGTTTTGACCATCAAAGAGTTTTGGATAAAGCAAGGTGACTGTACTTAACCATCATGTATTCTTCTGACCTAATGATTACTATTTTCCTCCCTATATTGAAAGTTCAGTTTAAGGATTATTCTTTTACTTCACTTTGGGCATCTTGAATACTATGATGAGTTTAAGCAACAACCATGCAAACCCAGTGATGCCTCTGGACACCACAAACTGTGTGACTTCCCAGCCAAATCTTCCTAGGATTCCACAATCAGCACATGGAAAGGAACCCACCTCTTACCCTGACATGTGACTTTTCACATTCCATTGGATTAGTATAAAAATATGTGAATTACCTATCAAACAAATCTTTGGGTTGAAACTACTGATGAAGTTACAGGATACAATTAACAGATACAGGTGAGATGTGGTGGAAGGAATCCAAAACGATAAATGAAGGAGCACTTTTCCACAAAAAAATATATACTTTAATGCATACAATGCAAATTTCGGCTACTTAGCCATCTTTTTGTCTGTCTTGTACCTGAAGATGGCTAAAGTAGCCGAAACGCACATTGTACGGAAAAAAGTATATATTTTTTGCGGAAAAGTGCTCCTTTATTTATCGGTAAGTTAGAAGATACACATGTTGAAGGCCAAACAATAAGAGTTTCAATTTTTTCACTCACAATGTTTTTAATAACATCAGTCCTAAGAGTAAACGGATACATTATGCATCTTTTCTAGGAAGACATTATGTGGATTACAAAAGCATCTCACAGGGGAGACTCATGATGTGCTGTCATTAGAACCTGAACAAGACTATTTTTACTGCATAGAGGAAATTAAAAATGAATATTTGGTAGTTATAGTTAACTTACAGAGGTACTCCAGCCAGGAAGTTAGGAAACAGTAAGTTTATTCACCAATATTACTTAAATAGTCAAATCCAACTGGTAATATCATCTTTTGGAATACAATTATTCTTGTTGATACTCCAATAAGCCACAAAGTATTTTTTCTCTTTACAAAGGAGAATTCATAGTGAAAAGAAATAGTAAAATTTCCACAGAATAAAGATTTATTATAACTTAAGTTTCAGTGTAACTTCACCACCATCATATACACAAATGTGTGAGGGGATGGGGTCGTGGGTCCCCTCTCCTTCCTCCCCTTATATAGTATTTGTGCTCAAGAAGGCTGTTGGCCACACTTGCATATCTGATGATGGTAATGTTACACTTAAACTCAAGTTATAATAAATCCTTTATTCTGTGTAAATTTTGCTATTTCTTTTTACTATGAATATTTCAGCAACATCATGCCTAAATCTTCATTACTTATTCAAAGGAGAATTCTGAATGATAATTTTGTGGGGAATTTTGAAAAATCCTGTGCAGTTCTTCCTTTTTTACATTTCCACATTATTATAAATTGTAATTCCACAGCATTCATATTGAATCCTCATTTGAATTTAAATATTTCCCTGCAGATTCTTATCATAATACTTTTTTTAAGAAAAAGAAGGGGCAATTCTGGTGAAACAATGTGGATTATGTTACTTCTGAAACAATGGCAAAAATGGATACATGACTATTTTTCCATATTGCCTCTGTAGGTTAGCATTGGCACTCATAATTTTACCAATCATTTACATACTTCTGATTTCCCTAAATAAAGAATTATTTCTAAGATTCCAGCAACAAGACATTGTGATTCTTCCTTGTCAGTATAATAATACCTATTGCAATTGTTCAGGTCACCATATGGATAAGTACCAAACAACATAAAGGTAACTTCCAGAAGAGCTTGAGTAGTATCCATAAATTTAAAAAATGAGGTGGGC
Source organism: Rhinocypha anisoptera (assembly GCA_011762765.2). Classification (NCBI taxonomy): domain Eukaryota; kingdom Metazoa; phylum Arthropoda; class Insecta; order Odonata; family Chlorocyphidae; genus Rhinocypha; species Rhinocypha anisoptera. Next base: position 4,384,590 of record WURS02474424.1, read on the forward strand.
TGCATCTCTTAATATTATTATTATTTTACATGACTGCTCCCAAATAGATCATTAATAACAAATATAGCTTAACAGAAGCTTTTGAAACATTGTTACGAAGTAGATTATTCCTTAACTTAACTGACAATGTCATAACCACAATATAAATTGGGTATGAAGAACAAGCAAAATTGTAAGGAAACAAAAATAATTTTTTAGAACTCAGCAAAAGGTATTTCAGACAACAAGAGTTCACCAATCTACCTAATTGGTTGGAATACTAAACTTTGAAAAATTGAAATTTAAACTGAAAATACCACAAAAAATCTGACACTCTTAATGAGCAAACTCACAGGCTATTGGAAATCAAAACCACTATATATATGCCAATTGCCAATTCACATTCAGCATAAAAATCAAATACATACAGACTTCATTCAACTTTGATAGTGAAAATATGATAAAAAAGCCCAAATGCCAAATTCCTCCGATTTCACTGACTTTTCCTGAGGTTCCCCAACATATAAAATTATCACCATTTAGATATAGATTGCATATATCATGCATGAGAGATTTCATATAAGCATATGAAAAATGATTTGGAAATATTAGTAAGAGAAGAAGCTTAAAACTTAATTTCACAACATTAGTACATACATGTAAAAAACCACCAGAGTTTGCCAGTTTTCCCAATTTATGGAGTTAGTAGACAACGATCCTGTTTAACATGGGGCATTGGGAGCATGTGGCAGTGACACCCACTTTGTTATCTTCAATTGGCACTGAGAGTTACATGTAATTATTGCTCCCAAAGTGCATTTAATGCACTCAGCTTTAAGGAAACGTTTAGCAGAATCTTCTACACACACACACACATACCTGGGGATTATTCCTGAACACTATGGCATATTCCAATCTAGGCATACATAAATATGTATAGAGAAGGAGAGGCAGGGACAGTATTTGAGGGTGGGCTCTGTTTTTCAAAGCCGGAATCAATTTATGGATACTAAAAGTTAAAGCCAACTTAGAAGTACACAATGCTTTAATTGTAATATAAGACTCACAGAATCTTACTTATGAAAGATAGGCATTATTAGTCAGTCAGAAAAAGATATGACTTTTGACATCAAAAGTTTAAATGAAAAAGTTAGGTAAAAAAGAGTGTGCATTCATTACTTATTGACTTGCAAAGTCTCCATACAACCTAGACTAAAAAAAATAGGAGGAGAGACTGAGGGGATAAAAATTAGGAGTTTTGAAATAAGAGTGGGTTTATATTATGCCTCTAGTGTTAAGCTTGTACTGGTGCAACGTAGTTATTAATGCAATCATAGTAGAGTTGCATAGCAAACACCTTTTTTTTCAAGATATTTGTAGGTGATATAAGGCAGATATTCAAGAAGGGAGAAAATGAATTAAGAATGCTAAACTTCTGAAGTAGAGAGATTCACAAGAATTGGCTAAGAATTACGGAGAGCTTGATATGTACTTTGTTAAGTGAGGGTTGAGCTCACAAAGTACTAATTCCGATGGCAAGTGAAAATTCACACATCAAGGTAAAGGGGCCAGTTCCTTTCCTTTGCATGTATCACTTGAAGTTTACCAGAAATATCTGATACCCAGAAAATCAATTAGCTTGGGTTTAGCTGGAGGTATCCAGAGGCGTCATTAGGACTTGAACCAGGGCCCTCAACTAAGTAGTCGAGTTCTCTACCCATTGGACTACCATGAAATGGCAACAAATTTAGGTGTATGGAACACTATGTGGGTAAGAAATCTGAAAAGAAACCTGGGAAAAATACATGCAAATAATAAAAGACATGAATTAAAGAACAACCTTAGGAAGAGGTGCAAGAAGATGACACCAACTAAGATGGCTAGAGTCAAGAAAGAGAAAGCCCTAATAAATTATTCTAGTGAGTGATGGGACACATTTTTATTAGAATGTGCCTATACGAGTAGAATACTGGCAAACTGGCTTGAACTTTTGGGTAAATTTGAATGAAGTAGTACCATTTGAGGCATTTGACCCTTAGCATCTTAAATTTTGGGAGAAGTGATGATAGTATCCACTCTTACATTCTGGATTTTGAAACCAGATACTTCAAGGGATATCCAGCCACAAATGTTAATACCTATTCAAGTATGTTAACATGATTCATGATTCCATTAGGATTGATAATTCTGGACCCTTAGCTATTACATTATTTTCTGCTAACTTTTCATGTTCCACTTGAACTGAAACGTGGGTGATCAACTCTCTCTGGTGTATTGTAAATAGCAAATTAAAATATAGCAAAACAACAAGTTACAGAAATACATACGCTGAAACATGAATGACTCTAGGCAGCCTTTTGAGTTTGAAATTTATTTTTAAAACTTGCAATGAATATCTATATTGCATATTTTTGTAAAGATATTCTTCCAATAATATTATAAAATCCTACAATTAAAATAAATGTCCCTGAATTTCCTGGTTCAGTCTTATATTGGTTTTGTTAACATTTGATTAACTCCATAAGTCAATTTGAATCAAATTGTGCCAAATATTTTCCAAGTGAGGTGGGCCACCAATAAAATCTTAATCATTACTACAACCATTCATCCACATTATCTACAAATCACAGATCTAGCTATTGCTGTAAATATGTATTATTACAATTGACCATGAGCAAGAGAAGGAGCACTTTCCATAAAATTACACTTTCTAAAAATATTTTTGACAACCTAGAGAAGGACCACTAGAAGCTGGGGCTGAACGCAAAAATCAGTTAAATTAACTATTTCATAAATTGTGGACATAATTATCTAGTATATAATTAAAACATTGGATGATCATATAATGACAATGATTTTATTTTTAAAGTAACAACATCACTTTCATCTCTAAGTAATATGTATCTAATAGAGGGAACACATTTACAAATAATAAATAAACTACAACCATACAGGGAAATGTAATATAGGTGCAAGAAGAATTCAAAATTGGGGAAATCATTTGCTTGAATTTCAACAAAGAAATTCCAAGGCACATGGTGAAAGCATCAATCATTCCAAGTTTTTTTTTCCTCCAGTCTTGAGACACACACGCACACACACAATATTAATGGTCTCTCTCGAACTATCTCAATCATGATGATATGCTACTATAAGAACCAAATTTTGGCTAACTTTTGAGTCAATATTATGACATCAGTCATGAGCAACATAATTTTACCAAGCAAAACAGAAAATAAATTTTTCACCACTTAAAAAAGACTGAAACAATATCATTGGACTAGAATATTTCTTCTTGTCTTAATGATGAACAAAAACTGACAGAGATATTACATTCTGTCAAACAGTCTTGAATGATACCCAATAAAAAAAAGGACTAATAAGCATTAACACCTAAGGATGTGCATATATCATTACCAGTTGTCTCTCAATATAACTTCAAGTGAGCAAATGAACATTAATTTAGCAAATTTCAGCCAATTCATTAGGTTTTTAGTTAGTATTAACCAAGTTATTTGAAGAATATTATATTAAAATCACAGCCAAAGCTTTCAGAAATATAGAAGAAACACTCAAATATGCATGACACAGAGTAAGAGAAGATGTAGATTTCAAGACATGGAAATACCTAAATGAGAAAAATCACACCAAGATGCATCCTTGAGCAATTAACTACTGTTTGATTTGGAGGGCAACTTATATCGAAAGATAATTAACTGCACCAAAAAGAAAAGTGATTATATTAATGGCATTAGAATGTGAAAATCTATTCTCATCTAAGCAAATGCATTGTCTTAACCATGCTAGAAAAAGAAGTAGAAAAATACTTTGAGAGAACAGTGAAAGTAGTACTAAGATAATTTCCTATAAAATACTAAAAGAATCAAATATATTATAATTACAACAGATGACCTTAATTAGTGACACCGGAATATAAAGATGAGAGGAAAAAGTTAATGAAGCACATACAGTCATGATAAAATATTAAGTAATAGAAAAGATATGAAATAAGAAAATGCTATGTACATAAATGTAAAAAGAAATGCAATTACTCAAATTTAAGAAAAAAAAATCGTCATGCATGCAGTAATTAATAAGAGTAAGCAAGAATGGGATTTCAATTGTCACATCAATGAGTCAGTCATTTCAAAAAATGTTTTGAGTCCATGGAAGATGTTGTTGAACTTCATGCAAAGTTTGAAACTATTTTTTTATTTCTATTTTATAAGAATTGCTCTCTCATTAGGCACACAAGCACCCATGGAAACAACTATGTGATGACAGAAATGGTTTGGCATCAATGATAACAATAATCAAAAAAGTAACATTTGAATCCCTTGTGCATTTTACCCAATAATGGTTGGTAATGTTTCAGAACAAAAATTCAAAAGAACTATAGTTGCAATACCATTAAAGTAAGGCATAAAATCACACTTAAAATGCCAAAGCAAATCTATCTCACTTGAATACTTTGAAATTCTCACTCCATTTCCAATGTGAAAGTCCATTATAATTACTTACAAAACAATATATCATTTCAAGTCTAAGTATAATTTTATACATATGTTTACAAAGCTTACTGTCCGAGTTATAAAATTTTATAAGGTATTATGATGAGATGTTCGGGTCAAAGGATACCTAGCATCCACACACACTAGAATAAACAATATTTTATAGCCTTCTTTGAGATACAGTGAAACTCATTATTTTAAACAATTGCATACAAAGGCACTTTCAACTTTCTAATGGATTACTCAGCATTACCAGCTCTGTTTCAATCTCTTGCTCGACACTGACTGGACTCTTGCTGCTTGTGCCACTGTCTGCAGATGTGGCATGCTCTAGAGCAACATTTGGGTCTCCGCCACTTCCTTCTTCGGTGGATGGGGACACAGATGAAGATGATGCAGGGGTTGCCTCACTGCCTGTCACTTCCTGCCCTGTCCCTTCACTAATGTCTTCAGCTCCCATCAGTGACTCTTAAAATGCCAAAGGGGAGAAAACCATCATGAAATTTTTCACATTTAAACTGTTTATGGAATGTTTAAACCCACCCCTCCTGTGAAATGACATATATAGAAAATACTATCCTGACCCCCTTTAATATGGGACCCATCTCAAGTGAAAAGGTGGCCTTACCTCCATGGCTGCTTTCTTCCTTGCTCTCCTTGCTTACAGCATCACCCGAGTCAGAGCATGCATCTTCCTCAGATTCTGAGGAAAAGAATTAGAAGGTTAGCAGGTACAGGGTGAAATACTTCCATGCTATTAATGACAGTTTGACATTATTAATTGGACTGGTGACAAGACACCTCTGTCAAAATGGACAAGGGGGGGACATCAGAGAAGGGAGACAAAGACGGCTTGTAGTCTGTTCATGAACACAGAATGTGGTTCACTCCAAATACACACAAATATAAGTAGTCCATGAACGTATTCAAGTTACCCTAACTGAATTAACAACAAAAGTCAATGCTAAAGCCCACAACAACACTCAAAACTCACAGTACATTAATAATAATAATAATGCTGTCTTTATTGTTCAGGTGAAATTAGGACTGTAGGTTCCTCTCTTACATTTAACCTTTTACATTAACAATTTAAAACACCGATGCCCTGAGTGGGATTCGAACCTGTGACCTTTGGGTTACCAGGCATACATGCTACCCACCTGTCTAACCTGGCCGACATTGACAACAGAGGGGAAGAAAGCCAAAAGAATCCTACTCAGTATCAAACACTGTTTCCCAAAAGATTCTGGTACTCACTGCTGTATACAGCATTGGTATAATTAGAGATGCCACAAAAATTGGTTGGGTTCAAATCTCAAAACAAAATCAAACAGCAGGTGAAGAGGAATAATTTACTTATTTATGAACTTGACCTAATTATTTTTATTTATTTGTTTTACAATTGCCCACACACAGCACTAAGAGGCCAATTATGCTGGACACTAAAACATATTTAATAACAATGACAAAACACACATATCCATGCCCTGGGTGGAGATTGAACAATGCACCTAGTTGGAATTCAAAACTGTAACCTCCAGGCTGGCAGACGAGGGTGTTACCCCACCACCACTGTAGCCAGATAAGTGTGGCTGGCTCTTAAGAATTAACCTCAGTATTCAACCCTAACCCCAAACCACGTGGCCAGCTTTTAAGAATTAACCACAGCATTCAACCCTAAGGTAGGTTTGATAGGTGAAAATGGAGCTCTCATGTTGTACTAGGGGCAACTACATGCAAAAACCTCACACACAGGACTGGGGGGGGGGGCACAGTTCCTTACCTTGGCCTACCTGTATTTTCCCAAAAAGATTTGGTAACTGGAAAATTACTCGAATTGGGTTTATCTTAAGGTGTCCATAGACTTGAACCTGGATCTTCCATTCAGTAGCCAAGTGCTCTACCTACTGAACTACCACTATCTCTGTTAAGAATTAAAGACATCATATTCATGGAACTTTTTTATACCCTAATAAAATAAAAATGATTAGTAATAGCCTGATTGCTCACTTCCAAATGAAACTCCTCATTTGTTGACTCTTGGCAGGAAAAAATTAATTCCCATTATCATGGCTCTTATCAAAAAGAGATACTTGAGGAATTTTAGTTTTGGGTCTATAAAAACCTTTTAAGACATATTATTAGAAGATTAAAAGAAGAAATAAGTCTGGTAACAAGATTGTTACTGCAAGGATAAAGAGTACCACAGGAAACACTTTAAAAAATAATATTGTTGGCTTAGCAATAGTTCATGCTTAATAGGACTAACTGGGAGTAAGACCCTTGCCAGCTAACCCAAAAGTCACAGGTTTAAGTCCTGCACAGGACATGGGTGTTGTGTTTGGCCAATTGGTTTTTTTCTATGGTTAGAAGAGGTGATAAATGACCATATTAACCAAAGCACCCTATAAACAAAGCTATGCTTAATTGAGGAAATGTAATATCACAATGTGAAAATGTGTGAGCAGAAAATATAACCCAAGAACTAAGAAAAGCAACAATTTTACCCGACATGTCCCAAAATGAAAGCCTATACTAATTTGACCTACTGGTCAAGATTCTACTGTAGTAATACTTTTGTTAAATTGTCAGTTGAAGACATTTAGCACCTCTTAAAATCAAAGAGAAAACCCATTTGGACAAACACAACACCAATGCTCTAGGTACGACTTGAACCAAGACCTTTGGGTTAGCTGGTGAGCATGCTAAACCCCAGGCTAAACCAGCTGGCTTCAAATATTGGTTTATGTACAGTAATTTCAATAATATTTGCAGCTTTTGCCTGGTTTCTCAATGGGTTCTATTATTACCATGACTGATTAACAATCACACTCAGCAAGACAATTTGATTCTAGACTATTTTTTGAGCCTAAAAACTCACAAATGTACAAAATATTGGGGAACAGGACAACAATCGTGAATGAGACAGGCACAGGAGAATACATAACCTGAAGAGGTTCAGCAACACCAAAACTTTCCTCAATTTTCCCAAAACACCATGACAGCATATTCATTCAACAGAGGAACTCTCAAAATATTTGTGAGGTGGTCATTAGTGTAGAATGTGCACATACCACTTATCAAGCCAATCACACCAACCTATGAAAACAGTATGATGTGGCAAGTCCTTCATTACATAATTATGGACACCTATGACAACAGTGTGTGCATCTAGCACATAGATGCCAAGGTAAGAATACAGTGCATTATAAAATATTCAGTTTAATGAATTAATTTTTAAGTTCCAACCAAAGGCATACATACATAATCATATTATGTGATTTCACTCTTTTAAATCCCATAGTGACAAATCCTACAGCTGAGTCCACATATTCAGCATCGGTACTACCAAATATGAAACTAAAAGAAGGGATACTAGTACAAAATTAACATCAGCATGCTTCCCCCTTTATATAATATTCATCCTAATATAGTATATACTTCAGGACTTTAGTTTATGTAGAAAAGGTGAGTACAAATTTACAGCAACTTAATAATTATGGTCTTCAACATAATGTCAAAGTAGCCAATTAATTGTAAAGGTACAATTCTGAATTATCAATTTCTGCTGCCATAAATGTGGCTGATGAGAAGATACCTTAATCTTCAAAGGATATTTTTTCAGCAAACTCTGCCACAATGATTTAAATGGGATTCAAAAGGCAGAATGGGAGATCACCACAATTGTTTTCAAAGTGGACTTCAAGTAGAATGTAAGTTCATTCATATACACTCTTGTTGCCTGTTGTGGAACAATATTAAATAGGCATCACAGAAAAGTATGAGCAAAATCCAAGATGTTTGACAGAGAATATTAATTTTATTCCACTCAATCCAGATGCCTTGGATTCAAGGGATGTTGTGCCATGCTGAGATGCGATGCCATGTGGAGATCCAGCATCTGTGAAATCTATGATTTCAGTGATATGAAATCGGCATTATTTTGTCCCTGAATCTTTGTCTGTGTGTCTAAGAAATGTGGCATGATGTGGTCACGATTCAAATCACGAAAACATCTTTGTCGTTGTAGATGACAAGAAAAGGGGAGTGTTATGCCTTCATCTGCAGGGTCGCAACAGCCATTGTGCGAGGTACATCAGTGGAGGTAGAGGCATTGGCGGCCTCTTTTTATGTCAACGCACGGTCATCAAAGGAGTTTGAATCCAGGATGGAAGGAGTGCATGGTATGTTTGTGGAGGTGGTGCTCTCGGAGGGTCGTTTCCACCTCAGACATTATGAGGCATTGAGTGCCGGATCAGGGAGGTTCACCTCCGGCATGATTTTGCTGATGTTTCGTGAGGGGGTGGGGAATGAGGAGTTGGGTACTGTTGTGCTAACAGATGCGATATTCATATCTATGTTTGTCTGGACCATAGAAGAAAGCCATTTTGGCAATTATAGTTGAATAAAATATATAGTACATTGGAAAAGCCATTTGATAATTATAAGACTGAAAAAAATAGTGACTTTTGCTCATAAGCAATTTGTGAGAAATCTAATTATTGTAAGATCATATTGTCTTATCAATGAGCATTACAATATTTATTGGGTCTCTTATCTCTAAAATTATCACTTCAAAAGATAAATCTAAAAGAAGAATTAAGAACTTTGTAGCCACAATTTTGTCCACATGCATTATTAGCATGCCCTTTTTTTGGATAAAAGTTTATTATCACTCATTTGAACTGCACGCGAAACTTGTTGGGCATGAAATTTTTCCATTTTAGACCGTCTTTTGATCTAGCTAGACTGGAATGAAACCAAAAGTTCGATGTTATGGAAGGGAAGATATTTGTGATTGGCCTGTTCCTAACGAATCTGGTTAATTGAATGACTTGCTAACTATTTAAAACTGTGACAAACAAACAAAATGTAATGCAACAACAAAAGTTTTAACCAAATTTCACCAGGAAGAGGTAAATGTAAGACAGAGGCAATACTTCAATTTGAAACGGGAATTTTCATTATGGGAATTTGATAATGATAGGTATCCACCAATGTATTTACATTTGTTGGTAAGTTGGCAGGATCAAAATCGAAAAGAAAAAAGTTGCACTTTTCCACAAAATTATATATATTTAAGCACTACGCATTTCGGCTCACTGAGCCATCTTCAGGTACGTGACAAAAATTGTTTTTTCAAACTGAGTATATATAGTGAACCAAGGGGGTAATTGGGGGGGGGGGGGATGAAGGGGGAGAAGTGAAAGGTGGGGGAGGAGCTAGGAAGAAGGCAGCGAATGGTGAGGCAGCAATGTGTATCCACCAGCATTGAAGGGAGGGGGGAAAGGGAGGTATAACAGTCAAGGAAAAGATAAGAAAGGAAGGAGGGGGTGGTTTGTTGGGAGAATGGGTTGGTTATTTCAAAGGAAGGGTAAGTCAAGGAGGGGGGAGCAGTCAAAAAAGAGGTGGTCATTAAGGAGAACATTTGGGTCGTTTTGCACGATTTCCATCTGCTCAAGAATGTCAAGTGGGGCCTTTCTTCTGTATATGAAAAATCTCCACGTCAATATTGCAGTGGTGACCGGTTTCAATGAGATGTTTGGCTAGCAGGGAGGAAGAGTCACTAGTTTTCCAGCACCTCCTATGCTCTTTCACTCATGTAGATAAGTTTCATCCCACCTGGCCAATGTAGAATTTCTCACAGGTCACACATCAAAGTTTATACACTCCTGGTTGTGAAGTGGGATTGAAAGGGTCTTTGTTTTTACAAAACCGAGCAGCAAGGGAATCTCTGGTATAGAAACAAATCCTGTAATGTTCTTTGGGAAATTTACAAGCTAATTTATAAGATATGGCGCCCACAAAATGTATTTTACACCATTTACGTGGGTTAGGTAGAGGAATATTCAAGGCACAAGTTTTAGAAACGGCAATATTCTTTTTAATTTTCCATGTAACAATTTGATAATGAGATCTTCAGTATACCCATTGGACTTTGCGTTACTGACTATATTCTTGAGTTCGCCCGTGAATTCATAGTGTGGTAAGGGTAAGTTTACGAGCCTATGGAGCATGACATGAAAAGCAGCCAATTTGTGATTGATGGGGCGGCGGGAGTCAGCAGGGATGACAATGTCAGTGTAACGGGGTTTCCTATATACACCAAAACTGTATTTATTACACACTCTACTGATGGATAAGTCTAGAAAATTCAATTTTCCATTGATTTCTGTTTCCATAGTGGATTTGATATTACGTTGTTGTGAATTAAGGAGTTTGAGAAAACAATGTAACTGTCTCATGCTCCCCATCCAGCAACAGATAATGTCGTCAACATATCTATGCCAATAAAAAATATTTTGGATTAAAGTTGAAAAGATTGATTTCCAAATTGTTAAGGAAAATTTCAGCTAATAAAGGGAAAAGAGGGGAACCCATCGAAAGGCATTTGTTTTGTTGGTAGAATTTACCATTAAATAAGAAGTAGTTTTGTTTAACACATAATTCCAAAAGTGACATAAGTTCACAAGTTAGTACA
>WURS02474424.1:4410426-4439576 GCA_011762765.2 Rhinocypha anisoptera
ATCTTTTCATGTATTGCCTTATTGACGATGTCTATGTTGCCTGCAACCACTTGGATGAATAAAAATGACTATGACTAATGAATTTGAATAAATAATTCTTCACAAAAAATTTGATTAGGTCAGTATTAGTTAAATTCCAACTGGTTGAGGTTGAACTCACACCAGGTTTAAACTCATGGCATATGGATTGCTTACTGAACCAAGAGGTACCGCTTGAACAAACACAGAGCCAGTGTTAGTCCCTTAAGAAGCCAGGGAAAACTTTAATCAAAGATCCGGTGAATTTCTTGTCTGTTCAGAGCTGTTCATCCTCTATACCTATATTCTTTCTCTTATAAAAGTAAGCTTATTTTTTAGTATAATAGTAAGCTTTTTTCTTTCTTGCATAGTTGTGACTCTGAATTGTTTTTATTAATATTTTTACATGTAATTTCTTTTAATTAATGTATCTTAAATGTTGGGATTTCTAAATTTTATTTAGGGTACTTTAATTAAAATGGTCCATTTGTAATGCCATAGATGTAATTGTTCACCCTAGATATTTCATCAACATTTTAATGGTTGTTATATTGTTTTGTTTTTAATTTTCATTGAATTTTTTTAATTACCAGATTTATTTCAATTCCTTTAGTCCTGTCTCACTTGTTTCGATATTTTTAATGTTTATGGGAAAAGTAAATAAAATTTGGTTCAGCCTTATTATGAACAAAAGTACATAATTATAAAATGACATGAGAATGAAACAGTAGAAAGGATAAAATATACGAACTCCATACTCAATTTGATAATCTCCTGTGATCAAACAAAATGGCAAGGATAAGTAATATCCCTCACAACTATTTTTAAAATGCTTTGATATCTGTATTTAAATGAATTCTTGGAGGAGAGAGGACTTGAAAAAATATTCTTGGTCCTGTTGCAAAAAGAAATACTGAGAGAAAAATCAATATTTATTGTAACTGTGTACCTGAAGAAAGCATTTATGAGTATTCATTAGAAGATCCTGTTATGTATCCTAATTTATTACTGTGATGAAAAAACTACAAGATCTGAGACTGATTTGAGTCTAATTATATCCATGCAATAAATATCAGACTCTTGTACTTATTAATAAAGGCAAAAACACTTTTCTACCTAAAGCATTGTCAGCCAATGTATCTCAGCAATGTTTTTGGCACCACTCTAGTCTTATATCAACGACAAATAATGAATCAACCTGACAGAATGTTGAATGTACCTGGGGTATGCCAATTATACGATTGTCACAATGACCTGTACCATTCACAGTAATGATAACCATGCAGATCAGAACTTTTTTCATTGATGTGGTGACAATTTTCCAAACCTAAATGCATATGAATCCAATATGGTTTGTCTCTCTAACATTAATTTGTAATTTTAATGTTGATGGTAAAGTATTACCTCAAGTACGTACAAGGCTGTACATAAGAGTAGTAATTAAATAGGTGCCAGAAAGCACAGACTGTTAACCCTGTGGCCCTCCCCTCCACAGTGGACAAACTCCAAACTCACGATGCCCTAGTGATTAATCATTTGTGTTTCCAGGTGGACTGCAAGAACTTTACTTTGGAAACTTTTTTTGGCTGTATTGTTAAAATGAGTGAGTGGAATTGTGGGCAATGGTATACAATCAAGTTCTGCTTGAAACTTGGGTACAACGTGACCAAGATTAACTGAACTGATGATGATGCTTTGTCAAGAGCCCCTGTATTCAAGTGGTTTAAGGCATTTTCTGATGGTACAGAATAGGTTAAAGATTAAACACAGCCTAGAAAGTCGTCAATGTTAGGAAATGAAGAAAATGCAGAATGAATTTGAAACTTTGTGTGGTCCGACAATTAGTTAACTATCAGAGTTATTGCAGATAAAATGACTTTGAAACATATAACAATCCATCTAGCTCTGAAAACCAGTTGGGGATAAGAAATATTTTAAAGACATCAAACAAACAGCAAAGAAACCTGCATAACACATCACAACATTTCACCTAATCACGTCACACTATCATTACAGAACTGATGGTATATTCAAGTAGAGAGACCACTTCTTTATATGTTATCAAACAACTATGGTGGCTGAAAACTAAAAGATGTTTATTTCAGATTTTGGCTTGGAACCAGAGTGTCTCCTTTAGTCTGTAAGTGGACACAAGCTAATAGATGAAAATTCCCTCTTCAAGTTCTGAATCATAAATTTTAAAAAATAAACAAGAGAGGTTTAAATGCTCATGGTTAAATCTTTTGAATGATTTTTAAGGTACTCAGAAAAACTCAAAAACTGACTGAAAATTTTTTTTATCTTTTTACAGGATTAAAAAAGAGAAAAAACAGGAATTATCTAATGTTGCGGTACTCACATAGGTACTGTATGAAAGATGAGGTAAAAGATCTTTAAAAAAAGTTGAATAAGTGAGAGAAATATTTAAACATTATTATTTTCATTCATATTCTGCTCACCATATAGTTCATTCACTCAATCAAACCAACTATACACATTGTGTTCAATGACTTTTCTTCTTATGTATGATAACATACATGATGGTCAATGGACAGTTTAAATCCAAACATGACCTACCATAAAGATAGAAGACTTTACAATTTTTCCTAAAATGTCAATTCTGCTCTTCAAAGTGAAGCATATGAATAATCAATCAACATTGTATTTAAGCTATACATAGGAATACTATGTCTTCATTCATACATTTTTTAAAAATCTAAAACATTAACAACAAAGCAATATTGTAAACATTACTCTACACATTCAAAATACCATTCAAATCATTTATTTAACACACATTCCAGTAATTCATCTCGCATATTTCATCCACACAATTCAAATGTGAATTATATATATATATACCCCCAAAATTTAATGTTCACCTTTTGAAGAGCCTTCATAAATGGGCTTAAAAGGCCTCGATAATTGAGTCAGTAACCACGAAATCTACATCACAGTCACAAACGTAAATCACACTGGGCCATTTGAGGGCATTAGGCCCTTTTTTATAATTTACAATGTTGTCTGCCAGTACAACCATCAATATGGATGACTGCTTAAGATATACAACAAGTGTTTGCACACATGCACTTATATATGGGTACATATATAAATACACATAAGCAGACAAGTATATGGTGTGGTGGGATTCCAGAAATCCACATAAACACATAATAAATTCAGGCAGAACAAGTGTAAGACAATAAAATATTTACATACTCCAGGTTTACATTTGAACTATAGAAAAGTACAATTCATTCAACTTCTTAGCACCAACTGACAAAACTCAAATTTCTTCACTGCACTGTACAACATGAAGAAGTCACACATCCTGCAGAATCCAACAGGGAATACATTATGTAAGAGCAACAAGTACGTGGAAGAAACATTTGAGAAAGGATGTCAATTTATCTAATTATTCCCATGAATTGAAATTGCTATCTCTCTTTACAATAAGTTAACAAATGCAATATGCACCAACTTTAAGTGCATATAGTATCATACAGTTAACATGATTATGAACAGATATGATCAAAAAATAAATATAAACAAATCAACAATAAACATTCAGATTATGGGCACACATATATCACATTAGGAAACATTAAAAAATAATAGAAAAGTAAAATATGAACAGAGAACCTAAATGAGAATGCATACAATGATATGAAGGGCTATTACAGCCTATTATAAAGACAGTTATATTCATCAACTGCCCCTTTGAAATAACAAATGACTTTGCACCATTAAATCACACACAACGCCCTGACCACAGTGGCTCAAGAAGCCAAACGAATGAGGCAAATTAGTGGTCCTCAAAAAATAAGAGCCTTTTGAGGGCTCGGGAAGCAACTAATGACGTGGAATAACACAAGTAAGATGTCATTGTGTCACACATCAGTGGAGGACTTTGGTCGTGACTTCCTCCTCCTCCTAGCAAGGTCAGACATCACAACTGGGCCAAGGTTAGGGGCCCTTGGTGTTTGAAGGATTGCTCTATAAGTTGCATCCATGGCACCCTAGAAGAGATGCAAGAATATGGGAGTCAACAAATTTTGGAGCAAAATGTACTGCGATAATGCTTGCCTAACAGATGTAGTAAATAATACAAGAATTTACTGTTTCCAAACAACCATTGGTTAATAGCACTCAATTTATCTAGAATATATATATATATATATATAAGTGTGTGTAATCAAAAACCTGTACAAGATACAGAGAAAATAAGTGACTTAAACCAAAGGATAAGAAGATTGGAAAAAATACAATATTGGGTTTCCTGAACAAATAAAACTATGTAAATCTACAGCCATACCAACTATTTTTAGTAATATGAATATAATAGTTTTATTTGAAATTTTTAATGCGACTGAAGAAGGAAAAGCTATTCATTTTCTTCACTCAAATGCCTCCCCCATCCAGCCAAATGAAATCAAAAGCAATGAGATTCATGTCAATTATCATTCAGTGAAGCCAAAAGAAAGAAACTATTCATATAGGAAAAATGCAAGTACTGAGAATAACATATCTCAGTTTTGGTGCTTTGAAAGAGATCAAGTCATGCATTTACAACATCAGCATGTAGAGAGGAGAGGTATGACTTTTATTTCAGTTATTGCCAAACAGTCAAACCGACAACTTAGATATATGTAGTACTGTACGAGGATGGTCTGAAAAGTTTCCGACCTCAACATGAAGATGGCAGCACTTGGAAATAAAAGCTAGTGAATTTTGTCGTTCTTCTATTGACAGTTACTCACCAAAGTTTCAGCCATTTTGGACACGCAGTTTTTATGTAACAGTCATTTGAGTGAGTTTATGTGAGTGTTTTTGTGAAAATGGACAAAATCAAGTATTGAGCTGTTATTAAATATTTGTTTTTGAAAGGCAATATGCCTACTCATATAAATGCCTAATCAAAGATGAGTTGGATTCTGTGTATGGGGACTGCACCATCATTTACCACAGTGAAATTTTGGGCAGCTGAATTCAAACGTGGCCGTAAGAGATTGGGAGACGATGAACGTTTGGGACGTCCAAAAACTGCAACTACCGAGGAAAACATCGCCAAAGTTCAAATGGTGCTAGACAACCGCCGAATTAAAGTGATAGAGATAGCAGAGGTTAAGAACATGTCAAAAGAATGTGTTTGTCACATGTTAAATCAACATTTAGGCATGAGATAGCTGTCCGCGCGTTGGGTGCCGCGTTTACTCACGTTAGACCAAAAACGTGTTCTAATGAACATTTCCAACGCTCTGTTGGTGCAGTTTAGGTGCAATAAATCCAGGTTTTGGCACCGATTAATTACTGTAGATGAAACTTGGATACATCATTATACGCCCGAAACAAAAATAGTCTAAACAGTGGACTGCACATGGGGAACCGGCTCCAAAAAATGCAAAAACTGTTTTTTCGGCTGGGAAAGTGATGGCGACTGTTTTTTTGGGATAGTCATGGAGTTATTTTAATCAATCGTCTTCCAAAAGTAAAAACCATAACATGAGATTACTATGCATCATCACTTGACAAGCTGAAGGCGGAACTTGTGGAAAAGCGGCCACATTTGCAGAAAAAGAAAATTCTGTTTCACCAAGACAACGTCTCGCCATGGCAACCGTCTCACACCTCAGCAGTTGCCATGGCGAAAATCCACCAATTACAGTTTGAACTGCTTGACCATCCACCTTACTCATCAGATCTAGCTCCAAGCAACTTCTTTTTGTTCCCTCATCTAAAAATTGCACTCGGAGGACAGAGAATTTAGTCAAATGACGAGGCAGTCACCTTCGTGAACAAGTATTTTGCAGAGAAAAATGCAGAGTGCTTTATGGATGGGTTACAGAGATGGGAGCATCACTGGGAGAAGTGTGTAGAGTTACAAGGAGACTAAATTGAAAAATAAAAAAAAATTTCAGAAAAAAATGTCTTGTATCTTTGTTGGTTCAGAATCTTTTCAGACCACCCTCATAAGTTATCGTACATACACAAAAGTAATGCTGTGAAATCATCTGTGAGTCCTCATTGTATGTGATGAAAATTTCACATTTTGCTGTTACTTTTGGACTCCTTTTTTGAGTCTCACTCAACAAGTAAAATATCCAGTTCCACTCCAATATCGAGTCAGACTCAACATTTTTTTTCATGTCTTTACTAGCTTCTATTTCACATCTAGCTCAACTGATGGCCCACTCCTGAATAGTGGTGTCCCCTACCACTATGTTGATGTACTTTTTGTAGGGAATGCTTAATTTCAGCTCATATTGTGTATTGAGAACTTCTTGTTGACGAGTGGCTGGTGAGCTTAATTCGGTTGTATTCTCACATGCGCAGAACCTTTTGGAGTTCCTCAACAGTGCGGAGGATAGATTCACTCGAATGGGCGCCTTGGGCAGTGACATCGAAGCAGTAAAGAAGCAGATAGGTCAGCTCAAGGATTTCAAGAACGAAGTAGATCCGCACATGGTGAAGGTGGAAGCCCTTAACAGGTCAGTTCTGCCCTTTTCTGCATGTTTTGACATCAGAGGAATAACGGTGGTGGGCGTCCTGGTATTCGGTGGTACACCACTGATTGGTGGTACCATGGTACCATATCTTGCATTGCTTAAGCCTTTGACTCACTTAAAACTTCATTTTTTAATTCTAATATAAGCATAGCCACAACAAAATCAACCATTCATTTGGTAGATGAATGTTGGTTGGTTGGTCGACTTACAAATGTGCAGCTGTGATCAGTCATGAGTTGTTTGATCAAATTATGTTTTCAAGATACTAAAGCCACCACCCGTGATAATTAGATACTCCCATGTGTCCTGGCAATGCACCATGTATCTTACTTCATAAGAAGTACTCTCACCATATGCAAGTGAGAGACTAGTGAGAGAACTGAATCGGATTCCCTTGACACAGTTTCTATTGTTTTATGAATGGTTTTGTAAAAGGTATGTCAGGAACACTACATTATATGTGTAATAAATTCCAAAATTTACAACTTTATTATTGAAATGATGGAATCTTAAATAATTTATTTTAAAGTGATTTTTCATTTTGGATATTTTATCATGTGAGCCAATGAAACTTAAAGTTTTTGTTATGAATTGGTTTCCAAAGCATTTATTCATAATTATTGTCAGTGAAAGATTCATATGTTGTGATTGATGGTAGTTTAATATGCAATTGTTATCTTTTCCTCTCATGCTGACTCATGCCTTGATATGTTGAATGGTGGTGATGAGGACAGAAGTCTGAGAAGGCAAGTTGATAAGCACATTGTGTGGAGATTTGTGAAATGTTGCAGACGTTGAACGTAAAATCATGTTTGTGCATGGCATTAACTGTTATGTGGCATGTTCTGTCTATCTTAGAAGAAAGCTGGACTGGTTAACTGCAGTCTTATTCCCAGGGGTACAAAAATGCTAAGGGGAAATTTTTAACATGTTAAGAAAATCTGCTTAGAAACTATTAAATGGGAAGTTGAAGATTATTATAATTTCTCTTACCTTCTACAGTTGCCATGAGATTGGTTTTAATTAATCCTCTGTTTAGGATCCAATGAATAGTTGATTGAGTTTTACAAACTATGAGAGATTACTTTAAACAATAAAATTCACCTTGTTATTATTAGTCGCAATTGCAGCATTTAGGACATTATTTACCATATTATCACTGGCATTTCCAGTTGCAGTTGCATTAGTGATCAAAAGATTTTTTAATTATGTTGATAACAAAACTGGTCTTGCAAAAAGTGGGAGCTTGTAAATCTACCGTGTGAGAGCTTGCATCTGATGTGATAGCGAATTAAAAATTTAATGTTCCATAATGAAGGAAATAAGTTCCCAGTTTTTCTTATTTCTTACACCAGTATGAATTACATTAAAGTAGATGAAAATTAGTTTACCCTGTATTCCATTCTTTATTTGACTTTTGAAATTAAGAGAAGATTAACATTTATACTTGGTTTTAAAAACCAATGTCCATTCTGATCAGCATCAGAAGACCAAATCAGCATCAGTCCATTTTCTCCAGTCTGTTTGAATTTCAGTGACTGTCTACTTGTTACGAGGTAGCATTGAATTCTCAAAGTTAACCTCAATTTCCCAGCCACAAGAAAAATCACATTTTTTAAATTTAGTGTTTACCGATGTTATACTTGGGAGCTTCTCAAAAGGATTATTCCTAGAATGTTTGATGCATCCTTTCAACCTGCATTTGCAATGTCACAAGCTTTTTCTTTGACCTAAAAATGGTCATAATTAGAAAATTAAATTTACTCTGGAAGATCCGCATTGTAATCCATAGAATGTTTATTACCTGACCAATTAAGTACCTTAATCAGAAGACTAGATGAAGTAATCATTATTGCACTCACCAGACTGCAGAGGCATATTCTTTTTTTTTTTTCTTTTTTGTTGCTCCAAATCGTTTTTTTTTTTCAGAAAATCACTTGCAATGTGTTTATTTTTTATTTGTAATGCTTCAAGGCAATTTGTAGTCTCTCAGCCAGTAGTAAACTGTGTCTATCTTGTGGCTCTACTTTCAAAGAAATCATCAAACAAGATTTTTTCTGTGTGTGTGTGTTTGTGCATGTTTATATTGTTTATTTATATGTTTATACATATGTTTTTAAGTTTTTTTACCAAAATAGAAAATCTCATATACCATTAAAGGAATAGACAATGACAGAGGCTTATCAATATAGAAAATTAACCATGAAGGGATTGTAAATTGATGGATGAAAGAATGAACAACCTTTTTTTTAGTGACTTAATCAGTTATGCTTATTTTCTGAGACTCTAACCACTGAACCACGGTGGTCCTTTTTTGTGTGTCCGTGGAAGACTTCTTTCTTCATCCTCAAGTAGCTGGTGTGCAGCATCTAGGGAACAGGAGCTGCTACTTGGCGATGAATGAAGGAGGTCTGCTGGGCATGCATTCAGATACATTCAACTTATTAAACGGCATGCACTCATTCGACCAGGATCCTCAAGTGGATAATTTAAAGCCCTCAAAAATCTTGTCTGTGATAAAGGAGAGAGAAGAGAGTATGATTAAATATCAGAAGTTTGTTTATTGTATGTTCCTATCAAATGCTTTTAGATTTTTCATTTTGGTTTTTGCATTAAATTATAATGGATTTTTATTTAAAATTAAAAAACTTTTAAGAGTCCTTTTTTTCAGGTTCTTGTAAATTATTCGAAAGTTTAGTACCTGCATGATTCACAAGCTTATAAAAATTACAATTTAAAAAGAAGGAGAATAATAAAATGGACTCCTGGTTTTTTATGTTCCACTTGAAACCATTTAAGGCCACTGTGTTCAGGGTCACGGAATATTTGATCTAATACAGTGTTATATATACTCTAACACTGATTTTATTTGCTGTGCAAGCTTTATATTAATTTACTGTGTTTACATGAATGACTTAATGAATGAAGGATAATCTATTTGATTAATTCAAAATGAGAACTGCCCAGCTCCTCTTAACACAAATCTCTCTTTAACTCAGCCTTTCAGCTGTCATTCTATTAATGTTATATGATTGATAAAATGACCATGAGAAGTGTATACACACACCCTGGAAAAGAATTGTAAATTTGCAAGTGGCAGTGGGGTGATGTGAGAGAATCATGGTTAATAATTCAAGAGAACCGGGGATAGTTTCAGGCTTAACTATGTGAAATTCTTTCATCTTCAATAATTTCATTGTATTTTTAATATCATTCAAGATTCATGAGAAGTTTGGAGAAGTCTATAGGAATCAATTTCATTTGTCATAGTTAGGTATTCACAGTCAACATACTATTTTATACTTAATTTGAAAAATTTTAAACTGTTAAAAACTGGATTTCCCTTTTATATCTAAATGCATGTTCACCCTGGTGCACTTGTTTATTCCTGTCATAAGACAAGGAATAAATTGAATGGTTACATCATTTTGGTTTCTGTTGATAAATTAACAGGTTTTCTTAAGAAACATGTATTATATTAATTTGTGCCCTAAACTTTAAAGTTTGCTATAGATAGCTTAAAAACTGAAGTTTTCTGTTGAATGATTTCATTTTCCTAGCCTCCTCTTCATTTATCTTCAAAGGGGTCATGGTTGTGATGTCTCACAAAGACCTCCCTCCCCACCCCCCAGATATTTTTTGTTTAACTTTACCATTTTCACGTAAAGGCAAGCCCAAGAGCTGACGGAGAGGACATCGGCTGACCAGGCAACGGCCATCAAGGAGCCCCTGTCCACTGTCAACCGTCGCTGGGATGAGCTACTCAAGCGGATGGTGGAGAGGCAACGACAGCTAGAGAATGCCCTCCTCCGCCTTGGGCAGTTCCAGCATGCACTCCAGGAACTATTGGTGTGGATATCGCGTACCGATGCCACATTAGATTCCCTGAAACCAGTAGCAGGTGACCCACAGGTGTTGGAGGTCGAACTGGCTAAGCTGAAGGTAAATAGCTGCGTGGTAGTTGATGGTGGTTGCTCTGAGATTCATAAAACAATACACTGCGTTTTTTCATTTAAATTACATTAATTTAGTATTTTAAATAAGGTGACAAAGAAATGCCAGTGGACTTAGCGAGTCACAATATTTATTTGAAAAAAAAGAAGGCCAAAAGGTAAAGCGATGTTTCAGAGTCTTCATTTTTTTTTTGAATGGCAGTGTATTTTTCCACTGGACACTGCAAAACCATACATGTGGTAGTATGTAATGGATAACTTCCTTGCAAATCCTCTTGTTTTGAAAATAATCCACACCCATCAAGGTGTAAATCAATGGAATGAAATTGTCGTGTGGTACAACAGTCTAACCATGCTTTTTACTGTTTTTATTATCGTTTCATTAGATACTGAAAATGTGATTTGTTCCTTGTAAAGAGTTGAGCCTCCTTCAGGAGCACCCTCATTCAAACACGCCCGCATCGTTGTATCCCCTCCCTCTTTCATGGGCAGCTATTCCATTATGGTCCTTCTTGTCCACCGGTAGACGACAACGCATCCCATTGCATTCCACTCACCCATAGTCGCCAATGCTCAAACTGCAGAGGCAATGAACAGTTAATGCATGCATGGATAATTGGTAGTTTTACTATTGGCAAGGAATAAATGTATTTTATCTTTCCATAATGTACATTATTTATTAAAAAATCATCAAAAATATAATTATATAGTGGAAAATAATGCATTGAATTATTTTATTTTTTCTTGCCAACAATGGAGTTACAAAATGAAGGACTCTTAAATCAACCTCATATAGAATCATAATATAAGAATTAGTCTAAAAAGTATTTTCTCCCGTCTTTCACCAACAACCATTCAAGTCCCTTTAGGTATGGGGTTACGTGTTCATTCTCTCCTAATGGTAAAGATATATGTCATGCAAGAGTTTAATAATTAAAAAATAAGATGGTATAAAAGATTTATTATTAGGGAGGGGATAAGGCTATAAAGTGTGCAGACATTCCCACAAATACACTATCACTTGGGTACGAACAATCTGACGGAATTTGAAATATATAGGTTGTTAGTTAGATCATGATACCTATTGACTTCTTGGTACCAAATAGCTCTAATTACACCCTGTCGTTGCTGTGTACTTGCACGATGCTAACCATAGTAACTTTGAGTATTTTCATTTGAACATTGAATGTGGTTGATGTTGGAGTTAATCAAGTCGATATCATAAATTAATTCTGAATGTAATTGGTAAAAACGTTGTCTTGACAAAAAGTCCAATCCCAAATTGACTGGGTTGGGTTTTATAGATTGGACTTTTTGTCTGTGGATTTTTAGGATTGGACTTTTATGTCCAGTGATTGGTAAAATGGGTGTCGTGTGATATTCACTTTTCGACCATGGTCCCTGTTAAATTTGAGTGTATCCCATCTGCATTAGGTGTTGGTAAATGACATCCAGGCCCATCAGACGAGTGTGGACACGCTGAACGATGCCGGGAGGCAAATAGTGGAGTCGGAGAAGGGCTCTGCAGACGCATCTGCAACGCAGGAGAGGTTGAATCAGCTGAACATTCAGTGGCGTGCTCTGTTGGGGAAGGCGGCCGATCGGCAGCGTGAACTGGAGGAGGCGCTGAGAGAAGCGCAGGCTTTTGGCGCTGACCTCCAGGACATGCTGCTCTGGTTGGCGGACGTGGATGGCGTGATCGCCGGGTCGAAACCCGTGGGCGGGCTGCCCGAGACTGCAACGGAACAATTGGAGCGCTTCATGGTGAGTGTTTCTTCTGCCGTCGGTTTTCCGGTGTTCTTGCGAATGTTATGTACCATTGCTTTCACACATATGGTAGGACCTTAGTAAATAAAAAAAAGACAAAAGAACACTCCCTTGTAACAGAATGTCATAAGTGTATCATATTATTCTCTAGGGTCCTCCGAATTACACACGTGTCGAATTTTAGAAAATTGCCAGTTTCACAAAATTTAGCAAATTATGAAGGAGACAAGATGCATGAATTAATTTTTCAAGCACTGTAAATCAATTGGAGAATGAATTTTAAACCGTGTCATTGTTCACATTTTAATGCAGACTAACTCACATTATAACCATGGGCATTAGAAATGAACCACCTTAACAATTTTGCATTGCTGTCCCTTGATAATGTTTTAACCTCTTGAAATACAGAGCACACCTGATGTCAGTTTTGCACAGTTAAAATATCAGCCGTGAACGGAAGAGAGAGAGAGAGAGAGAGATGGCTTCACTGAGAGAAGGCACAGCGGGAGAAACCATTGTGGCCGTTGTGACTCATGTCCTTCATCAATCTCCCGTCACTCTAAAATACGCGATGTTTAGGCACAAAACTGATATTAATTTAAATCATTACTGATGCTACTGGTAATTGTGAAAACAATAATCTCCTTCTTCATATTCATTACACCAACATCCTTGCTCCTCAAATGGCGCACCTCAAGTTTCAATTGAGTTATTTATTCAAAAGTAGCAGCTTACAATTTCTGTAATTTTAGTTAGTTACTAATGACTAGTTTTGGAGTGCTACACTAGTATCAGCTACAATAGTTAACAGTCAGTTACTTTCTGTGAGAGCACTTGAACAGTTGTGTCACAGTTCCAGGTACAGTAGAAGTCCACTATAACGAGAGCTGATAAATGAAGAAAAATCTCTCATTATAACGCACACTCGTTATAGCCGACGGTCATTTAAAATCACCACTTTCAGCATTTATAATGGCACCAAAAGTGGGCGAAAATGAGCCATGAAATAGTTGTATCAATTCATCCGCAAATGCATTGAAAATAGATCGTACCATTAAAAAAGATTTAAAATATTGTTACCAAAACTCACGCACTTGTTACTAATGTAAGTCACTCATTGGTAGTATCTTTGGAAAGGTTTCATGAACACTCATGGAATCCTACAGTTAACAATTACGATTCCATAAATAAGTTGAGAGTCGAGAGATTAGCCGTCTTGCTAAGGTCAACACAGACAAATGAGACCACCCGATGGATCTCCTTCACTCTGGGTTAGAGCTGATGAAAAGTATATTCCCCCTTGTTTGTTTGCTCCACCCCTATCTGACTTTCAACTGATCCCCTCTCTTGCTTGTCGATGACAAAGGGCCCTGAAAAGGGGACTTCCTGTTGCTTGGCAGTCTCTCCCTCCCAATCTGACCTTCAACTAATACCTTTTCTTGCATTGTCTACAAGTGAAGCTCACCGCTCCATGTTTTTATGAATTCCGATCGATCGACTCTAAAGAAATAGCACCAGGAAATGACAGACTGTAGCACAGATTCCAAAATAAGTTGTTCAGTCATTCCCCAGAAAAGTCTGTGGCATAAAATCAGTCTCCGCTCGTAAAATCGCCACAAAATCTCTCGTAAAGCCTTCCTTACAATGTAGATTTGTGAGGCATGACAATGTAATGCGTGTTCGAATCCTGCTAGTTATACAAACCAAACAACAACCACGGCAAAATCTACTCGCTACAGCGATAGTGAAGATATGACCACTCGTAATAACCAGCTGAACTCCCTATGTTTTAACAACGCAAAACGATTACTCGATATAGAGATACTCTCATTATAAACCATACTCGCTATAGCAGACTTCTACTGTATATACTATATGTGATTTCACTTATTATTACAAATCCTCAATTATGCCTCAATATTCTTTACCTTTGCCAAATTGTATTCGCTTCTGCTGAGTAATCTTTGTCATTCTCATGCACTTAAATCAAAAAAAAACTTGTGTAATTTTGTGTAAAATTTGTCCTGCGGGCAGTATTTTTCAAAATTGCTACTGTTTATATATTTCTTTATAGTCATTGATACAAAATTAGCCAATACTGGCCTCATGATCAAATATGAAATATTAAAAAAAAAACAATGAGCATTTCTTGCATAGTCATGATGCACGTGCCGTCGTACCGATGTGACCAACTCTGTCGTGTCCCGTTCTATTGAAGGAGGTGTACAACGAACTGGAGAGTAATCGACCAAAGGTGGAGACGCTGCAGCAGCAGGGCAATGAGTACCTCAAGAGATCCGCACCGGGGGCGGCCACCAACCTGCAGCACGGCCTGCGAACCCTGAAGCAGCGCTGGGAGAGCGTCATGTCGCGTGCGAACGACAAGAAGATCAAACTGGAAATCGCTCTGCGTGAGGCGAACGAATTCCACTCGGCACTGCGAGCGTTCGTCGACTGGCTGACGGAAGCGGAGAAAACTCTGAGTAATCTGAAGCCGGTGTCGCGGGTGCTGGAACAGATTCTTTCTCAGATAGAGGAGCACAAGGCTTTCCAGAAGGACGTGGGCATCCACCGTGAGGCGATGCTCAACCTGGACAAGAAGGGCACCCACCTCAAGTACTTCAGTCAGAAGGCCGACGTGATCCTCATCAAGAACCTCCTGGTGAGCGTGCAGCACCGGTGGGAGCGAGTGGTCTCCAAGTCGGCCGAGAGGACTCGTGCCCTCGATCACGGTTACAAGGAAGCCAAGGAGTATCACGACGCTTGGTCCTCGCTCATGAACTGGCTGTCGGAAGCCGAGAAGGGGCTCGACGATGCCGACGCTGCCGGTTTGGGATCGGCCGTGGCGTCCGGGGGCGCCGCGGGCAGCGATCCGGACAGAATCAAGGCGCTCCTCGCCAAGCATCGCGAGTTCCAGAAATCCCTGGCGGCCAAGCAGCCTACCTACGATTCAGCCATGAGGTCGGGCAAATCTTTGCGAGAGAGAGCACCGAAGACTGACGAAGCACCACTGAAGCAGATGGCGCTGGAACTCAAGGAGAAATGGAACGGTGTCTGTGCCAAGTCGGTTGACAGGTAAGGTCGAATCCCATTATCCCATCCACTCTTGTTCTATTCCACATTTTGCAAACCTTCACTCTTTGACCCTTTCATGCCAGGAGCCCTGGCATGCAGCCCCTGAATAGGAGTGCACGACTAATTAAAGGAAAAATGACCAAAATAAAGGTCGTTTGTACTCGGGGTATGATTCTGAACACCCGATATATCGGTCGTTCATTGCAAAATGGTTAACGTGCCAGTAGTCATTGCAGTCTGAACTCCATCTTAGTACCTTGGTGATGTTGAATGTTATTTGTCCACTTCCCATGGCGCGCGTTTCTTGTTCAGTGGACATCACTTTCTTAGGGTTTTTTTATGAAAGACTGAAAGTAGATTTAAAATTACATGACTTAGTGACTAAATACAGGAGAGCAGATATACTTTTTCTATTCAAGCTAATTAATAATATCTTTTATTCTTCAGTGCTTATTAAATGTTTATATACATGTATCAGTTGTGAACTCCAGAGATAAGCAATTATCCACTACGGATAATTATAAGTCAAATTATATGTATCACAGTCCTTTGGCTCATATTTAAAATTTGACAAGTGAATTCCCAGATGACTTTGATTTTTTTAAACTTGCCTTTTTCATTGGTTTAAGAGTGAACTATTGAAAATTGATGATATGATCTGTTAAATTGCCTAATGTGACCAGTTGAGGAAGTAACTGACATTTATTTATTTATTAATATGCATTCAAAAACAGCACAAGGCCAATTACATTGGATATGTAACATTATAAATAATAACAACAAATAATTAAATTATAAATATATGCCATAGAGAAAAAAATAACAAAAATTCAACCATGAAGAAAGGGAGAGGGAAGCGGTGGTGCAGATAGGAGAGGTGAATGGAAATTATGTGGGTGAAGGTACTATTAGATATATATTGGTGGGGTGTGGATGGAGAAGGGGTCAATGTCAGGGTGACTTTTTAGTACGTTGTTATAGGTTGCTGGGGTAGTCAAAATGTGAAGGAACGTTTGGTACTAGAGAGGCGAGGAGTGGAGCAGTGGAAAAAGTCGTGTGATAGAGTCCTACGAGTTTGGACTCGAATGGGAAAAAGGGAAAGAAGTTCCGATGGTCTAAATTTACTATTTACTAGATTTATAGAGAATGTAAAGTCACAGCAGTAGTGGCGGTCTGTCAGCGATGTGAATCGACGGAGGATCTTAAATCAAGTGAAGTGGTGAAACGGTAGCCTGCAAGATGATATCTAATTATTGAAAGGAAAAAGTTTATTGGGCGTTCCAGATATATTTAAGAGTACGAGAGGGAGGTGTGGTTTCCCAAACTGGGGAGAGCAGTATTCAAGTGTGGGCGTGGGACGCAAGCAAAGAAAAAGGCTCAAAGCGTCGACATGTCGCACACCTCTCCGTAGCGATAAATTAAACCGACTAACTTCATGGCACGGGAAGAAATGCTTTTAATGTGTTCATGAAACATAAGCTTTGAGTCAAAGATGACTCCGAAGTCCTTTTGAGTGGTAACTGCAGGGAGAACTTTATCTGAAATTCTGTAATCATGAGTTTCAACTGTTTTGAACAATGTGAAGGAAAGAACTGAAGATTTACATGGATTTATTTTAAGCAATCAAGAGCTAGACCAGGAGCTTAGCAAGTCAAGAGCCTGTTACAAGGTGTTGCAATCTTTGCTAGAATTTATTTTCCTGAAAATTTTGCAGTCATCAGCATATAGAAGAATTTTAAATTCTGCGGTGGAAATGACCTCTACTAAATCATCGATGAATAACGGACTAAGAACGCTTCCCTGGGGGACTTCGGAGGTGGTCGGAGCAAAGGATGAGTGCACACCATCTAATGCAACACGTTGTTGTCTATTGCTTAAAAATAATTTTCGGATAGAAAGAAATGGTCCATGGATGTTGTACCGGTTTTCAAGCTTGAAAAGTAGCAATTGGTGATCGATAGTTTCGAAAGCCTTAGCAAAGTCGACATAGCAAACATCCAGTTGTGCAAAGCTTTCGAAAGCTTCTGTTCAGTGGTGCTGTAAGAGAGTTAAGTTATTCAGAGTCGAAGATCCTAGTAGGAAGCCATGTTGATCATCAGAGATGATAGGAAGTGTGAAGTGTTGAAGACCCTGGTGGATAATACGTTCACATACAGTTGATAGGACGGGTAGTGATACAGTCCTTCACCGCCGCAGACACCCAGTCGTAAAACCATATTAAGGCATCGTCCACTGAACCCAATTATGCCATGAGGATATGTCTATGAATTCGGTGAGGAAATCAGTTCTAGAACTCATCTTAGAAAATGAGTTCAAGTAGAATAAACGATTATTATAGCCTTTTAACATTTGTAGATAAATTTAGATAACCTAGAATGAACAAAATGCTGTGCTTTGGATGTCAGTAAATGAAACTACAAAGACAGAAGGGATTAAATGACGAAGGACTGTTTGATACATACTCTATAGATGCTCATACAGTCGGTGTAATGCAATGCTCGAAGGTGATGGTAGTAAAAAAATAAGTTAAATTAATAAAAAATGAAATTTGTAATCCTAATTAGTGAACTAAATCCTTGGTGTAGCCAGGAAAAGGATACGAAATAATGAATTAGCAATAATACGTGTACGAATAAATGGATACAGAAATAGTAGGTTGCGTTTTCGAAATGATGCATAGACAAAGGATAAATGTAGCGGGCTTCGGGGACTATATGAAGGAGAGAATGAAAAAGGTGAAAAATTGGATGTTACCAAACTTTGTAAATGTATAGGAAAAATAAATTATATAAAAATAAGGAAAATCATTCAATTTTCTGAATATTTATGTAATTGAGCAGTAAGGTATTTATCAATAGCGGACGCATTAGGAAAATATGAAATAGTGGTTCAAGAGAAAGAGATATTAGAAGAAAATGCTATAATGGTAAGTCAAAGAATCTGACAATAAATCTTTAAAAAATCGTAAATTCTCCTATACCATTCCTTCTACCAAATTCGCCTAAAATAACCTGCCATCTGCTTCACTTTTTCCCCAGGAGTACAGTCCCTTAAATCTACTTCTACTTCTAAACATTACCCTGTAAACCACCGCAAGGGCGTGTATCAGGGGGTGAACCACCAAACATTCACATTCACTCCCAAATGCAAATGTTAAGAGACACATTAAATTCAGAATGAAGCAACCCACATGCAAAATAAAATAGTAGAACATCATCCACAACATGCGGGACAATGTTAGACTTCCCACTACAAACATGCTTGAAATCAACTACAAACGCCGTCGAAATATGCAAGGTTCAAACGGGAGCTCTTCTCCTTATAAATTATCAACATACTTTCCCGCATGATTAACTCATTTACTTGTGGGGACAATGAAGTGGTTTCGCGACCCAAATGGGCTGGGGGGAGGTAAGGAGGAAAGGCCCTCTCTCGCGGGCGGGTAGTTAGGGGGTGGGGATTGAGTGAGGGGCAGGGAGATTCTCTAGAGATTAGATCTATTCTAAAGGGCCTTTTTCCTATACTAAGTAACAACCATACCACCGCTAATTTACTTCCAAAATGCCCCTCAATTACTTACAGGCGTCTAGAAAATTCTCAAAATCACCAAACACCTTTCCAAATCCTTCCGTCAACCAAAAACTCCACCCATTCCGCCTTCGTCCCAGATGAAATATCTGTCCCCTACTCCCAACTCCTTCCCTTCCATCAACAAAAAACTTCGCCCTCTCCGTCTTCGTCCCAGATGCAAACTCTGTCCCTTACTATTCCTTCCTTTCCTCGTAATAATTCTCTTAAATATCTTCCATCCTTCCCCATGCCTACATTTCCAGGGCCGCCAGTCTTCTTTCATCCTCCTCCTTAATTGCCCAAGTATCTGTTACATAACAGAGCCACACTCCATATATAACACTTTGCTAATCTCTTTCTCAGAACTTTCTTTAAGTGTCCACGGAATAGCCTTGTTTTCTTTTGCCATCCTTCTATCGTTATTCTCCTTACTGGGAATGGAAAAATAGAAATCATTATGAATTTCATTTTTCTTTTTTGTCATCGAGTTGGTAATATTTTTAATTCGTTTGAAGAACGAGTCTAAATTTTCCTGGTACTCTTCAGTAGATGAGGAAATTTTTTTATCTGAACGCAACGAGAATTTTTGCGTAAATGGCGGCAGTGTGGTTACATCCAATGAACAATTCTTACTGGTCGGATTTCATTCAGGTTATTTCTATCTCGTTTCATTCCTGTCCACAAATTCCAGATTATAAGATTACATTAACCACACTCAAAGCATCTACATGCAGTATGTAGTACTTATTCGTAATCAAGTTATGTCATATCGGTCATAGGTCTTAATAGTTACAATTAGAAATTCTACCAGTTTTTTTTTATTTTCTTGCATTCAATTAGTTCCGGGCTAGTTGTTTCTCCCTACTTAGTCATTTTTTAGTTCGACGTCATATATTGGCCGCATGCAACATCAGTTGCAAGCACTTCATTCAGTGCAAGTTACACGGTTGCTGAATGCCTTAATTTCCACAACTTGGGATTATATCTCAAATGCGTCAACAGTTACAACAATGTGTGCATCATATTTTGGAGAAAATCTTCTGAAGAAAAATATATTTTTTATTTCAGTGAGTGGTAAAAATAATTAAAATATGTTGCTCATCTCTTTCCCTCTCTGTGTCCTTCACAGGTATTTGTCCTGGTTCGTCACTGACAACTCTACATTTGATGAGGAATCCATCCTTCGTGAAATTGAGAGTGCCGTGCCGACTGAGTCTTTCCAAAACGACTGCATTTTTCAATCCATCTTGAAATTATGGCCTGGAGTAAAATCTGATAATATGCTCAATTACAGCCAGGAGGATATCTTAATTAACATCACCAAGAACATCAACTCTGGGTAAGATTTTAATGCCTTATTTTCACTCGTCTTCAGAAAAGACTTCTTTATAGACTTAGTCTAATTCCTGCACCTTCTACTCTTTTCCTGGGGTAACTGAGTCCCACTGGTCTTAGAATTTCATTAACTATCATTATTTCCTGTTCATATTTTAGAGCTAGGTCAAGAAGGCCAGTGCATTTGGAATATTTACATAAAGATAAATTGAATACACCTAAAGTTACCCATCTGGCCTTAGTAAAACACATGAACAGAGCGGACAATCGTACACTAACTTAAAATTATTAATATTTTATGTAACACGGGAATGTGTAGAAATCATATCATATGAAAGCTTCACTGCTAAATTGTAAGAATTTATAATGTAGTTTTTTCTGGGTCTTCTGATGGTCTCTTAAATATACGGAGAATTTGGTAATTTCCTATATTTCCATGCAAGCCTGTCGGTCGACTCTTTGCTTGGAGTGTGACGTCACAAGCCGCACAATAATGCTACGAATAATTAGCAGGGTGGATGTTACGAGGGCTCTTCCGCAAAGAGTGATCATGCACTTGCCATTCGCACAAATCATCTTGACATTTTCAGACGATGTTAACTTAATGTGTACATTTTCCGAGGTGAAAGTTTCATTGATTCGACTTCATTATTGATTCAGCGGAAGTGGGTGCCATTGGCACATGTTTGAAAAGAAAAAAAACACATTAAAATCCGGCGAATGAACTTTAATAGAGAAAACACAAGAAACAGATCTTGACATATCGCAAGGTAAAAAAAAGGTCCATCCGCCGAAGGAAATTTAAAAGGGTAAGTGTCACTCTCTGGAAGATGACCCGATGGCCTTCTGGTCATACGTTAGGGAATTGCAGGGGAAGCGTCCAAGCGACCGATTACTGACAGTGGTGAGACAGCTACCGAAAAGCAAATGTTCAACAATGATTTCTTCTACTCTTCAAACACATACACACGAAATGAAAGCCCTGTCAAACCTATCATATAGGTGGACGAAATTATCACGTCACACAAAGAATAAACCAGCAACTGACACAAACTTAACTTAGGTTTTAACTTTGATTTGTGTCATTATAGAATTCCACCAAATGGTGGCTGCCTCAGTGAATTTTATTTTAAATCAGAAACTCCTTCACATGGATACAAACAAACTCCCTGGGCCAGAAGCGACTCGCGCAAGATCACAGAGAGATCATTCCAGAAGTCACACCGTATTTCAGCATGATTGTGTATAACATCTATAAATGTATCTATTTTTGCTTCCTAAATAGAACCCAACCCATTACGTGAACAGTTCAAGTCTTTTATCACGAAATAAGAAATGTTTCCTACCAGTAATGAAGTTCAGCCAAATTCACGTAATCGATTATTTGACTAGAAATTTGCAAGAGCAACAAATGAAATCGTGGAAGCAAAATCGTAAAAAGTGGGCATTCAATATGCATTTTGTCCCCAATATCCTGAGCTGCTTTACTCCCCCTTACACACCTCTTTGAGGCAGCTACCAGGGCATTGTGTAAATGTAGATTCGCAATGGATTTTTGGCATATTTTTATAGTTATTGATGTTGTATCCATTATTGAGATTCACTTACCGTACTTGCTAGTGCGTCCTCACAGACTGTGTGTGAATGTCAAAGACTTGATAGACTGAGCTTATCTTCAAAGTCCCCCTCGAGGTAATTGTCTCAAACTCCATGATAGAGAAACTCTTGAAACACCTGAAATTGTTCGTTATGTTAATGTTCTGTAAGAAATGGGGTGTGTAATAGCGTAACTAGAGGTAAAATGGGACGTGAATAGTATATCGAGGATCGTGATTTACTAATAATGGAAACTAATACGCTAGCATATTTGATCGGCAATCTGACTGATACGGAAGTTGTAAAATCGAGTGAGGTCTTTTTCTTGTTTGGTCTTCTAACTTTCGATAGGTTGGCACCCATTATTTTTATTTTCCATTGTTGTCTGTTGTGTCCATTCTTTTCGTTTCGCAGTAACTGATTTCCCTGATCTTCCATGATTTAAGATACAAGAATTCGGCTCTTATATGTGCAGGAAGCACAGGTTTAAAAAACTTTGCAATTCCACA
Organism: Rhinocypha anisoptera; assembly: GCA_011762765.2. Lineage (NCBI taxonomy): Eukaryota > Metazoa > Arthropoda > Insecta > Odonata > Chlorocyphidae > Rhinocypha > Rhinocypha anisoptera. The sequence continues at coordinate 4,432,756 of WURS02474424.1, forward strand.
AAATAATTTTGTAGGATTGCAAATTTGATATATCATGTGCTTCCATGATTTATTTGAAATATTCTAGCATACGTCTTTTTTTACTCCTTTTTCCTTCTAATAAGACGATGTTAAACATATCGCTTGTAAAAATATGCCCAATTCAAATTCCTCTATTTTTTTCAAGCTGTCTCTTATTTAACTTCTTCCTTCGACTTATTTAGAACTCCTTCATAGCTTATTTTATTTTTCCATTATTATCTTTCTGCCCTTATCCCCCATCAAAAGGCCTCTATTCTCTTGTTAATCTTTTATTGATTCTCCACGTTTCTGATCCACATAGGATTCCATATGAAACTCTTTAAAACATTCTTTTTAATTTCAGCGTTCATATGTTTAGATGGTAATAAGTTCCTTTTTCTTGTAGATGGCAATTCATGCTACGACCGTTCTGCTTTTTGTATATCCAACAGTGTAGTAAAGCCATCAAGACGAGGTTAGTGTGAGGGGCTAAATATTTTTAAAAATGTTGTTCACGTGAACATTGAAGTTCAAGCTCACGGCCTCACTATTTTCAATGACTTTCTTAAAGTCCGAATGCGTTGAGAATCCGCTACATAGTCGTGGTCAAGGTTTTGGCAGCCACAAGGCACAGTGACCTCGAGACTTGCAGGTTGAATTGCTAAATACGATGAAATATTCATCGCCGAAAATCGGTATTGTTCCGTCGCCGTTGAATAAGGCGTCGAGCTTAATCTCCTCGAGATGCATGAAATCATATCTGAAATGGGCTTTGTGGGGAAGGGGGGGAGGGGTTGCCCCGCACTCGCCCACCCCGGGTCGCACGGAACACGTTGCCCCATCTCTTCATTGCCGCCCGTAGTTCATTCGATCCAGTGAAGAGACCCGCCTCATGAATGATGGAACAGCAAACATTTTAGGACCTCGGAACAAAGCAAATGAAGGTTTTGGTTCGGGGGTGTGCAGGGCGAAGAGGTGATGGGAATGGTTGCAGGGGACTCTTCGCTAGTGATCGACTCGTTGCTTTGGTCATTTGGTTCGGCAGCGGGATTTGACTGAATTTCCTCTCCTCACGCTTGAGTTTCGACGGCTTCGGACTCCTCTTTCCCAAATGGTGCTTTTATTGGTTGAGGGATTCTTTTTGGTCGCGTCGGTTGACCTGCCCGAAGCAGCGACACGTCGGGGTCACACGGCGAGGTCGCACCTCACAGGACGCATTCCCTTATTCGTTCGGTTTGACAAAAAAAAACGGTGACTAAAAGTTCACGGTGATGGTGTGTTTCGTGTGTGTGACTCTCGTGGCTCCCACATGCATAAAACTATCAATGTATATTTTATCTCCACCGGCTGCTGAACAATTTGAATTAATTTATCCAGTACTCACTAAACAAGATTTAAATTTCTGCCGCCTGATCCTTACGGCACCATAACGACTTTTTAAAAAACCTCGAAGCAAGCGTTAAAATACAAGTAACAATATTTTATTAAAGTTTATTATTATACTTTTTAGGCCATAATTTTATCTTTATTATAGTTATCATAATTTAGCATGAATATGATTTGCTTTACGCTAAACTACGTCATCCATACAATGAAAGGCTGTCAATAGTTTGAAGCACCTATCGGCGTGACACATTTTCTTATATTTCCTTTATTCCTTCAAAGCTTATTGTGTTCAGGTTGCGTGTTGATTTCTATTAGAAATTTATCGAATTTTTCTTCGTCACTATTCCCTTCCTCCACGCTTCTGCTAGACAAGGTGAATGTAGGATTCTTTTCTTCGTTCTCCAATTGAGGGAATCCTGCATATCGTAAGTTGGCATATGTTATCTCTATGTAATTCCGACTATTTTAATTAATTTTTTGGTTTCTTTGTTAAAGCTTTTAAAAAAGAAGAGGCTTAATTCACATTCACCGGGCCTAATTTGGTGTAGCCTATCCACTAATTAGTGACGTCTCTGAGCACCTCCGGCTAGAACCTACGCCTAGCCATTCTCTGGGTACTGAGGGAAACCTAAGGGGTCACAGGGAAATTTACTGCTCCTCCCCTCATACTGACATGAAAATTGTATAGCTGGTATGTATAAGTTGCACAAAATATTTCATTACTTCTGTACGACTTACACTTCGAAAAAATTATTTTCTTTCTCGAAGTGAACATTACATTTTGTTAAACCCTTTAATATATTCAATTCTTGAAGAGGAGTGGTTTAGAGACGAGACAGGAAGGGAAAATGAATTATGTAGGCAACGACAAATGTTGAATTTAATGATTGCAGGCTTCACTTCGTGGAATTTTCTAATATCCATAAAAGACAAATAATAATGTACTTTTTGATGGATTTTATTTACGGTGAAACGGATAGTAGCGTGAAAAAATCTGTGGAAAGTACATTATTCTATGTCTATTATGAATATATTTACTCCTCGTCGTCCCTTACCCGATCCGTTCCATCTATAAGATTTGAATATACTCAAAAGAATGCACTCATTACCTGAAAGCGATTTAATATATCGAAAGCTTGGTCGTGGTAAATATAAAAATCTTATGTGGAATTCATAATTCCCAGCTGTATTTCTTCCTCGAAATATAACTTCCTTTGGTAAGATATCTTTTTTCTGTATCCAATCGTATTTTAATTGAACTCCCAGAACACTAGGTAATTTGTAAAATGGTTGGGAGTGACTTTGGACGTAAATCAATTGTGCTACCAAAGGTTATGAAATTTAGTGGGAGGTGGTACATCCCCAATTTCTGATAAGCCTGTAACTGTAATTTTCCGTTATTTTTTCACAATATTATCATAATTTTATTGACATATATGCTAGTCAAAGAGTAGGGGCCGTAGAATTTGAATTCTCTCTTCATTTCCATTTTTCAGGTAGATAAAATCTGAATAATCTTTAAAATATTTTAAAAAGAATTATCTTTCGTTTTCTCTGAAACTCATTGTAATTCAATATCTCTGTTGGCACCTTTCAGTAAAATGGCGAAAACAATTATGACCGCACGGTAAAACGTGACCATAACGAGCATGTAGCAATATAAAATGTAAAAATGCGTTAATAATCATGGTACCATCTAAACAATGTAAATGAATAAAGCTGGATTTAATGTACGTTTAGAAGAAAGTCACGATACGGCGTATTACAAGCGGTATAAATAACTGGTCGTAATTTACCTCTCCCAAAAAATTTTAACACGTACATTGGTCGTATTATTACGTCTTTCACCAGCGAAGTATTAATGGCATCTTGCGACCATGTGCAGAAATGTGATCTACTTAGAAATGAATGCACCAGAAGTAGTGATATCACGACCACCTCCAACCTTCTCAGTATTAATGCTGCTGTGATGTTGCAATGATAAATACCTCAACGCGAGAAAAAGATAATATATTCCACCATAGCATCTATGTTGTACATTTTTTTCCCCAGAAAAGCACACCAAGGCTTGCGATTACCGTAATTTATGGCCCATAAGAGGCGCAGTGATTTTTTGGATTGGATTTTAGAAAATAAAATAGCGTATATTAATGTCAACTTTTTACAATATGCGATATTTACTTTCCAAAATCAGTGACTACATTTAAGGGTGTTAATCATATTAGAGGTAAGATAAAATATAAAGGAATTGTTTTCTTTCTACCATGGAATTAATTTCGCCATTTTATATTGTATTTATAGCCATTCCTGATGGAGAAGAAAAATATTTCCTCTCGGTCCATAAGACACCGAACGATATCAGATCAAATTTCCGAGTTAAAGAAGTGCGCCTTCTATGGAGAAAAGACGGTACCTTCTCTGCTGGCGAAGCCGTGGGCGGAGTGGATCGGAGAATAGGAAAATTAAACTCTATCTTCCGGTGAATTCTCTTTCTAATATTCGAAATATTTCTACCAGGAAGAATCATTATTTCCTCCTCGAGTCAAGGGCACGAGACGCCCTCAAATTATTTCTCACGGAGCGTAATAATGGGAGGTGGTCCCTGGGTAAGTTTTTAATGGCACCCTCGTATCACACCGCACGTCCGCACACCTTGGTAAAAATCTTTTTACCATGCTAAAACGGGAGAGGCGTGGTGCGTTCTTCATTGCGTCCGAACTCGCAGAGCCGTTGAGGGGAAGGCGTATGAGCCTCGCGGAGAGGGGAAAGCGTTGCCGCCGCGTATTCCGGTAAGGGAGGGTGGTCGAGTCAAAGAAATTATGTGATCGCGAGGAATTTAAAAGGTTCACCTTTTTTCCTGCGACAGATTGTCGTCCGCTACGTCGTTTCCAACTCCTTGTCGCACCCATAGTTAGGGGAAGGTTTTCGATAATGGACTGCTTTCTAAATTGCACCGCATATATTTTTCCCTCCTCAAGAGTACTTGAAAAAGCTCCGTAGGTGATACTGGCTAGTTACGCCTTCCATGTCTGAATGGCTATTTGGGAGCTGGGATCATTTTCCCAAGTGGGACTGTCTTTGATTTGTTTTTGTAGTGTTTTTATAATTTTTCACCACTGAACGAACTGAATATCAAGTAAGAGTTATAAAACTTTAGATAAAATATTATTCATCTACTTTTTATTAGGTACACACTGCATACTATAAAACTTGTGTTTAAATTCGTGTCTGTGTTACGCCATCTTTCCTTGATGGAGTAAAATTTCCCTGACGCCTATGTTTGACCAACACAAGTTGCCTAAATTGAACCGGTCTATTTTAGGAGACTTAAATTATTAATTAGGGGAAGTAATAATTAATACTTTTACTTATAATATAGGTAATACATTGGGTTGCATGCCTGCTTAGGTTTACAAGGTGGCAATAAGATTCACGTTTGTCAAACGCTAATAACATAATGTTAACATGCCTTAAAGCAACATAACAACAACATGAGCCACGTATTGGGGCAAAAAGAATTTCCATACAGCTGTGGGAGCACAAAAGATTAGCGACTATAGACACTACGTGTGTGTTCGTGTATAAGAAGTGCTAAGTCTAGAGTATAGATACAGGCTGAATGACATTGAATAACATCGAATATGGTTAAGTCCTTCGGTAGGCTAGCAAACCTTATTGAATGGATGGAAAAAGTTATCGCTGATAATATTCTCTTATTTGAAGAGTTTTTTTTGTTCAAGATTAAAAGTGGCTAATGAGCTGGACCCATCTTCCCAACTAGGTTTGTCTTTGATTTGTTTTTGTAGTGTTTTTATAATTTTTTCACCACTGAACTTATCACTGAACGAACTGACTGTATCGAGTATAGCTTCGCCTTCTTCCCTAATTTCTAAAATATTCTTTGAAATAACAATCGCTGACGTATTTATTGAGTCTCAATTCTCGGAAAGGGAGTCGAATGGAGGTGCTAAGTTAGACACTTAAGTACGATCGGTGGGTCTCCGACACCCAGACCTCCAAAAAATGTATTTTTTCACTACAGAAAAAATTTAATCGTGATCGTCTTTCAATTTACTCCGATTACCTAAAAACGCAGCTACTATGGAGATAGGTATAATAATGTGAACGAAGTGAAAAATATCGCATTTCTAAAATACTCTGGTTGTCAAACTCCCAAGCGACCGTACTCGAGGGTACACTGACCTCATGAGTACTGGGTTACAAAATATAACCCAGTACTCATGATGTCACAATGTTTTACTCATCACTTGCTACGTCAATATCAGTCTAGCCTACGCTATTAAGACTTCATCGATGAATAATATTGCTGTTCTGTCTATCCGGCGGGGGAGGATATATTGCAAGGGACGATGTTAGTAAGAAAAAAATTTTATTATTTAAATATTCTTTGCATTATTTGTATAGTTATATCTCCTATTGCGGTCGACTAGGAGTCATCGGTGCACTAATCACTCCAATAAAATGAAGCCTTTGATATTCCTTCAATGGCGAGCACTCCTCTATCCCCCGTTACTAAAAGCAGGTTAAATTAAACCCTCACTACTGTGTTAATGGAGTTAGTGGAGCGGCAAGAAAATCCACCTCCATCCAAGCCTCCTGAGAAAGTTAAAAAAGTGTGTTCACCTGTAAATCAATTATCCGTAATATGGCTTGTTATCACTTTTCGTGTCTCCAATATATTTTGAATTTTTTTGGAATAATCTTTAAATCAGATCCATCTGATCGTACGAAGGCCGTGCTATACATTTTTCATCTTATGTCCTCCTTTCAGAAAGAAAAATAAAGATATTCTTATTGAAGAAAGACAACAAAATTTTGTGAGTCTAATATTTTTCATTTAAACGACTGTATAAAAAATTGTGAACTCGCATAGTGTAGTTTTATTTCATCATCATGAAGATCCATAAATGAGACTAACACTATTGAATTCAGCACTCTTATTACTTAAGTAATTCCCGTCTTGATGAATTGGTTTTGCTTTAAGATGCTATTAAGATACTATACATCTTTCTGTGAAATATCTGATATGGTACAGATTTAGGTGTGATATGGTGGAAACGTTTCATAATGGCGGGAGAATGTAATTCTTGAAATTTAAACTTAATAAGTGGAAATTGCCTTTTATACGACTATCATTAGCAATGGGCATGGAGTTTATCCCCATACTAAGAGCAAAGGAGATTTAAGGAAGCACTGACACATGGGTTATTGCTTTATCAATATTTGTCTGTGGTTAATAATTTTAAAAATGCTACATGTACAGATATCTCACATCTCCAGCATTGATGGTGGTAAATTGTAACCACTTTACTTCAAACTGGATTTTTGGTGCACTGAAATGGATTTTGGCTCTTGTTTCTCAGGGTCTGTTCAGCTTACACTCCACAATATGGGGTGAAATTCATTAACAAGCT
>WURS02474424.1:4439676-4467026 GCA_011762765.2 Rhinocypha anisoptera
GGCTGAAAAATACTAATTTAACAATCAAAAAGAAAAGACCAGCTTGACCGAGGTGAAATTCGACCAACACAGCGTGGAGTGCTCGCGTGTATTGTACCTCGATTTTCTCTCAGCCGAAGGCCATCCAGCCGATTGTCCTTAAGAGCCGAGTTCCCTCTCCTCCACGCCTCCTCCTTCTGCCCCCTTCCCAGACACCCACCCATCCCAAAGCCTCTCCTCATTAGAAGATATCCCTGCCCCATTCCATCTCTCCCGTTTGATCCCCGATTAATCTCATCCTAACTATGCCATTGCAATCCATCTCTATCAGATCAATAAGCTAGAAATAATCGCTAATGGTCCAGTAAATCGTTTTAGTAAATTTATTTATTTATTTCCAGAATATTCAAAAACAGTCTATAAAGACCTTTTACATTGAATATATAACAAAAAATAAATAGGATTAACATTAAGTAACAAAGTCAAGAAAAGAAAAGGATTGTATTTGGAGTGTATTCGGTTATTAGCTTGTTTATTTATTGTATTAGGTTACAATAAATAAACAAAAACATGACAAGAGCTAAACATTCATGGAATTAATTGGGTGATAAGTTGAATATCTTAGGGAGACGGTAAAAAAGATAACTTTGGGAGAGGGAAAGGAGAAATTTAGGAATGTAAATGTTAAATTCCAGCGTAATAAGTTCAGGCACCGACATATTTCTATTAAATCGTAATTATCTTCGTGTAATTTAAATCGTCCTTTGGTATGTGTATATATATATATATATATATAAATATTTATATATATTCACACGTATATTTTCTATGGGTTTATTTCATGTCCGATCAGCACTAATGTCAAGGTTGTTTATAAGTAGCGAAGATTCAGCCGGGATATCGTGGAATACGGACAGATTCATGACGAAATAAGTAGTAAAATTTCAAATAATAACAATTCCTCTTCCATAGAATATTTTTTCTCTGGAAGTTGCTACTTATTATGAACCACCTTTAATGCTTCGTCATTAAAGGTGGTTCATGGTGTTGTACCGCGGTATTCGGATCAGGACTAATACAAGGCTCTTCAGACCGGAAGGAAGGGTAACAAGGATGGAAATGCAAGGTATTCAAATAGGTGAGAAAAAATATGTATATACGTATCAACAGCAAACTGGAGAAAACACATGATAAACAATGGAAAATCAGGAAATGGATAGTAACACATGAAAGGACGATGTGGGATTGTTTGGCGAAATCTGTCGTTTCAATAATTAAATTGTGGACTGACAGAGTTTTATTCTTTCTCTTCATCATTAACTTCCATAAATTTGAGGCTAATACAGCTGGACTCATCTTGAAGAATTCCTATTCTATATGAGTACTCTATATAAATATATATATATATATACAAGTATCTAAGACGGCACAAAAAGTACATTAAAAAACACAGAAACACAGAAAAGAGACAGAAGATATTCTCTCTATTCAAAACGGACAGAAGATATTCTCAGACGTTTGAAGAAGGACCGATACGGCCCGAAAGCTTCCGATTAAGAAGAAAATATGAGTGTCTCTTTTTCTGTGTTTCTGTGTTTTTTATGTACTTTTTGTGCCGTCTTAGATACTTATACATTGCTCCACTGAGCTTTTCTTCATGAGTATATATATATATATATATCGTATGTGTTACTTCTCGGCCACAGAAAGATATGTGTTAATAATAATCGAGACAATAATAATCACTTATATATATGAGTACAGATTGAATTTCGAACCATTTCACTAAATCACAATTCCCTAAAACTAGTTAGTCGATGCGCTGGAAACCTTGAATGTTCTTACGGCGATCCCCTTTAAAATCGCGCATTCATGTCTTGTCCCTGTGCCACTCATCCTTCCAAGGTGAGAATCCCTTATCATGAAAATCACTCGGCCCTCCCCGCTTAGTCCTTTGCCCAAATGGCGTCCTCCAGATTTGAATCCGGGACACCGCAGTTTAGCACTCGAGTATTCCGTGAGGTAGACCACTTCTTCCACCGCCTCAACTTGCTCGAAAACTTTCATTAGTCGCCCGACAGCCTTCAGAGCAGGTAGGGAGCACATTCAAAGCGAGGCGCCCCCCCCCCCCTACGCATCCACGGGGTGAAAGTTCCCGTGACCTCTTGTCGGGGAGGGGAGGGGTGTATTGTGGAACTCTGCCGGGTCGTCTGTGCCATAAGCTGAGAGAGAGAGAGATGGGGGGGAGGCGCTCCTGAGATGATTTTTCCGGGCACGTTCCCCTCAGAGAGCAGGAGAGATTTGTCCGCGGAATGTTTCCGACCTTTCCGCGGAAATATTCACGATTAATAGCGTCCGCCGGGCGTCGCCAATTACCTCGCGGAGCATTACTATTCACGCGATGTCAGGGCCAGAAATGGACTCCATTCCACGCCGTCGGATTTAGGGTCGGGCGGCTCGCGTGGAAGGAGGTAAGCGCCCCGGCTGTGTCGCGCTCACTTCATGCAGGCGCGCACTATAAATTTTCTTTTATCCATCCAGCACCCCCCGTCCTCGCCCGCCCTCTCCCCACCCCCTCCCACCACCGCCCCCTTCCTCGGGCGCCGCAACTGATTTACCTCCCTTTCCACCCCGCTCACAGATGTAAAACGCGCGCGGGGTGAGTCGGTTCCCTCCTCCGCCTTCACGAACCCTCGCGGAGACGTTTGTCTGCACGCCCATCTAAGCCGCCTTTCTATGTTCTCCACAACCCCGCCCTCCTCCCCCCTGACAACCTTACGTTACTCCTCGCCGGGGAAGTGAAGGCTCCCTTCAAAGTGTTCCCCCGTGTGATTTAAGCGAGGCTGCAACCTCATCTTCGACTTCAAAAGCATTCCGTCCTGGATTCATTGTTGATGCCACTGCTGATCTCTTCCGACCTCCAGGGAACTAAGCTCTGCAGTAATCGTAAAAGGTCGAAATACATGTAAAACGATCATTATTTTACTTCTTTGTATACTTCTCGAGATGTGGATAATAAATAAAGTCGTAACACGAATCAACCAAGTTAGAGGTTGCGTGCCGAATGGAAAACGCGGTTGCGAACGGTAAAGTTTTCATAAATCCGGAGACCAACCATGGGACTTGGAGTTTCCCGCCTGACGCCCAGAAAACTCCCACAAAGACGTTCCCTTTGCTAATTTTTGCCTAATTATGTCGCCTGAACTGAACAACCTTCTCCTTCATATTAACTGAAATTCACACATTGACCGACCGATAGAAAAGCCGCCATTCTTATATCCGTTATCTAAACATTAGAAAGACAAAACCAAAAGCAAGATGGGCCGCGTGATTACGAATTTTAATATCCAAGAACGTTTTAACAAATACGGAATGATCCTTATGCAATTAATGGCACGGGAACATGGGGCAAGGAAAGAAATGATGGGAAATTGATATGGGAATGCACATATGTACTTTTAGCGAAGGATACCTGACAAATGGCGTCCATTTTTTTATAGCATTACTTCATTCACAAAGCTCGGACGAAAAATAAGCAAAACAAAAAAATGACAAAAGATCTATTCTTAGGTTTCGATGCGTCAGGTGCAAGATCTCTACTACGAGCCAAATAGTATGTTTCATCCCGGGGACTTCATCCAAGGGATTCGCGTCGTCTCTCGACAGAATGCAAACACGTGAACCTCAAGGCCAAACATCCCGACAAGACGAGGCGAAAGAAGAGACGGTGGAAAGTTTCTAGTGGACCGAGAAGCAGCCAAACGAAAGGCTTGAGCTGGACTGCAGAAGCACACGACTGTAAAAACCACGGGGAGATGGCCAGACGCCATTAAAAGACCAGTCTGGCCTCGACTGGCACCACGGAGAGTAAACGACTGGCAATCTTTAGTTCATAGCCCTCCTGCCATTTTCTTGATGATCATCAGATGCCGTAATCTTCAGCGGATAATAATTTCCTTACGAAGATATGAAAACGGGAGTATCGCCGACTCTATCGTATGAAATTGCGACTCCAGAGACCTGCCTCAACGGTAATCCCTGCCCACTTTTTAATCATCCATGGAAACCATCCGCCTCCCCTAAAAAAATACCCGGAGTGACTGAAAGGCGGCCGAAAGCTTAAGTGTTAAGTCCACGAGGGAGTGTAAGGAGGATATAATGGGCTCTTGCTAGGCATAAGACGTTATGGACACAATGAATTCACCTGCGCGACATTTCCTTTACCACCATTTTTATTACGGAAGGCTACACAGAAACAAGTCATTCCCCTGGCGCGACGGATGATCCGGTGTTGAGGTTTCAACTGGAAGTATTTCCTTCGATGAACACGCGCATCCCAAAAATTCCATGTTGAATCAATACTCGGGTCAAAATGCGTTTCAAACGGGAAACGAATAATTACTTGGGATGATGGTCCGATTAGAGGGTCGGGACTATAGTAAAGAAATCAAACACGGGAGTGATGGTCTCGTTCGAGATTTTCATCGCCCCTGGGAACCCTAGAGATACATATGGGGGGTCGCGTTGTTCCAAGAAATTCACCGTCCCGTCGCCTGCTGGTGGCATCGGCGGCTACTGAAAAGGGATCGACAAACCGTGAGCCCCCGGCTAAAGGCTGGGACACAGTTGACGAGAAACGTTGACGGGAGACATTAACGTGAAAACTAAGACGGCAGCTTTCACCAAGCGAACACAATAGCCGTTTAGAGGAAATTGATGCGCATGTGCAGAGAGGTATTGAAGCGTGGCAATAGTGGCTCCCGTATCGCTTGGCAAGTTCCGATTGACTCTCCGTGCACGTGAGACGTCTAGAGAAGACATTTGCCCATCAGCTCACGTACACGGTTATGTTCACCGGGGGACACGTTGAAGGCTTCCATCAGCGTTTCCCGTCGATTGTGTCCCAGGCTTACGGGAAGCCCGTCGTCCTCCACCCTCCCTCGTTCAACAGCACACGATAGGTTCGATTTGCTACAGGGATACCTCCGCGAAGGACCCACCACGACGAAGACGCTCCAGAATTTCCAGACGCGAAACTTTGACCGAAGCACCGGGGGGAGGCAGAGGATGCGCCCCGTGACAACAGTCGCCGAGAACCTGCTGCGGAATCGGCAAAATTCACTTCCACCCGGAGGAGGAGAAAGTAGGAACAGAGGAAAAAATTGAGAGGAAAAGAAGGAGATATTCCTACGGGATCCTAAGAGCTCTACCCTCTTCAGGGAACTACCATACTATCGACTGATACTTGACTCGCGAGGCAGTTAAAGAAAAGAGGTCTATCGGCAGGAAAAAAGTTTTCCTAATCGACGGAAGTACCTAAATAAATTCAAAACTCCTCGGATGATAAAGAGTTCATTCGACGGCGTAAGCACTCCCACTCAAAAAATGTAGCTACGTGTTCGAGGACCGAGTAAAAAAACATTAATCGATTGGTCGGTCATGGGAGTATGGGATTAATTAAACCGGAAGAGAACGACTTTGAGAAAAAATAGTATAAGGGCATATTTGTCATTGAGTAAGCCAAATTCTAAATGAGAATCCTCCCGAAGGCCTGCTTAAGGAATCGGATGAGATCGGAACAGGACCCAACAGAATAAAAACCTTCGTGGTGATTTAGAGAATGACATTGGCGCTGTTATCATGATTAGAAAGAAATCCTCGAATACCTAATCAATGCTTTTTCTATCTAATTAAATGTTAAGAGCAAAAAAAGAAAGATTAATAGGGATGTTACCCAATATTTTCCACGAATTCAGGCTCGATACGGGCGGATTAAAGGTATCAAATAATAAATATGATTAAAGCCATATTTTATCAATCAGCAGGATCATTTGGACTCGATGAAAAGTCGCATGACATTAAAAATGCATATGATCGACGAAAAATCTTTTAGTTTAAAGTTTTATTCGCGGAGATTTAGATATTGTTTTGAAAATAATTGCAGATAGCAAATCTCCAGATACAAAGCGTCGAGGTGCGTCAGATTTCCCGTGACGACGAATTGTCCGTGGAAATTTTTTTTCATTTCTTCTCTCATTTCAATGATTACCTTATTTTTTTCCGATTATTTTATCCGCCGTTTACTCTGGAGTCTTGATAAGACTATAGAAAGACAATTTGAGTACGTTCAAACACACTAAAAATCCCAGTCCGGTCCATTCTTTTCTGGATCGGATGGGACACCATCTCTACTCCCCAATCATAGAACTGCTTAAATCATCCATTGTCTTAAAGATTTTTCCCATATCTGGCGGACCTTTGAATGAAATGTAAATGGCCGCCTGACGCATTTCTATCCGATGTCAATGAACTCCCAAGCATCTTCTACTAAGGTTTCAGCCGGTTAAATTTGCCTACGATCTTATGGGTCCAAGTTAAATTAAAGCGTTTGAGCAATGAACAATCGAGTCACTAAAGTAATGCTTCAGTTTACAAATATTTCAAGTGTCGTGGCTACCTGGGTCGAAGGGTCAGATACTTACATGGGGAGAAACTAAAAAATATGTAAATCTCATTCAATGCATCCTAATTTTCGTATTAACGTATGAATGATAAAAAAAAACAAGAAAAAAGACTATTCACACTAGTGATAATGGCGGGAAATATAAATCCGACATAGAGGCGACGACCTAGGCACAGCTACTCTTCCAAGAAATCTCTCTCCGGCGTTAACTTAATGTTTGTTCGCGTAATACCTATAAGTGGTCTCCCTAAGCATTATTTACACCCCAGAAGAAGGGAAGTCTTCACGCTTTATCAATCCACCTACGCGTACAATGGTGTACGTCATTAACACACAATTCATCCAGGAAAAAAATGCCTGGCCACGTCGATGTCGACGGAGGTAAACATTTTGAGCAGGCGAGAAAAACCTTTTAGGCTACAATGGCCACGAAAATTGAGTTGAATGGCTCATCGATGGGCCCATCACAACGATTCATTCGCTTTATAAAACTATTTCAAGGGAAATAAACTCATATAAAAAACCTACTTTAACAAAGAATGAAGGATATACTGAAACATCTGCCAATTTTTGGTAATAGCCTCCACTATACAAACTGTATAGTGGAGGCTATTATGAAAATGTATACTGAAATCAAGCAAAGCGAACATTCTGGTTTACAAACGTTTCACTTCAAGAAATGGATGTATCTTTTTTCTTTAAAACAATGAGTATTTAGAGATTGGAAAAAATGTGTATAACTTAAATGTTAACTTAAAACTTCATACGAGATCGAAAAACGTTTAAAATAAAAGTCATAAAAGTGCGAGAAAAGCCAAGGAGCGAAACCTTCACTGGTGATGAAATCATTGCTTCTCGGTTTATCACTAAACCGTTTTACCCGAAAACGTTTAAATTAGCATTTACCAGAAAGACTAATACCTTAGGCATCGAAAAGAGATGTCATTACCGGTACGTATGCATAAATCACTACTCTAGCTTCAAATAGGAGTATTGAAATCAGATAGCACCCCATTAACAATTTATTCCAAACATTAAATTGATAGACATCACCCGTTGATACCGAAGTGCGGAGAGGCACTAAAAATAAATATAGAGACACATGAACTCGAGAAATAGAATTCCTTTAGCAAATTACAGTCGCTATGCTATGTATACTATGAAATATTTTCAAAAAGTATATCAGACAACATTTAGGAGACAGACAAACAGTAGTATTGCAAGATCATATTTTCAACAAAATTTCATTCAAACAGCTTTTTAATCAAGTCGTTTTTGGACCTGCCAGGCAGTTTTCCTCACTGAAAACCATCATAGCCCTAGCTTAGTATGCTATAGCATTTAATGACTTTAAAAAACAGTACTAAGCTCTAAAATACAAAAAAAAACTTTCATGTTCGCTCGCCCCAGTAAATCGGAAGCCCACCGATTCTCATTAAACAAGCGCGTCGCGCGAAGGAAATTAGAGCGCACGCAACTGCGACACTAATGCAGTGTGCATTCCTTCTCAGAACGACCTAATTATTCACCGGTCCCATTATAAAATACCAGTCCAAATGCATTAATGCTGATTAAAATCATGTTAAGAGATTTACCGGCATCGAGGTAATTACTTTATTCCCATGACATACAGGCGTGCAAACTTCCGCATGCTCGTTCAAGGTCTCTGTGGGGGTGGATAAGAACGCTCCGCAAAATATTTTACCTCTTTCCTAATCTCAAATTTCCACCGTTTGGACATCATATTATTCTTTCGAATGTCCAACGATATATGCTTCTGGAATGCCATGAAGTTATAACAATGCATTGCCACTTAATAACTCCATCCCGGACTAAGCCTATACTGAACAGCTCTGATGATATTAAAAGTACAAACTATTCACCAGTTTGCATTACTAATAAAGATACTTTTCTCTGAAGCAGTGTTGTGTTGCGTGACTGTAAATCGTTGACGAAATCCTGACGGAAAAACTAATATAATACAGACCATATTATTACTGCTGAAAAAAAAGTACGGAAACTAAACATGAAATAACTACCCCAAGAGAAAAGGCAACAAAATACGTCAAACTCTTACGTTCTCAATTTAAAAAAAGCCATTAATTTAATGAAATTAAATTCAAAATTGGCAAACTAGCTCATGAGCTCCCATTTATTATTCCCCTGGGGTGTCGCAAATGATAACGTACGCCGGCGCGTCATTCGCTTTCCATTCTCAACTATATTTATAAGCTTTTATCGGTGTTTTAAGATAACCTGCCACGTTCAACCCACTAAATTGTTACGAAACGAAGTAAAAGGAACTGAAACCACCATAATATCTCACCTGAGGTGAGTATCCGTCCGAGTTAGTCACCCGCGCGCGTGTTTCTTAATTATATGATCCCGATAAGCAACACTCCGGGTTCTCCCAAAACGATGAAAAACGGTGACAGTCGGGAGACCACAAGGAAAAACAAAATTACGCCTCTGGAAAACGTGAACTATTTATAGAAAAAGTGGTTTGGGCGAAAAATTAATAACGATGCGTAAACGACGAAGGAAATGAGCAATCCGAATTACTTGTGTCATGAGAGAACTTCCTTGGCCCGGCGGTTTGGCTGGAGGGAGAGAGAGAGAGAGAGAGTTGAATTCAGGCTACGCCCCCTTCCCGCTGGCTATGGTTCAGCATTCGCAACAGATGCCTTGCGTCGGCGAGCGAGGACGTACATAATTTCTCGCAGAGACAATGCGCACCTTGTCGTGAATTTAGGGATATTGAAACGCTCTCCTTCCGTTCATTCGTCAATCCATGTGATCGCAAGCCGTGGTACTCTTGCACGCACGCACTCACTCTTCGAATATATCGTCACTCCCTCCGTGGCATTTCGATAGAAAATCTAGTGTTTGTAAACGGACCCCCGGAATCCAATACACCGCCGATCGGATAATACATCTATCCGTGATGTGACTTCCTCCCTTCCTTCCTTGCCCCTGACTCGACAAGATTTGTCTTCTCTAACGGTGACAAACAGCCAGGAAGACTTGGGTCAGCGGTGAACGCAGTCGCAAAGTGAGTCTGTTAACTGTATCTATTTCCCCTCACTCAAAAACCTTATCGAAAATACGGATGGTCATTGTGGGCACGAGCCTAAGTGAGAGAGCAAAAAAGAGATGGTTTCCATAGGTCGTCAGTCACCAAGGGTGACTTTGTACCTCCAAGGTCCGGACCTTCCCCAACCCTCTTCCATTTGAACCACTTGAAACCTAGGTTGCGCCTGTTGTAACATCTTGACAAGATTCAGCATTGTCGGAGGGCTAGTCAAAGTTAAAACATTAACCGCCAATACTAAATACGATTCCATGAGCCCGAAGCGACCTCACTAAGGAGAAGAATTAATTTCAATGCTGGAACAATGTAAATGCGGATTATTATTACTCCTCCATGTTGAATACGGTCGCGAAATTATCTCGGATGCGATTGACCTGGAAAAAACCTAGCCACGAACGGCCATGTTGCAAAGCATTCTTTAATATGTAGGGTGATATTTGAGATCAACCACTCTCTTCCTGAGAACCTGAAAACTTCAGAAGACTTGAAGGAATTTTGGTCAGGTTAATCAATGTATTCTCCTTTGAGAAAGTACTGCACACACTCAAATCAAATGCAAATATATTTTTTATTGATTTCAATAGAAATAAATCTTTAGTGGCAAGAATCGGTGAGATCATTAATAACCTGTATAAGATGTGGGTGGAGTTGTGAGGGGGGGGGGAATGTAAATAGCGATGCTTTCCTTGGCGAAGCTCACTCCGCCCTAGATGCTACATTAAGTCACGGAAAAACGAGATCATAGTGCCCATAAATGAATGCGAACGAACCTCTATGAAACTGGTAGCCATGAAACAACTAAAAAAATTAGATTTTTCCGTGTATAACGCCTAGACGACCCAAATTGAAGACCCGAATCACCAGCAAACGAAAATATTAATCGACATATAACATGATGGAAAAATCCATCTTATGGATGCAAATTTTAATTTCTGGGTGTGTTTTTCATCGGTTAAACGGTATTCTACCGTCAAATACAAATTGGTATAAATTTCTCGAAAATTAATCCGCGTGAGAATTGGCCCAAATTACGTTCTTTCTATGAAACACTGAACCCTGGCAAATTATCAACTAGGAAAACGTATTTTTGACGGCGAATAAAATATATGCTACTATGTCACTATAGAAACTAAAATTACCAGCGAATTCCAACAATGAACGCTGATCTTGATCCTTTTAAGAACAAACTACGAAGGGAAAACATATTTTGAATTGATAACCCTGATAATTCTCGTGCACCGACTGGCGCTTCGTAACGAAATATAAACAACTGTTCACAAATCTCCATCAATATTCATTTTCCGCACACACGCTATCTTCACGGAAATTGAAGTAAACAGTGTGAAGACAGATTTCATTTTCTAAAATGACAGTCTACACGGAGCATACAATAAACATTTTCAACTCAGATTGAGACCAGTGAGAACTACACCTTGTCACCGTACGCCTTTGGACACACAAAAGGAAGTTGCCCAACTGAAACCACAACGATGTCACGGTTTAGGAAAAGCACTTCGAAGAGTCTTGGAAGGATGATTTTTTTAACGACAAGGATAAAAAATATATGAACACTTGTATCCTTCTAAAAGAACAAAAACTTACTGGAGTAAAAAATATTAACACTAGTGCACCTAATGCCATGACAAAATTTAATTTTTCTCCTAAGGTTTTAATGCAACGAAAAGGTTTCGACTTATTAAAAATCTAAAACAAAACAATCAAGAGAAGAAGGATAGGAACACTGATGTTAGAATGGAGTAAATGTTCACGGTGTGCATTGGAAATGAGAGATCCCAAAAAAAAGTCAGTCTGAGGTAAGAGAGAACATTTATCATTCGCAGAGGAAATGTTAATCAGATCGCAGAACGGAAAACAGGTACATGAAACTCAAAATGCTTCAAGATGCATATGACCCTAAGAGCCTCGACATGACTGGATTGGATCTGGGCACAACGAGGAAACATTTTCAGTATAGAGATATAGATTATATAGTTGCATGCAGCAGAAGAAACCTTCAACATCCAAGCCACTCAGCTAGCTAACTACCCACACGTTCAAAACGATATATAAAAGGGAATAAAAGTGGTGGTAGGCATTTGAAAACTCAAGTGAGCTAGATGGACATATCAAGCTTAAAGTGTTAAGGATCAATTGCAAAGCCCTTTAGAGTCTACAACAAGATAGGTAGTCTACAGCCAATAGAGGACTGAAAAAAGTGTGCGACACGAAAAGGTGGGGGCAACACTTCACAATATCTATCTGCCAGAAAATCAAATTAGCAATTTATGCCGGTAAAAAAGACAAACAAATATACCTTCATGCATTGTCTATGGAAATAAAATAATATGCCAGCAAATGAAGAGGTACCCCCACATGTACAAAAATGTATCTGGGCCTATGTATACCTACAGAGTATATCCTCAGTCCAGATATGGACCTGGACACTCCATTGGCTGAAATTAAAGGAAGAAAAATATAATTTAGGATTTCCAGACGGTGACAGACTATGGTTGAGTTCCATTTTAAGGCTTCCAAGCACTAGATTATTGGATGCAGTCATTAATCAGTGCCTAAAAACTACTCACGTAATATTAAAAAGCAACCGATCGAAAGAAAAAGAATGTTCCATTCATTATTAATTAGTGGTAAACTAAATATCCTAGGCATCCCTAAGAACAGAGGTTTGCCATCGTTTTATTTCCGGAAGCGGGAAATCTTTAGATGATAAGACAATAGCATTCACAAAAAATTTATTGTTTATTGTACCCGATGTACAACTGTCAAGGGGTCTAAACTATACATCACTATAAAGGATCGAAATACGGTAACTAAAAAACGCTTAGGTACAATTTGACAAAAATACAGGTCTGAAACTGCAGAACCAATAGTGGCACAACACAGGCAGTATCGTAATTGAATGTCAACAGTACAGATGCGTTCATAAATAAATTGCAAAATATTTATACGTGATCCAAACACAAAGGCCCCAGATATTCTTCACAAGGATAGGTCCTTTTATTTTCCTAAATAACACGGATTTCCGTTAACCAAAAACTTGTTAAATATTAATCCTACGTAAAAATTTAAATTCTTACCTCGACTTCTTCTTTGACTGGAACACGTTGCCATGGGTCTGCCAAAAGGGCCAGCGGCATATCTGTTATAATTTTACACTAATGTTCCTTGATCCACTCCACGACATACACATCCGTCTTAGCCGGATATCCAGTTCAAAATGGCGAGCGGATTGCGCATTACGTTATTATTACGGTGACATCTGAAGGTGAAAAAAATAATCACGTAACACCTGTTGCGGCTTTTTATTGGATGTGGTTTTTGGTATTTTCAAGCAAATTATTTTGAAAACATCTCAACCCTAAAAAACAAATTAGTATTGTCATGAGGTTACCGCAATGCCTTGATTTGCATAGAATTTTTTTTAAATGTGGTAACCCTGTGTAAACATGGCCTCCTATTTCGGTGAAGTTTTGGAATCGTCTTCGAGGGCATACGTTGGAGATAATGATGATGATACCGACTCAAAAGAAACCTTAAAAAGGTATTTTATTTCGAATTAAATGTGTCCACGCCGGAAATGTTTTAACTAAAATAATCTTAACCATTGCAGTGAGTATGAAGTGTCGTGGAATTCCGATCGTCCCGACGAACTGGATTTGTTTTTTGTAACAGTGGGGAGATGTTGTCGAGGTAAGTTTCTTTTGGTGTATGCATTTTCTAAACCTTCATTTTTCATTAATAATTGGTGTATTCGTGTATTAGCATTCTCCGCCTTGATTCGCCAGAAGTCATCCCCGGAGTTGGTAGGAACAATAGCCCAGATCCATAAAAATGAAAATAAGGAATCCTCTATGTTAAGGACTAGGAAAGAACTCCCGTCTTGCATATATAAATTAAGAAACGGAGTCTATATATGTGAAGTCAGTGCGGACGTTCAAGTAACTGATGCTAATTGTTTTGCGATCAAGGTAAACATATCAAAGGTATTATTCTTGCATGTCATTCCAGCTTCTAGGTCATTATTTTATGATAAGGACCTCGTATTGTAGTAAGAGGTCCTTATCACAAAGTAATAAATTAAAGTACCATTAACTTTATACTGCGGTAACATAAATTTGATGTTGCGCCTTAAAATATGATTAACTTTTATATATGTGAAAGTGGCACCATGTAACCGTCAATTTTTCTTCTCTTTCAGCTTAATGAGTTAATTTTGGTATCGAAGGAAGTCATTGTAATCACTTCGTTAACATCAAATCGTTATTTATCATGGAACATTAATAGTACACCATTTATAAAAGGATTAGCTAGTAGTAGTTACACTGCCGAAGGAAAAGCGTTACTAGCACCCCAATTGGAGTCTCCAAATATTGTCAGTGGAGTAGCTGCATCAGGTAATGATTGATTATGGGCTTTTTGGATAAATTTTTAATTTTAGAGGCCTTTCTGTGATATCTTTCACTGCATGTATTTGTGGTATGATATCAATAGCCTTGCAAAACAACTGTAGAAAGTGTTTGCTTGGATGGTATTTGGATGTTTTATTGGAGATATCTCATATTACGACATAAATAAAGCAAATTAATCATTTGTATTTCAAGATAACTATCAGGTATGATATTTCTATTATGATGTTGTCATTGGAAATTTTTACCTTTTAATTCCTCATCCCTTCATGCATGTGTAGCACAGTAAGCAAATAAATGCCTTATTCATTGGGCGTGTAGTTTATCAAACTCGAGGATTAAGTGACTGGAGTAGTCAGGGCGGATGTGCATTGTCTAAAACAATACTTGATTAGTTTTAAGTTTGAAAAGCCTAGCTTCCTCATTTTTGATAACTCAGAGGTGTTACTTACTCCCTTGTCCACTCGAAAATATCATATGAACAAACAATTTACTTTTCACACTCCCAACAACATACGTAATGGTAGAGGGCTGATTATTGGCGAGGGCCAGAATTGCTGTCCATTTGGAAATGAATAGGGAGGGGCTCCCAATCATACATTCATGAAATGGGATGAAACGAGCTGAATAACACATTAGACACTCACTGATGTAACAGGTACCTGCATACCAAACCTACATACTTTCCATTCCAAAGGATTCTTTCACTCCAGTGCATCACTGAGACTCTTGCACCATAAAAATGCAGTTTATTGCAGTGGGTTGCTTAAACCTCCTCAGCAGTTAAACAGAGTAAATGTAGTCACTGCACCATCTTGACTAAGTTCTCAATTCCTTTTCGCCCATTCACTCAGGCCACCTTAATTTGATAGACTTGGACCTGTTCCCATGTATTTCTACCATGCATAGCGTTCATGAAGTGGAAGTTGATCCATTGTTATCCAGTGCAAGCTGGCCAAGTGTCAATGACACTGAGCCTTTGAGATGCAACTGAATGGGCTATATCTGAATTCAAAATGTATAATGGGATAAACTATGATTAAACAAAGAGCAAGCTTCCTTCTACTCCCCCATTCCACTCATTGTTTGCTGCTCACGACTCTCTTTCCAGTACTAACCCCAAGGATTTAAACTTACCTTCTCCAGAGGTTTTATTTATTTTACATATATGTGAACTCATACAGGAAGGTTCTGTTTTGTGTGTTTCCTTCAAGTTTTCCTTTGTTTTATATTCTTGCTCCTTATAAGTATTTAGCGGCCTATTTGTTAGATTGTTTAGTTGATTCAATTACGGCTTTTCTGATCCACCTATGATAATTTCCAAATCAATACATGGAAAATGCACATTGAAACTTTCAATCTAAGAAACCATAGAAAGGGACACAATTAAGTAAACATAGAAACTATCTGTAATTAGCTTTAGGTTAGTTCTCAAATATCCTCCTAGTACCACAATAATAATCATCTGTAAATCATATGACACTGCTGTACTACCTATTGTCGGTAATATTCCATAAATAACAGCATTTTAAACTCAACTAATTCATTTATAATAATATTTCCAAGTGTACACTTCATATATAACATGGCATGAATGTGAATGTCCAAAGGGACTTCAAATAGCCCATCTTACAATCAAGTGGTCATATACTTTTGCTCAATAGTGCAAATGCTCCCTTTTTTTCTCTTGCCATCAGATTAGAGATTATATCCTTAAGTAAGCAGAGGTGGATGGCAATTCTTCAAAAATGTTGGTTTTAGTTTGTTTAATTAGTTCTCCATTACCTATAAGGCATAAAATAATAAATTTACCCTGCTTGAAGCTAGCATGGTATGCATAGCTAAAGAAATTAAGGAGAATCATTCAGAAACTAAGTGATCTATATCTATTGCTAAGATAACCAAAAAGGTTTTATTATTTATCTATTAATAAATCTGAAATTTACTTTATTTTTAATAATAAATCTTAAGTTTACTAAATTATTACACTACACTAATCCTTGATTATTAGTAATCTCAGTTTACAGTAGGTTTTTGATGAACGCCAATAAATTATTCTAGAGTATCCCTCTTCATTTTCATATTCTACTTACCATTCTATATAATATTCCAATTCGTTACCTATTTGTGTCTCACCCAGTAATCAACCCTCTAATAGGGCCCTTTACAATCTATTCCTCCTAAGTATACCTACCATCCATACTCCCTTAATTTGGCTTATAGCATTAGGATTGGCAGATCCATCAGTCTGAATAAAATATGGGAAGCATATTGTAAAAAATTTACATTAAAACTTAATATTCTTATAAATTTAACCATTAATATGAAAAATGGTTAACATTTTCCATTTAATATTATTGTTAGCTACACTTTTAATGTTTTAAGTCTGTTTCCAATCTTATAGTTTGCTAGCACTAAATTCAGTAAATAACTCACTTCTCACATTGCCAGATTGTGAGGCATTTATGGGTCAAAACTCAATGTGTCATTTCTTTATATCAGAAACCATACTTATGATTATTTACTTTTTAATCTTTTTTGTATTAACCTTTTCACAAAATTGTTTCCATTTCTAAAATTTGCGCTTGCCTTCTATGTATTCTAATAATTGATTAATGTCTCGAAATAACATTCTAAGTTTATAATACTGATAAAGAATATTATTAATCAAAGATTAACTGTATTTATTGCCATTGCAGGTATGAAAACCATTGAAAATTGGATTGAAAGATTTTCTTTTTATTACTTATTACATATTACTCTTTTTTTTCTTATAGTTCTTATCATCTGTGAAATCAAGAAAATCCCAGGATGTCTCTACGTATGTTACACACCAAAAGAGGATATTGATTCTTCTATCTTCAGTTTATTTCAAAAGCTTTTTGCCCAAGTCCCTTGTGTGAAGAGTTCAGTTACTGACATCAAATATGAAAGTAAAGATAATGATTGCTTTACATACAGGTCTGGTAATTTATACTTATGATGCTGTGATTACCTCCATGGTGCACTGTGGTAAATGTTTATATTATTGAACCGTTTTTTTTTGTTTGGAGGTTATTTCCAATTACCATTTTCATCATGTTAAGAATTAAAAAATTAATACAGTTTTTATACTCAGTCAGTTCTGGTCTTTTATTTAACATGAGAAGTCGTATTTCAATTAATACTGATCATAGACCATCAGGGGAGTAGGATCTGACCCATTTTATAAGACCTCCAGCTGGCTAAGAATCCTTTCAAGAATCAACACTAAACATAGCAATCATAGCTTTGTTTATGAGATAAACATAGCCTTTTGAAGGAAATTTTTATTATAAAAAGCACTAAATGACATAGGCAATGATAAATATCAGGAAATTAATAAATATATAGTAACACAAAATGTGGTGAGAAAGATGGAAATGCAGCAATTCGAAAAAGGAAAAAATATGCCCTCAGCTGGTATTTTCTAATAATAACTTTGTGCTACTCATTCACTATGAGCCAAAAAGTTTAAAAAAGAAAAAAAATGTTCCTATCATGATCAAGGCAGTGGGATAATTTGAGATTTTCAAATAGACAAATTACATTTTAGTGCAACTTCTAGGAAAGACTTCAAAATTCTAAAGGCATAAGAGTTAATCTATGATTGACATCTTCATTTTTTCACCATATGCACTATTTCACACTTATAATTCATTCATATATTGTCTTTTTTGGCTGGAGAAATGGGATGAAAGAACACATTTTATTATGTTGAAGTTTCAAAGTTATAAACAATTAAGTATGCCTTAATCCAACACCTTGAGCTTTAGTAGTTTAAATCTTGTTTTAAACATGTCCAATTTGGCAAAGACTTGACACAATGCACTAGCCCACTTTTTGTAAAACATAATATTTACTTTGTGTTTTATAGCAATTTTTTATGTGATAAAATGTCATGAAAATTACCACCAAAATAATAAAATCTGTAGAAAGTGACAAATTGGTTATTTTTTTAACAATTGACTGCAGCTGTGGTCTAAACTAAGTTGAATATCATTGCCAGATTCAGGCTCATTTTGAGTAAGATATGTACTCATTAACTATATCTCAACCATCTATGCCAAGATATTAGTGCTTAGGATATACGAAAAAGAGAATAGTTATCTGGAAGTGAAGGTATCAACACTAAATAGGTTAAAATGGAGGATGAAGAGAACAGAAGCATGATACGAAATTTGCTGAAAAAATAATTGTGAAAAGTCCTGTTTTTGATTTTGCTATTCTTTCATGTTAATAATATCAGCATCCAAATGAAGGGATATGGCAACATTAATCTGGTCCTGTTGAACAGTGTAAACACAATATGTTTTCAACTCATTAAATAAAATTTATAGAAGAATGTGGCAAAAGTTAGAAATATATTTCCTTTCTCTGCATTTTCACAGCATTCTTAAATTACACATCAGATCAATAATATATGGTTAAACTTGAAACAAATAAATAAGAAAAGTTTCCTTAATTCAATCACCACTAAGTATAATATATATAATTGCTTTATAGGCAATAGTTTGCAGTTGCATAGCTTCAAGGAATGCTCAATTTACTGAAAGTTTCAGAAATCACATTCTTCTCTTAGAACATATGCTTATATCTCAAATGGAAATTTTTAAACCTGTGAATAGCACAGAAATATTGACATTTTATAAATAGGAATTTAGTGCCAGTTAATAAGGCAGTTGTTTATCACGACATTTTATGAACACTATATTCGACTTTTAATTCATCACATATTAGCAGTAACTTTGGTTTTGATTGGGCATGTATTTCTTTTAAAGTTAAAGGTAAAAAACATTTATAAACATTATGAAATCCAAGCATAAAAATAGTACTCTCTGATATTAGATTTGCAAAATCACCTAAAGCAACATGGTAGTCACAAATACTACCAGCCGAAGATTTGCCCGAAAGCGACCCTTGCCAATCAGGCTTCACCTGTTAAACCATGCAAAGCAGCTGAAATTTTCCAATGCACTTTCAGTTTGAAAACTTTTCAGCTGATGTTCACAGGCCAAACATCAATATAAAATACTGATATTCTTTTAAATATGCTGTAACAGTGACTGGTGACATTGAAAAATCTTCATCGCCCTTTCTCTTTTGGAATCGAGTCTGACACCAATTTAAATCTTAAGTGGAGAATCTCACAAGGCATTTGTCTCATAGAGGCACAATAAAGTTAGGCAAATAGAAAAACATTTGATAACATACAAGAATCATTTGATGTCAAATGGACAGCAATTTCTCTACTTGCCTCAGACAGCTCAATGAACAGCCAATGACCCATCATTATACATTTATTAAGAAATATCATAACTTTTCCTTTCTCGCAAAGAGTCACTAGGTTCCTTTGAAATCACATTTGCAAGAGGCATCTGGTTCTCATCTGTGAAAGTAATTTCCCTATCATTATTTTCTGGCTTTCTTCCAAAGCATGAACTGCATGCTGTATCCCCAGCACCAAATGTTTCGCCTTCCTCTATAGTTTGTGGCATTGGCTGATTGAGTGTTTCTGGTAACAGCAAAGAAAGTAGACCTGATGCAATGGAGATGAATGCAAAAATTGTTGTAGGTAGTTTTGTGTCAACTGAATCCTGTGAGTAAGAAAGGAAGAGAGTAATAAGGATTCTTAAATGTTTCATAGCAGTGCATTAGTAATAGGAAAATCTTTACAAATAATTTTAACTTCCTTACACAAGGCAGGGTCTACATTTGTACACCCTTGAGTTTACCAATGAGCAAGTGATACTCAATACCCAACATGGCAATGGATATTTTGTTTTTCTCATTGTTTAGAAAATAATAATTTAAGTAATATGACTTCAAAAGAGATCTTAACCATATATGACTGCAAAATTATAATTGACAAATGTTAAAATTTCCAAAATATGTAGCTCATCAAAGATGGCATTTCCTTTCACTGTATTAGCTTAAGTTAAAAATCATTATAAAAATTATTCATTAATATCATATTTACCAAATAAAAACACTTAGCAATAATAAATATCCATATTGTTGTTATTGTTGATTTTTTGGAGGATTAGAGTGTGGTTTATTGACACTCAAAAGTTTGAGGCTTTAAGCTCCAATGGTGAATGATGGTTACTGATGATGCATTGTGATGGAAAAATTAACTCAGAGGATTAAGTTTTTACATTTAATAAAACATAAAACTATGTTCACCATATGTAATAATTTCCAGGTTCAAATTTTTTATTGAGTTAAAGAATTTCATTTGATTAATAGGTGCTTTTATGATAATGACTATGTCAATTTTTTCAAGATATGATATAGTCGATATTTTTTCATGGTTAATGAGTAAAAGTGATATAAAAATTAATAACTTACCAGGAGAGAAATCAATGGAGTTAATGCTCCACTTAAACGTGCAAACATACTGCCTACTCCAATGGCTGTATTGCGAACGACAGTTGGGAAAAGCTCAGCAGTGTAGTTGTAAATTATTGCAAATGACCCGGCAATAAGAAATTTTCCTATCAACACAATAGTAGTAGCTGAAATGCTTCCACTGGACGTTTCTGTATTAAAATTAAATGTATTTAAGTCAATATCATTCCAAATACCAGAAAGAAAAATATAAATCAATGTGATTTCTTATTAAATTGCTGCATAATTGCTTACAACTCTTTCTCATTCTTGAATAAATTTGAATTAATTATTTTGCCAAATATTAGCTATGCAATTTAACTAGGTGTTTTATAATTTCAAAATCCATAAATTAAAATGCTTAAAGCTAATTGTAAATAATATTGTCACTAGTCCTTAAAATAATTCAGATGCTGAAAACTAACAAAATACCAGCATGAGAAAATCGTTGATGACTAAAGAATTTTAGTAATAAACGACTTGCTGACTTTCATATATTTAGTTATATCTTTACCATATCGCTCAGCTAACCATTTAGAAGCCTTAAATAACATTTTCTATAATATTTCAGTATTTAATTATCATTTTTAAATCTCAGTAAGTTTACAAAAAAATGCTTAGTAGTAGCTTCTAATGACTTAGCTATTTACAAGGTTCATTCAAGTTATAGAGGTCATGGTAGCCCAGTGGGTAGAGTGCTTGGCTACTTACTGGGAGACCCAGTGACAACTCCGGACACCTCCAGCTAAACCCAAGCTGAGTGATTTTTCAGGTACCACATCTTCGTGGGAAACCACAGGTGACACAGAGAAAGGAACCTTGATGGCCCCTCTACTTTGATGTGTAAATTTCCTCACGCAGTGGGCTAAGTACTAGGTGAGTTCTACCCTCACTTAATATACCAACCTTCGGGTTGCATATTGTGGTTATTCAAGTTATAAGGCCTCCGATTTTCTTTTTTCTAATTAATTATTCACCTTAAAAACAATTAAACTTGTGTTACTTGTCGACGAAATCTCCCTGCAGCCATACACCTATGGCTGCGATGAAGGCTTCTTTAGGAGTCTGTTTTGACCACTGGAAAATCGCTGTAATGCTGTCAGTGTACGAGGCTGAGATTGTTTTGGTTCATTGTCACATGATATTCTGCCTTATATAAACTGTCACACCCACGAACACACTTTTTACACATCTATGACTCCATCACCACATGTCTCCTTCAACTGGTGATGGATTTCAATCGGTGTCACACCACGAATGATAACACGCTGGTCATGTAGCAAAAGCGTTGCCATTTTAAGTATCAAAAACAGTTCTCATTCTCGCGGCTGCTGCTAGAGGTTGTCTGTCGTAAAGTGCTGCCATCTCTGTCATGCATTGACAAAGAGTGCCTGCTCATTTTAAAACAAACTGCATGTTTCTGTTTCCAGAATGGAGAAAAAAAATTGGAGGCCTTACAACTTTAATGCACCTCGTATTAGAGTTTTCTTCCAAGAAAGAAAAACATATTAGATAGATAAGATCATCTGGTACCCCTTTGCCACTTTTGAAAACTGCTCCTACTAAAATTATGTCAAGATTTATTCTCTTTCTTTTATTGATTCTCATTGAAACTAAATTGGAGTGAAATTTCTAGTTGAATTTATGTCTCTATAGGATCAGTAAAGTTTCAACCCTTTAGCTGTGGAAAATGTAGAGCAAAATTTTTTCGGCCAACAGCGAGCGAAATATTTTGTATGTATGACCACCACCTTTAAAACCTCTCCAGTCCCTCTCCGAATTTTATGGTCACCCCTTGTGAATAAATGTTCGAATGGTCACAGTTTCTTATTTTTCAGGAATAGAGTTCCCCTTTCTAATATCATTTTGGAAGATTCATGGCCTTTGGGCAAGGCTGATGACTGCATTCCCTCTGCCAAGTTCTGTGAAATTCTTTTCTTAGAGTTTCGGTATGGTGTAGATTTTAAGGCTATAAATCGAAAGTATTTGCCTACTGTTTGGTACTAAATTAGTCAGAAATTATCAAGTAAAGTAATTATGGAGTGATTAAATGGATATTAACCATATGAAATATTTTAACTCTGGCTAATCAAATCTCCACTGCAACCAAGAGCAAGAAGGATGATGTGGATTACAAGGACCCACTACCTGCTACACTCTTGTCTAGGCTTGAAGAGAGGAATACTCCCTAAGTTTTCTCCCTCACAGACTTTAGCAAAAGAACGAGGCTGCAGCAGCTAAAGGGTTAAAATTGATCCTAAATTATTACGCTTAAAGATTATTTCAAACATTGAATCCTGGCCATTTATTTACTATCTTGCAACAAAAGTTGTAATGTAAATGTTGTTTCAGGCATCACTGCAGGTTATATATCCATCAATTTCATATTTGCTTATGTCTTCACCTGAGGCCCTAAATTTGTGCCATTATAAAATTGTGTACTTAATGTGTCCATGACGGTATGTGGTCTGATGGCTCTTAGACTTAAGCATGGACTTGACAAAAATTGACTTTACCAGTGTTTCAGGCCACACTATAATAGCTCCATTCCTTGACTACAAGCCAATATCGCACTTTGGCATCCTCATGGCATTTTTCTAACTAGAAAATCTCTGAAATGTTTATTCCACAGCATCAAAATCTTTTTATTAATGTAAATTCAATTCATTCATTTGTCCAGCGATTTTTTGTCACAAATATTTTCTACACGTCAATAAGTAATATAAAAATCATAAAATAAGGCAAGGTGATAATCAATTATTTGTGAAGAAATTCAAATGAATAAAATAAATTACATAGCAGCTATTAATGCAGTTTACATTTTAAAAGTGACATGTTATTGAGACCCTTAAATTCAGAAGGCAGTTTGTTAAACAGCATTAGGCCCATATGCCAAGGGGCACATAAACACAAAAGTATTGAGAAAAATTAAATGTCAAAACAATAGCTAATCCTAATTTTAGATAAGTATATTTATTTTAATGATTTAACCCTTTGCATTCCAATTTTTTCAGCTTTGATATGAGAAGTTCCTACTTGGAACTTAAATTTTTAATTTGTGTGTGAAGCAAACCTTGTACATGTATGACATTGAATGTCCTATCACAGTAAAATTAAAGTGATATAGGGAGTATTGGTAACATTCTTAACATTTAAACATTGGTACCCTTCGAAGAGGATATCATCCATGCACAAAGCTCATAGAATTTAATGTATCTGCAAATATAATGAACTTCAAAGAAATAATTTAAACAAAAAATTTGAATGCATGTTAACAGCATGGTTACAAGTGACTAACAATAAATTGAGAAATAAAATGAATTTGAGTAGATTACATCTAATATTTTAAATATAATAGGTATCACTTTTATATGCACATTTCAATGCATCAATAAAACCACACCAGTTACATCTTTTCCTTTGAAAATCGACTAACCAACTGGAAAAAAAGATTGGACAGTTTATTTTCAAAAGAATACTTTCATTCATCAAGATGAAATGACTCTAGGGAAAGTCAAAAGTTTCAGTTGTTCCTTAAATAAATTTGAATGTTCTTATTCCATATATTTCACTTCTTATTTCATAAACTTCCCTTTAGCTCTTGCCTATTAGAAGAGATAAACATGTAGAGATTGATGAATACCCTCTCAGTAAACTAAAATGCACGTACCTTGTGGAATGTAAGCAGCTGTTATGCAAGCTATACCACCAAAGACCATAAGAGCACTTATCAACGGACGCCTTCCAGTTCGATCCATAAGGTACACAGTTGACATATAGCTAGGCCACTCCACAAGACCAACAAGGAAGAGCAGAAGGAATGGATTGCCAAACATTTTTCCAGTGTTCAGTGAGAGACCATAGTATACAATACTATTGGCAAACCTGGTAATCAAAGAGAAAAAAATGGAAAGAAAAGAGATAGTATTTTTTTAAATACTTTGTAATCAACCTTACAATATTAGTCTCAACTTGTCTAAGGTGAACATTGTCCAAGCATAATAATTATTAGGACTGACATATGTAGCAGTCAATTCTTCAAGTGTAGCAGTTCATGCAGTAATAAAATTCATCATTTGCATAGCTGAATAGAGAAAATTATCTCTGACTTTAGTTGGTGGGGCTTACCCATTGAGAAAGAAAATATGTACTTCGTTATTTAACAAATAGTTTTCTGTCCATGGAATTTAACAAATCTAACTCTATTTTTTCTATATAATTGAATCTTAACCCAACTAAATTCATCTTGCTAAATCCCATAAAACATGACATTCACTCATTCAGAACAGTGGTTTCACAGAGTAGTCCTGTCACCTGGAAAACCATGGGTTTTTTCTCATGATATTACCTAAAATAAATCTGTTAAATTCTGCTGACCATTGCCATTTTCTAATAATTAGAGACTCCCAAATATAAGTTCCTAATTAGAAATTATTTCCAAAACTATCATCAAATGAATGAATGAAATCTTTATTGATCTTCAATTGATTAAATATCTTATATTCAGCATTTCATTAATATTACATGGAGTTAACTATACGATGCTACCTATCTTTATTTGGGAGTAAGAATTCAATTTTTATTACATGTTGTTGGATCATTATAATTGAGAAGTGCCTATATGACAATTGACATCTACTTATGTTTAGGATACAGTATAGAAGTTGAATGGATAGGTGGTCCAAATTCGGACAATGTTTGTGGAAATCACTTAGACATCAGAACTTAATTAATTGTGAAATGAAGTACTAAATGAATGTTAGTTTTGTGAAATTAACTTAGGGATTAAGACTAGATTCGACTTGTTTCATAATTATGATAAAAGCCATGAAAAATCAACATGGCAGTATATTGGGAGGGAATTTGTCTTATAAGTGGAGGGTCCAGATATAAATTTTTTCAAAGTTATTTTACACTCCAAGGACAATCCAAATGTTCTTTTTTCTATATTCCTTTTTTAAGTAAGCTAAAGGTAGTGCAGAGAAAGATACTTCCTCCTTAACATGAATGTTTGCTTCATACATACTAACTGCTTACTTTGATGTGAGTTCTACCCTCATTTATCAAATACAAAATTTAAGTGAATTGAGGCTGTTGTAAGGGAATAAATATAAAAATGATGCTTACCAGTTAAGGGAGACATTCAAGGTCTTCTTGCAAAGATTGGGTGTTTTGAAGAGATCTAAAATTCCTCCTCCGGAGTTTGTTCCTTCAGCTCTTCCATTAGGTGTCATGCTCATGTTCCTATCATCCACTACTCTACCTTTAGAAACATAGTGAGCAACATCCAGAGGGGCCTCATCTGTTTCACTTTTCCCATTATTAATCTTCAGTGCTTTCTCTACAATTGCCACAGCCTCTCTTGTGCGGCCCTGACTCCACAGCCATCGAGGTGACTCATCGATTAACCTGAAAATTTACGGTCATGACTGATTGATAAAAAGTTGGTATTTTATTTTGAAGACTGTTAAATTTTGGTGTTTTATTTTACTTATTTTTCATTTCTTTACACTTAAACTTTTATTTTCTTTCATTAACACTTTACTGAAAGAGTTATTTTGATAATCTTCATACTTTTTTGTTGTTGTTCAAATTTTCACAGGCTTCAACACTACTCAGAAAATACTTTCTTATTGTTCAAAATATTTTTCTGATGTTGGACAATACTGTTTTCTTTAAAATAATATAACAAAATAATACAATTACAGAAGTTTTGAAGAAAGAATAAATCAAATATCACCAACACCATTAAGGAAAATGGCTAAACTATCTAATGAAGGTAAATTTTGGAAGTGGCAGAAGAACAGCTTATCATTAAGACAATGCTCACAAGATGGACGTGGATAAGGGTCTAAGCTAAATTTAACAAAAAACTAAGCAATCCTAAAAACTGAAAATGGCCAGATAAAACTGAATTGAAACATTGTACATAATGAAGAATTAACATTGATGAAGATTCAAGAATTAAAAAACATGATGAAAGGAGACACCATTATATGTGGTATGATATCTGTAAAAGTCACTTCAAAGGAAAAATAGGTAAAAAAGTGTAAATATGCTACTATGAGTTGATGGCAAATGAATAAGTCTAATATACAATTGAAGGATAAGTATTGTGACCCAAAACCTCTGAGAATGGCTTAGCACAAACATCGAAAAAGTTGTATGAATTTCATATACAGTGAATTGACTTTTAGACCAGGTAAAAGATCAAAGTACAAGCTTTCCAAGAGGAAAGAATATAATAAGATAATAAAGAAATTAATCCCAAAGACACCTTGAATCCAATAATGAGAGAGAGTCCAAAGTCTTGGTTGCTTGCTTTGTCCACAGTTCAAAGTATTGCTGTTTGCCATTATTGACCTTCTTTTCAACCAGTATCCTTGTGGAAAGTATGTGTTCCCACCTTATTCTGGATCTAAATTGACTTTCTGAGCTTTTTAAAAATAAAGCATACTATTCTTTGATGAATTATTCATGAGAATATTGCATGAAAACGACACCAGAATGCTACCTTGGAATTCCTTACTATCTCAATAATCAATTTCCTTCACGATACATTTTCATTCTTAAGCATTACAGTCTTATCAGGACATTTTTCATTATGTAGGATTGTCTTTTAAAACTACACTCAAGAGGTCTTTGACATTACCTCCTGATTTCTTCATAATTTTACACATGAGAACTGTTTGTTCAAGGTAGGTTTGGGGAATATTGTAGCCCAAACAATAGAACACTCCTGTTTAGGTTTTTTCACAGTTGAAATTGTTGAACAGCTTTCAAAGTAATAGCCTTGAATGACAATTAAGCAAGGCAGAGGTAGGGGATGAATTAGCATATTTCATGGAATGATGAGAGGCAGAAAGGACACAGAACTAGAGGAAATGTGACATGATTAAATGAGACATAAACTTTGAAATTCCACATAAAAATATATTTTCTATACGACCCGGGTTTCGTCGCAATGCAACATCATCAGGTGATT